>CM038215.1:260326465-260583784 GCA_021442155.1 Cymbidium sinense | reverse complement strand
ACAAACACCACCCCAAAGCCTAACAAGCGATTACTAATCTAGCTGAATCATATTGCTCATTGCAGATCCTTTCAAGCTCGGCCAACTACCACCTTCTGTGTTAGGACAAGAACTACTACAACCAAAGATGATTTTAAAACTATACGATCTAGATTCTGCCATCATTCTACCAACTATGCTTTAAGTTAACAATGGTGAATTCTCATAAATTCTAAAACCCCAAATTTTATACTCCCCATTTACTTATTACGCATGGATGCATACTATTTAATGATCTAGCCTATCAAATTTTAATCGAAAAGTTCTCAATGTTAGATAATATAACTATAAATTTCATGCCATCTAAACCCTGAACTGCATCTAAAGTCCTCACAAAATTGGGAGCAAGTGTCATCTACTATCTCATGCCTTCTGAAAATTTCACTAACACATAATTCAAACTCTCTTTTTTGATAAGTCAAATGCGAATTTTCAGAGCTCATAGATTTCTGACGAATCCACTGAGGACATATTTTTCTTTCTATCTTTGGCTAGTCAAATTTGGAATATGGAAAGCAGAAAGTATAAGTAATCAAACCGAAACATAAAATAAAATCTCTACTAATGAATATTTGTTGAGTATGCTTTTTTTTGTTTGAAATTTTCTTTTGAATATGTTGTTTTATTTTTGTTTCCGCTGTATCGTTGTATCTTCATTTGAGTATGAGAAATAAATACCATTCAAGAGATTCACCGCAATCCAGGAAAGGATTACAATTGCTAACCACTACTGAACGTAAGAAGGAAAGACAAGACAATGACTACTAAATATATTTCACGTCCATGAAACATGGCATGATAAATGAAAACCTAAACAAAGCCAGTCACGCAATCCAATGCCAATGGGTAACATCGATGATAGACAGGTTTGAAATGGCGCATGGCCTCTATCTCAATATTTCAAGAGTTATCGGACCGAGACAAAGTTTAAAAGTTGAATCACTCAAAACCCGAAAGAGTCACTGTGAAAAGAAAGAATAAAATTCCTCAAGAATTCTCAAATATACAAATGGGAAAAATGTTCCTGTATACTGATAAAGAAAAGCAAACAATAGCGCTTATATGGATGAAGGGGAAAGCAATCAATTAATTCCCAATCAAAGCAATCAATGAGAGATGAGCAAGTGCACTCATCTCTAAAAGATAAGATGAGAATACCTTCAAGAGAGGAGAGGTGGCTAAGTTATTCACAAGCCAGGTGATTAATTTATAATCAAAAAAGACCCCAAGAGTCGTCAAACTAATAATATAAATATTGTCCATATCAGAATTAGCCACCCAATTGAAGATTGCTATGTTTTTAAGGATTGGTTGAGAGAAAGGGTGAATTGATTGTTTGACAATGTTCTCGCTCATCCTTAAAGAGAATCACTGCAGGTTACCCACTTCCTGCACTATCATGTAAGAGAGAAAACAAAAGGAAAAGCATAAGATGATGAAGAATGGAGACAGATTCTAAGAAGACCATGAAAATATTGAAGCAACTAAAAGATGTCCCTAATGTTAAGTGAAAATCACCACTCGAACCTATATTGGACTTAAAAGAAATGCCTAAACCAAGCATTTTAGCTTCTCAATGACATTTTGATAAGGCTACTTCATCACAGCACGAGGAGCAATCTGCTAAACGTAGACCTCATAAATCAAAGAAGTCGGCTAAGTAAAAAAGAGTAAAAAGAGAACTATAATTCAAAATATCATCAATAATCTAGAGGAGTATCATTAACCGATGATAGACCATCGCACTTACATACCGACTCGTGATCACTAAGTCAAAGTCAAATGAAGAAGGAAATAGTAATAAAGGCTTGCTTCCTAGAGAAACGTGTCGAGTTATTTTGATGGTGTCAAATAACCCCAAACGTGATCCATGCCTCGATAATTGGAATCAAATAATTTTGAAAATCGCAATATGCAAAAATGAACTCAGAAAGTTTGTCCCGCCAAGCAGGAGAATTTCTAAGCCTATAACATCAAAGTCGTGCTTGATGGTGGGACAAATGGAAGACAGTTCAGAAGAAGACTTATTTTTTCCTAACAAAGGCGAGTCAGAGCCTTCAAAGACATCAGATACATCCACTAAGGGTCTCAGATACTTATTTAAAGAGTCCACAGACCTTTCGAAGAAGTGATAATTATACCACGAAGGGTCTCGGATACATCCAACAAAAGCATCATCAAAAGAACACTTGTTATACAGTAATCGAAAGTGAGATTGAAACTAAAACTGAAAATGAAGATGACTTTTATGAAGTCGTTCTCACAATCGATGGAGAAGTAGTAGAACCACACAAGAACTTGAAGATGGTGGGCCGATGTTTACCATGGATGAGTTGAAAGAAATTAATTTAAGAACTAAAGAAAAACATCCAACCGTTAATTGCCCTAATAATAAGGTTGAAGAAATAAAAACACTTTGTAAATTGAGGGACTGCTTGGACATATTTTAAGATGCTAGCTTATCCTCTAATGTGGTAGTTCACAAGCTAGCTATCAATTGATTCAAGCAAGCTCCTAAAAGAATGAGACTGAATGTTGAAGAACAAGTGGTCGTGAAAACAAAAAAGCTAATTTAAGCAGGTTTCATTTTGAAAAGTATGCGATTGGATAGCCAATTGTTCTGTAAAGAAGAAGAAGAATTGAAGATCATCTACTTTCGAGATTTAAATAAGGCATGCCCAAAAGATGATTTCCCGCTCCCTGTGTCAGAATTGCTAGTAGATAACACCTTCAACTATGACATGTTCTCCTTTATGGATGGATTATCAGAGCATAATCAGATCAGGATGGTTCCTGAAGATGAGAAACAACATCATTCAAAACATCAATTGATATTTATTGTTGCACAGTCATGCCATTTGGATTGAAGAATGCCGGAGCTACATATCAGAGGGTCATGACATGCATCTTCGATGAGTTAATTCATCAAAAAGTAGAATACTATGTTGATGAACTCGTTGATAAAAACATTGATCGAACAGATCACCTGGAGGATTTGAGGATTGTCTTTGAAAGGATCATGAAGTATGATCTCAAGATGAATCCTCTTAAGTGTGCTTTTGGGGTTTCCTTAGGAAAATTTCTTGGATATGTTGTAATACATAGGGGAATTGAGATTGACCCCAACAAAATCAAGGCAACTGTGGGATGCCTCCACCGAAGAACTTTCGTCAGCTTCGCTCTTTACAAAGACAACTCGCATTCATTTGGCATTTTATATCAAACATGTCAGGAAGATGTCAACCTTTTGCGAAGCTAATGAAAAAGAATGCTCCATTCAAATGGGATGAGGAATGCTAAGAAGTATTTGAGAGAATTAAAAAGTATCTACTCAATCCGCCAATTCTAGCGACTCTATCTGGAAACCTCTTATCTTATACACTGACCTTAGAGAAGTCCCTGGGGCTTTACTTGCGTATACAATGAAGAAAACAAAGAAAGTGTGTTATACTACATTAGTCGAAGATTAATAAGAGTCGAAGTATGCAACTCTCCTATAGAGAATCATTGTTTACCACTGATATTTGCAGTCCAGAAGCTTCGCCATTACATTCTTTCTCATAAAATCACACTAATCTCAAAGGTAGATCCGCTGAAGTTCTTGATAACGAGACCAACATTGACAGGCTGTTTAGCTCGATGAACAATACTCTTATTACTATTTGATAATACATACGTACCCCAGAAAGCAGTGAAGGGATAGATCTTGGCAGACTTTCTTGCTGTGCATCCTATCCCAACTGACTCATCGCTTAATGATGACTTGCCTAATGAGCAGATTATATTTATTAATGAAAAGAAAATCAAAGGAGATGTATTTTGATAGGCGTCATCGATCAAAAGACCAACCGATCCTACCAAGGCTTGGTATTAGCCTCATATTCATAACACCGAAGGAGGCATCATAAGACATTCTATGGCTTGGCCGAAACCAATAATGAAGTATGAGGCTTTGATAGCTAGTCTTGAAGAAGTTTGTCATAGGTATCCAATGTGCAAATCTTTGGAGACTCAGCGATCATCAATCAAATTTTGGAAATCTATAAGATCACCAAACTTGAGTTAGCTTTATTATCATAAGAGTTCTCAGCTAATGACACAAATTTTGAATGTTACATTGACTCGAGTCTCTCGATCCAAAAAAAAAGTAAAGCAAATTGCGCTTAGTCAAAGAGATGCAAGCATGAATGGCGAACACGTGTTGATAGAAGTTTTCACCCGTCGAGTTCTACTGACGGTGAATCTATATTCCCCGTAGAGGGATCATCAAGTGTAAAACCAACATAATTTGATTGATCCTCACACTCCAAATATCTAAAACTAAACAACAGAAGCACACTAAAAAAGAACGCAAATTCGAAGAACTTTTAGAAGTACAACGAGAAGCCTTCATAGAGAAGAACCAGATAATTGGAAACAACCCTTCATCAACTATTTTAAAGAAGGAAAATTACCAAGCAGTAAATCATTGGCCTCACAAATGGAGAAGAGAATACTATGATATGCTTATGTCAATGATACTTTATATCACATGTCTTTTGAACATATGTGGCTACGATGTTTGGGAAATGAGGAGGCTAGTAAAGTGATATCTGAAATTCATGAAGGACTTTATGGTGCACACAAATCAGGTCCTAAGATGACAATCAAAATCAAGATGATGGGCTATTATTGGCCATCAATGGTGAAAGATTGTATCAATCATGCAAAAAGGTGTTATGAATGTCAAGTACATGAAAATATCATTCATCAACCTCCGAATCAACTACATCGATCGCATCATGACCATATGAGTGTTGAGAGGATATAATCAAACCAATTGATCTTCCATCGTTCGGTGTCATCGCTTTATCTTAGCAGAACCTATTTTTTTTTCAAGTGGGCGAGCGGCTCCATTTAAAGTTATTGTTGATCAAGTCGACTTCTTCACTCATAATATTGTCTATAGATTCAGTATATCACGATGAGTCATCTCAGATAATGGCCCAACATTCAAGAGTGTAAAGATGTATAAATTCATTGATCGATACAAAATCGATTGACGATATTCATCAATTTATAATTCAAGAGCCAATGATTTGGCAGAAGCTTTTAATAAAACACTGATCAAGCTACTCAAAAAGATCCTCACGAGGGACAAAAGAGAGTGGCATATCAAAATGCTCGAAACATTATGGGCATATAAAATTACTTACAAGATGCCAACTAAAGCCACTCCTTATGCTTTAACTTTTGAGTCAGTAGTTTTGCCGAGGTCGAACTACCATCACTTTGAGTAGTCATCCAATATAATCTCACTCAAGAGGAGAACACACATTTTGATGGAAGAGTTTGACAGCTTGAAGAAATCAAACTTGCAACAAAGCTTAGAAATCTATCGAGCAAGAATGTCTAACACCTTCGATGGAACATTGTCCAAACTTTTCAAAGAGGAGAGTTGGTCTTAGTCGAGAAGACCGATAATCCTCGTAAAAGAATGGGTGGTAAATTTGAAGCTAATTGAGAATATCTTACATCATAGAAGGTATACAAAGGAGGAGCCTACCGACTTATTGATTCAGTGGTCAAGCGGGCTATGCCACCCATCAATGATCATTATCTCAAGAAGTATCATGCGAGTGCATATGATTGCATAATTAGATAAACATTATATTCATGACTCCTCATATTATATATATATATATATATATATATATATATATATATATATATAGCACTCGAAAATTCTCTTGCATTGTGAGAATGCATTTTTATATATTTTATTTAGTGGGCATTTTTATGTATTTATTTAGATTGATATAGTGCTTTCTATCGATATCCCAAGATGAAAGTATATATATATATATATATATAATATGCATACCTCTAATTGTTTCTTTAGGCGACTTGTTGAAGGAAGCAAATGATATTAAAACATGTTAGGTTTATGGCAAGAAGTCATCAGTCTGACACTTGGTGTATTAATAGGTTGGTTGACTACAAAACTCTCTTAGTTCAGCTATGAACTTTTCAAGATATCAATTTATGCTTGCTATTTTGTGGGACTTATTGAAAGAAATATGTAGATGCAAGTTACTTGTTCAAACTCCTGAATCTTCTTGAGGATCATTGGAAAAGATTCTTCAGGATCACTAAATTCATTGTGGATCAGCTTTGGAATGGACAACCGTAGTCAAAAAAAAGGACTCCTTCAGGCCTCTTTTGTTTGTCTGACATTTCCATCCAATGATCCATGATCCAAATAAAGCTTTTTAAGTCCTCTCAAACAGTGGATGAATCTTCATATTATTCATATCACTTGTCAGATCTAACTTTAAATGATTTGGGATCTCAACACAAGTCTTGATGTCAACCCAAAATGACATGAGTATTTTCAATATAAAATTTAAAAATAAATAGCAGAGCTAAGAAGAGATTGTTTTGAATATATATATAAACAAGTCTCTTCAGTCTGAAAACGAAAGAATTTTATTTTATATTTCAACTCAGTTTAATACATCAATAGCCACAAATGCTACATATAATATGCAATCTCATAAGGACAACTAGCAGTAGATCTCCTCAACAATCCAAAAGAGCAAACAAAAGCGAATGAGTCCCTCTTTCTGTCTAAGATCTTATCCTCCAAACAAGTCAAAAAGCGCAAACCAGAATCTTTCCAATCGATCAATCAAGCAAAAGTTTGAACACAAGCAAATCACTCAATAAGTCCAATAGCAACAATGTAAAAGTTTACAACTAAGAAAAGTCAACCAACAATACACAGTCCACCATAAAAAATATGAAAAGGGTATACACAAGTCCAACGACAAATCAATTACATAAATCTTAATCTTCCAATCAAAAGCAAAGGACGAAGGTATGCACATCCTAACAAGTCAATTTGGATAATCTTAATCCTTCAACAAGTCCACCAAAAATAAGCAAATGAAGGTATACATCTCTCGACAATCAATTAGGACAAATCGTTAATCCTTCAACAAGTCAAGCAATAAGCAAAGGAGAAGGTATAAATCCTCCAACAAGATTCAAATATCCTTCAACAAGTCAATTGACAAATCAGTTAATCTTCAACAAGTCCACACAAAACATGCAAAAGGCAGAAGGTATGCACGTTCTCCTAACAAGTCAAGTTGAATTGTCAATCCTTAATCAAGTCATCAAGATGAACTAGGCGAAGGAACCTAAATCACAAAATAGATAAAATTCTTCCTTCACCAAGCCTACAAAACACAAAGTTAAGACAAAATGAGGATTAAATGTACAAACCACTAAGATGAGACCTTCGACAAGCCCATCAAAGCATTAAGCTTATGGTCAAAGGTATCTATCTTCTTACTTGATGAGTCAATAAAGATAAATCAGGTCAAATCTTATATGGTCAACTAGTTTGCAACAAATCGATTAAAATTTATATGCACCATATTTGTTGGCATCTGACCTATAAATAGTGTATATGCTTAATTAAGCAAATATATTGAAATTAGCAAGAATTAGATACAGCGTGAAAATGAGAGCTAAAGCATATGAATGATCGATCGAGATGTCCTCCAATCGTGAAATCTCATTTTATAATATCAAAATCAATTAAAATTGATATTTTACATCGATCAATTACCATCTAATGAAGGAAAATAAATAGAAATAGGTGATTTCACGCGTATTAAAGTCGAGAGAAATGAACTCAAAAAATGAACTTCATTATACAAAACTAAACAAGACCTTTCACGGCGATTGTCAAGTGTGGAGAAAATGGAAAGCTCTGACGATGCCTCTAACTCTTCTGGACCTCGACATTTTCAAATGACCTTCGATGTAAACATATGTTGAATCCGAATGTCAAATTTACCTAAAATACCATATTATGTGGGTTTAATTTGAAAATTTACACAAATCTCAATGTGAGTCATAAGAAAATAAGGAAACTTATGATATTTACTTTCAATATGGTAAACACAATTTTTATAAATAATTTTATTTCAATTAATTTGAAAGGAATTGATCCTAAATAGCCTTAATTTTGCCCTTTTTGAAAATCCGCCCACTCTTAAGGAAATAAACTTATCAAGCAATTAGAGTCTAATCCCCACTCATAATGAAATTTCTCATTTTAATCAATTTATTCTCAAAAAAAAGGAAAAGGAGCACTGTTGACCTCATTTATGGAGTGAGCTTTCAACTTCTTCATCATAGACATAGGACTCCTCTAAACACTAAGAGTTCCTTAGTCTTAAGATATTTCTAATGATTAGGTAAATACTTAACCTAATCCTAGAGACTTAGAAGAGTTAGCCATGGGAATAAGTTATGCCTTAGGGGTATTAGGAGTACTTGCCTATTCTATAGCTTAAACTCAATCCTTGCTTTCTTCTTTCAAACCAAACCTCAAATTAAAATTCAAAATCAAATCTCAAATCAAATCCAACTCAATTTATTTTCTCAAATCTCAAATCAATCCCAACTCAATTGAGTTTCTCAAATCATAAATCAATTCCAAAATCCAAATCATGAATCAATTCTAAATCAAAAGATTGAAACTCATAATTGAATTCAAATTTCAAAATCTTTCCTAAGCCCTTTAATTTCATCTTATAGACTTAGCCCAAATCAAATCCAAATCACTCCAAACTCAAATAATTTTCTAATAACCCATTTATATCTTCATTTATATTTGTGATAAATGCAAATAACCACAATTAAACTCAAAATTATACCAAAATCCAATTTATATCCTTTCAAGCCAAATCCTTGAACTTAGCTAAATCATTCTCAAATCAATCCAAACCTTTGAATTTTCTATTCAAACAATCATTCCTTCAATCGCATGCCCAAATATAAACATAAACTACAATCACTAAACCAAAATCAAACTAACCCAAGTCAAACTCATGTTCATCCTTTTGACTTGAAATTGTTAAATGAACCAAAACCCATTTGACTTTAAATTACTTGCAATTAGATTTATATTTTCATCATAAGTCCATATGTGAGTTCATCCAAACTTGAATCAAGCCTTGATCAAACCAATTGACTCATTTAGGTTAACTTGACCCAAAGTGACCTAAAGGACCTTTTGAGCCAAATTCTAATCCAACCCAAATTGAATTGAACTAAGCTCATCTAAGCCTCACATTGTGATCAACAATCATCTTAGAATGATCAATCACTCAGGTCAAAGCAAAGTAAAACCTAGTCTTTGACCAAGTCACTCACAAATGAAACCTAAATAAAAATTCACTATAAGCCAAATTGATTAAAACCATTGATTTAAGTCAATCCATAATCAATGATTGAAGCCATCAATTGAGTCAAACCAATTGACCACTTGACCTAAGTTGACCCAAATTGACCTAAAAGTTAAAATAGGTCAAATCTTGATCAAATTGATTGCACCAATGGGTCAAATTCATTCCAAATCACTTGTTGAACTTGACCAGCTTCAATTGACCAATTGACCATGACCTAAAAAAATCAACTTGAAATCAAACCAAATCAAAATTGATTGACAGCAAAGCTTGCAATACATTTCAAATGATCAACCAAGCCTAAACCAACTCATGACCTAACCCAATTGGGTCAAATGGGTCAAATTGGTTAACTTGACCCATTTGACCGAAATGAACCTAAATGAACCAAAATCAAATCTAATCCAAATTGAACCAAACCAATGACACTCATAGGCTCTAAATGATCATTTGAACTTGACATAACTCATAGTTTGACCCAATTTGATTAATTGGTCAACCTAACCCAATTTGACCCAACTTGACCAAAATGGGTCAAATTGAGCCAAATCAAATCAATTGAACTCCAAATCACTTGAAATTTGGCCCAACCCATTTTCAAATCCACTCAAATCAAACTCATGGTCAAATGATCACTTTACCCTTAGATGTAAGAGAACCAAAGAGACATCATATCCTTCTTTCATAATACGAACACAAATTGAACACGATTCCCCGATGCTACTAGAGTAGGTGTAAGAGATCCTAAGAGGCATCCTATTTTGATTAGCACAACTAAGTTAGGTGTAAGAGAACCCCAAGAGGCATCCTTTCTTGGTGGAATCACAACTGCCATTCGTGGCACCATTTCATCAACTCTTATGCGTGTTTTAGGATAGGTGTAAGAGAACCCAAGCGACATCCTATCCTCCTTTAACACAAATATAAATAAACACATATCTTTTATATCGGGCTATTTTGATGTGGGAGCAAGCCCCCCGTGGCACTCACTCATTAGTTGCTCTAGGTCTGACATGCTACCTTGCTAGTCTGTCACAATGGTCACTTGTCCGTGGATGTGAGTCCTGCTTTCTTCCCTAACTTGACACAAACCGAGTAGCGTCTTGTTAGTTTGGTAGGCCTTCGCATAAAACTATCCCACGTTGACTTTGTTTAAGAGGATGTAAGCCTACATATTTTTTTCCTTGAACTAGCCATCATACACTAACTAGGTTGAGTATATCTTGAGGTTTAGGATAAGTCCCCCAGAGGCTCCCTTCCTCTCGACTACTTTTGAGTTGATATAAGTCCTCCAGTGTTATTCACTTAGTAGTCGCCCTAGGTCGAATAACACCTATAAAGCCGAAGATAGACTATCCCGGCAATCAGTTCCACTATAGAAGGATATGAGTCCCCAATGTTTTTTTCCTAGGATGATTATCGCAAATCGATGGGCACCTTAGGTTGGTTGATGTTCGTTATGTCGACAGAGACACACCCGGTGGATACATCACTCTTGGCAGATATAAGTCTCCATGCTTTCTCCTCGAGTTGGCCACCGAATACCTATAGACTTTATCTTCTTCAGGGTTTTGGATAAAGCCCTTAGTGGCCCCTCCCCTACGGGCACTCTACTTAGATCATGTCCTTTGCGACCCCATTTAAACACTTCCTCGGGCTGCTCTTGGATTGGATAGCCTCCCCTTTCCTAGTAGCCACCCCTGTGGTTGAAGAATTTGTTCATCGGATGCACAGATTTTCCCTTGGACTAGTAAATCTGATTTTAAGTCTAGGTTAATATAAGCTCATTCTCAGTGTGATCCCTCGCAAACTAACAGGGTCCATGTTAAACAAACAAACAAACAAATTTATTCGCTTGTGGATTAGGAATTCAATCCCCAGTTTCCCAAGCGGGCATCCTATCTTTAGATAGTTCGAAAAACTCTATAGGAATTGCTTGACTACTCTTGAGCGGAGATAAGTCCCCGGGTCGACACTCTCTCAGTAGTCACCCTTAGGTTAGGTTCAATCTATTTTGCCACAAACAGGTTGCCTTGGTGGTCATTTTGCTCTGAAAGATGTAAGTCTACTACACATTCTTTCTAGCATGACTATCACAAACCGACGATACTCGGGTTGACATGTTACATTGCTAATGTGTCGCTCCGGTGGTCTTTTGTTCGGAAGATGTGAGTCGTGCTTTCTTCTAAGCTTGCAAACCGAAGGCACCCCTAGTTCTCCCCTTTTGGGAAACTACTCCCTATGGATTGATAAATCTTAGGCCAAGGTTGACCACCCTACCGAGCGGTCCATCGCAAACCACGGGATCCTTCAAATATAATTAAAAATGAAATGAATCTTTGATCTTTGATTTAAGTCTCCCTGGCATTCACTCAAGAGTCGACCTAAAGTGGGGTTTGATCGTTGCCTCACCAACCCGATCACTGACCCCTACTTGAAGATGTAAGTTGCTACGCTTTCTTCTAGTGTCGATGTACACAAAAGCAACCCCTTTGGTTGGATAGTCTTACCATATGGTAGACAATCCATTTGAATTGATGCAGTAGACCTAGGCATGGCCCTACTTGACGGTCCATCATGACCAATGGTCCATCTCAAAATTCAAAATTTAAAATCTGAAACAAAATAAACAAACCTCCCCAATTGAGTCAAATTAAACAATCAAATCAATCAACTTCTCCTTAATGAGATACAAATCTTTCCAATTTTCCTCAGTGGAGTCAAATCAATCCAATCCGAACCTGCTCCCCTAATGGAAGGTTCACACCTTTTATCCCCAGTGGATTCTAAAATTCTAATCCTCCAGCGGATTTCATAACCTCTTATCCCAAGTGGATGACTTGAACCTTTTCCCCTAATGGAAGGCTCAAATACTCAATCCCTAGTGGATTCCTCCTTCACTCTCTTATGTATTTGACATAAGCAAAGTTGCATTGCACTAAGATCTTGATTCCTTCTACACCTCGAGTTTAGGAGTAGATCATTTATGTTAATGCTTGCGATGGTTCGAACGTTATTGATCATCTTGATCAACACCAATACGTGAGGTATGCCTTATCAGTCCCACCACACTTATTGGACGCCCTTTGTTGACCTCACTTTTGGAGTGAGCTTTCAACTTCTCCATCATAGACATAGGACTCCTCTAGTGATTATGTGAACACTTAACCTAACCCTAGAGACATAAAAGAGTTAGTCATAGGAATAAGTTATGCCTTAGGGGTATTAGGAGGACTTGCCTACCATATAGCTTAAACTCAATCCTTGGTTTCTTCTTTCAAAGCAAACCTTAAATTTAAATTCGAAATCAAATCTCAACTCAAATTTAACTCAATTGATTTTCTCAAATCTCAAATTAATCCTAACTCAATTGAGTTTCTCAAATCATAAATCAATTCCAAAATCCAATCATGAATCAATTCAAAATCAAATGATTGAAACCCATAATTGAATTCAAATTCTAAAATCTTTCCTAAGCCTTTTGATTTCATCTTATGGACATAGTCAAACCAAATCCAAATAACTCCAAACTTAAATGATTTTCATAACCATTTTTATATCTTCATTTATATTCATATAAATGAAGTATAAATTAAATAACCAAAATTAAACCCAAAATTATACCAAAATCCAATTTATATCCTTTCAAGCCAAATCCTTAAACTTAGCTAAATCATTCTCAAATAAATCCAAACCCTTGAATTTTCTATTCAAACAATCATTCCTTCAATCACATGCTCAAATATAAATATAAACTACAATCACTAAACCAAAATTAAACTAACCCAAGTCAAACTCATATTCATCCTTTTGACTTAAAATTGTCAAATGAACCAAAATCCATTTGACTCCAAATCACCTGCAATTAGATTTATATTTCTATCATATGTTCACCCAAACTTGAATCAATCTTGATTAAGCCAATTGACCAATTTAGGCTCACTTGACCCAAAGTGACCTAAAGAATCTTTTGAGCCAAATTTTAATCCAACCCAATTTAGATTGAACTAAGCCCATCAAGCCTCACATTGTGATCAACAATCATCTTAGAATGATCAATCACTCAAATTCAGTCAAACCTAGCATTTGACCAAGTCAACACTTAGCCTAAATGAAATATAAACAAGCCAAAATTCACTATAAGCCAAATTGATTGAAACCATTAATCTAAGCCAATCCATAATCAATGATTGAACATGACCAAGCCATCTTGAGCCAAACAAACCTACTTGACCTAAATTAACTCAAATTGACCTAAAAGCCAAAATGGATCAAATCTTGATATAAAATTAATTGATTGCAACCAATGGGTCAAATTCATTCCAAATCACTTGTTGAACTTTACCAAAGCTTCAATTGACCAATTAAACCCAACCCAATTGACCATGAACCCAACTTGACCTAAAAGTCAAATCAACTTGAAATCAAACCAAACTAAAATTGATTGAAACCAAAACTTGCAATACATTTCAAATGATCAACCAAGCCTAAACCAACCCATGACCTAACTCAACTAGATCAAATGAGTCAAATTGGTCAACTTGACCCATTTGACCCAAATGAACCTCAATGAACCTAAATGAACCAAAACCAAATCTAAACCAAATTGAATCAAACTAATGACACCCATAAGCTCTAAATGATCATTTGAACTTGACCTAACCCATGATTTGACCCAATTTGACCAATTGGTCAATCTAACCCAATTTGACCCAACTTAACCTAAATGGGTCAAATTGAGCTAAATCAAATCAAATGAACTCCAAATTACTTGAAATTTGGCCCAACCCATTTTCAAATCATTTCAAGTCAGCCCAAATCAAACTCATGGTCAAATGATCACTTTGTCCTTAGGTCAAAAGGTATCCAATGATCAAATTCACTTGGAATTTGACCATTTCTTTCTCAAGGCCATTTGACATCCTTCCATTGGTCCACATGGACACCAAGGGAGGTGGTGAACATGAACCAATGAGCTTGTCTCGGCCATGACCCAAGGCAAGGCCAAACCGATTTCCCCAATGGCATTTGAACACTTGGAACTCCAAATGCACACTCACCTAGCACATGAGCATCCACTCTCCTTCACTCCACTACCCAAAATGACTCATGTGGGGTGTTTTGTAGCTCAAATCGTGCCTCTAATCGAAGCCATTGAGCCAAAACAGCAAATCAGCCTCTCACCATTCGATCCAAGGAGGGGGAGAGATATACCTCTTCTCATTCTCACTCAAACCACAAGAAATCATTTCCTCAGAGCTAGAGAGGTTGAATCGAAGCCTCCCGAAGCTTTTCCAAGCCATTCCTGAGCTCCCCCATTTCCCATTCTCGATTTTACTCAAAGCCGAAACATGGGAGGTGAGCTCAAATTCCAACTCACTCAATCCTCAACCAATTTACAATTAACCATGCACACACCATCCTTGGACCTCGTCGAGCTCAATTGAATCGTTTCTCAAGTCTCCAAGCCACAGAAGGTACCATTTCGATCAAGGCCAATCACCATTGAAGGGAAGCTTGGTCAACCAACAAACTACTTCAAATCAAGGTTGGATTCCTTCAATGGGCTTCGTCTCTAGTAGACGAAGCTACTTCCTCCATTGGAAGTACCGGTGATAGCCTCCAGAGAGGTAATTGCTTGAAATCGTAGTCATAAAAAATTAGACTAAGTCACCACTTTTCATATATAGCTGTATGTTGATGCATGCTTTTGTTTTGTAAGTAATATAGACTAGATGTTAGGGTGTATGTATTTGAATGATAGGACGATCTTATACATGTCTTATGGGGTTGTCTTAAGGCTAATATATATATATATATATATATATATATATATATATATATATATATATATATATATGTTAGCAAGTTTTAAGCATAATTTAGTATAGATGGACTTGATTACGATTAGTCCAACTTATTCATATAATTGTTTGGGTTGTGTGATATGTTTAACTTTTTTCTTTTGAGTTTAGTTACCTTTTATTTTATGTAAATTTACAATTAATATTTGATGAATGTTATGAGAGATTATGATGAACATTATGGATGACCAAGTCTTATGCACCTGTAATGCCTTTGGAGCAACCATATTACAATCAAGCCAAAAAGAAGAAAGAAAAAAGTAAATCAAAATGAAGAAATGAAGAATGTGGAATGAAGAATGAAGACTCCCATAACATGAATTCATTTTAATTGTAATTATTTATTTGTAATCTGGGTTGTATAAAGGTAGAACTTGGCTACCCATTTTCCTTTTTCAGGTTGTGCGGTGGGGAACATCGCTCTTATTCTTTTGTGATAATTTTATAAATTGATTGATGTTATGTTTATAATTGCAGGACAACATGATTTTCTAGTTTCTTAATTGTTTGGTGATTGTTGAATGGTGCGGATGATTGGCTCTTAGAAATAAATAAATCTTATCAATTAATCAATTCAAAATAAATTAAACAATTCATAACCTCACCTAAATCTTAGGACATAAATCAAGATAATAAAATATTTAATAACTCCTTAGCTGAATATTATATGTCTCATATCATGCATCAATCATATTATCTCACTCTTGCCAATGGAAGGTTTCCACCTTTGATGGAAAAAATGACTTGACCTTTGAGAGCCATGGTGAAAACATATATCCTTCTTTATGATTTTGGCCCATAACTATTTTCTCATACATTAGGCATATGAAATCTCATAGCCTATGTCAAATAAAAATGTCCAAAAATCAAAATAAAACTTGACGAAATTTGTATTAGATTTAAGTCATTATTCATACCCTTCATGATCTAGTCTCTTAAGGAGTATGTTTAAAGATATAGTTTCTTTTCTAAATAAAAAATAACTATCTTGCAAAGCATAAAACTTTCTACATGTATTTAAAATTAGAAAGACTTAGTTAGGCCACTCAGTTGTAAGTTGAGTTGGATTATTCTCTTGTTGAGGTAAATCATATACTCATTTTTCTTAGATTTAGGTTGTGTTTTGGTCCTCGCCAAAATTCCGTAGATTTAGGATCTGAGGTTGTTGTTTCTCACTGCGGGCTATAAGCATAAATCCTCACCTATTAGGCATTTCCAAAATCTTGTATTGTGGAATTGTAAGTCCAAGACTTCTAATAAAAATTCAACTCAAACATATAATCATCTTCAAATTTCAAAATATAAAACCCATAATATAATTTGGGATGTTCACTAGTTTTCTAGTATCATGAGTATCCCCTACTCATCTCCCTTTGGTTTCAATAATAACTCCATCCTTTTGATCAATCTTACTTGATTTTCTAAAAATAACCAATTTATTTATAGTCCTACCTTTGAAACATTTGAAGACAGTGATCATTTACCTTAATCAAGAGTATTCTTAAAGAATATTATTCATTAGGATGTAAACCCGACTTAAAATAAACCCTAATTTACAGTAAAATAGGAAATATCTCGTACATTACCCATTAGCTTTATTATAGTGATTAGGGTCTATTGTATGATGGTGACTTCTCTCGAGATAGTATATCATTCCCAATGTCTACGATCACTAATAAGTACCCAGATGTGGTATCCCCTCATATAAACCCACACTTAATAATAAAATAAACACCCACCGTTGCCTCTCTCGTTCTCCCTCTTCAAGTTTCAACTCAAGCCTCCCTCAGGGCTCTCTCGTTTCTTTCCCACTTGCGACTCCCCTCTCATGAACACCATCTCCTCTCCTCTCCCATCTTGTTGCCTAAATCGCCAAAAGTGAAGCTCCTTTGTCCATCTCTCCCTAAAGAGGCGCACAAATCCTAATCGACCTCTCTCCATGGATCGCACTTGTTGATTGTCCGTCGATTGAAGGTAACTAATTGTCTCCTCATTCGGTCTCTCCCAGTGAGCGGTTTGAAACTTCCCCAAGCTGACCCTCTATTCCTCCTTCTTGGTGGCCCCTGCATCCTATCCTCTCTTCCGGTGAACAATGAATAGATCGACCTCCTCCTATTCATCCATGATCACAACCCAACAACCTGACTCTCCCTCCTTTTGCCTTATTTCGGTTTCCTTTCACTGCAACAAAAGTATGGAGAACTCACATCGGTGGGTTCCTCTAGCTCCCACTCTTTTTTCCCGAGAAACTCATCATCCTGGACGGTTCCCTCACACTATCTCCTACTTATTCCATATTTAAATATTATTCTTTTATTTATTTTTTAATCGGTTACTCATGCAAGTTTATCGTTGTTCTTATTGTAAATGTAGAAGTGTGTAGAAATTATATGTATATGTATATATGTTTCTTTATGCATGAGGCCTTGTTGCTCATCAGGCGTGTGAGATGAAAATCCCAAAATATTTTAAAACATCATAGTATTTCGTGGGCATGACAGTAAAAATTATTACATGTAGCTCCCATCAAATCTATCAAAATTTTGAATAAATTTTGACTTAGAAAAAAGGGGAAGAATCAAGATTTATTTTAAAAAATCAATAACATCAAAAAATAATAATTTAAAATGAAATTTAATTATGTTAAATTATAAATATCATAAAATAAACATAAATATGAATTTCAAAAAAAAATTGAAATAAAAAAAAGGAAAAGAGCTTACAATGAATTTAAAATGAATTTAAAGATTATATTTCAAATAAAAAATGGGTTGAACTCAAACATATTTATGAACTTGAAGAAAACTAAATATTTTGACAACATAAATATAAATTTAGCACTTCAATTAATTTAAAATGAAATTAAGTATCTAATAAAGAGAAGATTTTCTTGGAATTGGAATATAGTTTTTGAAATCATAATTCACTCCAAATGAATTGGAGAAAATCAAAAAATTCATAAGAGATTTTTTAAATGAGATCAAATGATTTTAATAAACATAATCAATGAATCCTTAGAAAATGTTTGAAGCATATTATTCATCTTTAAATACTCAATTGGATCAAAAAATTGAATAGAGTTTGTGATAAGTTTAAAATTGTAGTAAATATAGAGTACATTGAACATTCAAAGATTAATCAACTTTGAATAAAAAAAAGTAATTAAATGTTATTCCAAGAAATCTAATAAAATTTATTAGAATAATTTAAAATGCTTTAAACCATAGAATCAACACAAAAATAGACAAAAATTAATTTCAGTTTTAAATAAACCTCACATACTTCATAAGAGGCGTCTACTAAATTCAACTTGGATATTCTTAAAATTCATATAAATATCAGATGAATTTTTATTTGATGCATGCAACATAAGATAAACTTTTAATAGAATTCAAGCTTCATTATCAATTCATTGGTATCAAAGTATATATATATATATATATATATATATATATATATATATTGAAAAATCTATATAAGCACTTGAATGAGTCACAAATGCGACATTTATATTAAATACCTAAACTTAGTATCAGATCATTTACGGGTTAAAAGGGGGGGAGGGAGATACATATATTTAGCTCATAGAATTTGATTATATAAAATCTTCTATGCTTAAAATAGAGTTGATAAGATCTAATTGATCAACTTAAATGAACTTAAATTACATTCATAAGACCTATATATTTGCAATGGAGTTGACAAGATCTGTTATGATATCAATTTTCTAAAGAATTTAAATTACACATAAATCATATACCTGATCCTCTACTAGAAAATAAGTAGAGTTGACAAGGTTTACCACAATGATAGCTGAGTTAATTAAGATATCAAGAAGGGTAACTATTGTCAAAATATTTATAATTATATTCAATATTCTCAAATTCAAAATACTAAATATATGATCTTATTATTAAAATAATAAATTAAATGAGGAGATCAAAAATAAACTAAATGATTAAGATATATACCACAATGATGGCGTTGATTGAAAAATCTTAACGAAGAGATATTATCATCAAAGATACTTGGGCTCTAAAATAATTTATTATAAAACTAAATTTCAACTAAGTAAATATAAACTAATGAAATTTGTTATTTAAATACTTAAAATAAATAATTCATCCACCCATCGTTTGTTGGGATATGAGATTAACTCTAGAAAATTAATGTCAAGTCAAATAAATCATTATATTCAAACTCAAATAATCTCGTATGTAGGCGTGGCTGTGTTCTCATCATGGTTTGGCCGGTAGGCTCCATATGATGCAGTTTGAGTCCTTGATCGTGATTGTCATCAAATGACATCATTTTATTACGGTCAAATGTAGCCCGTATGTTTCCCATTGGCTAAGCCCTTTGAGTTATAAATCATAGAGTATATTTGATAGGTATAAAACTCTTTTGTCATTCGAGGTGAGCTTAAACTACTCTGGCAGACGAATATAAATATAAAGTCTGAGTGGATTCTTGGGTGTACTGTGATTCTTGACGGGGATCTTTCGTCGGGTTGGGTTAACTACCTCTCGACTAAGTAGATTAGAGATGCGGCAGTAGAAATGATATGAAATGAGATAGAGCGTCATCATTATAAATGCTTATATCTTTTGTTAAATAATGGTGAATTTCATAAATTCTAAATCCCAAATTTTATACTCCACCTACTGTTATATTACGCTACGCATTTAACGATCTAATGACTAGCCTTAATCAAAAATTTTCTCTCAGCATTGGGGGATGTAATAACTATAGGTGCTTGCGCCTATAGGAAACCTGAAACCAGATCTAAAGTCCTCACAAAATGAGGGCGAAATCTCTAGGTAGTGTCTTATCTACTATCTCATATGCCTTTTGAAAATTTCCCTGACACATAATTCAAACTCTCTTTATCGAGAGGTCGGATCAAATTTTGAGTCCATACTTGACTTTATAACCATTTCAAAAAAAGCTACAATGCCCAAACATACCATAAATCAAAGGAGAATCCAAACAATAAAAGAAACCACAAGTAATTTAAAATGAAAATTGAAAACATGCCTCAACAATTGAATGTAAGGGTTGGAAGGAGAGAACAAAAGGAGTTAAGAGATTTATAATTTAATACAGCCAAATAAGAGTTCATGTATGCTAGAGTAAGCATGGGAAACTCCATGCATTTGACCAATGATAGAAGTTTAAAAATATTGTAAGCCTTTCCAAATTAATTTTCATGCATAAAGGAAAAAGAACTATGAGCCACTCAACATTCTTCAACATCACTCCACATTTCTCTTAATATAGACATCATCAATGGAAGGTAAGATGCTTCTTGCAATCGATTTATCAAGAAAAGCTATGCCTAATAAGGTGTGTATCACTTGTCTTGGAGTATTGACAATCCTAGACTCCTAGTTCCTTAGTTTACCTGAACAGCGCTGCTCAGTTTAAAAGTAGGGCATCGATCTTCCTTGGCTTCAAAATCAAGGAATATGTATGTAAAAAAACATACCATTAATCAAATCAGAACAGCATATACTAAAGATTTGATGTTGCCCATCTTTTATCATTAAAAAACCCAAGAATGTATAACATATTGCCCATAGATTAATTATTCTGTTTCTTGCACTAGCAATGGCTGCAATGCAATTGATCCATATTAAATCTTCACAATTAAGGATTTACAAGATGAATAAATGAACATGTACAGGTAACTTCGTGGTGTATAATAAAACTAAACAATTGGAAGGGTGACAACAATAACTCCAATATCTGGGAAATGAAGCTTTCTGGTGAAGAACAAATGACAAAAAGCTCTTTTCAGGAACCATAACATCAAAATAAACAAATAAAGAGATTTATGCAATTCAACGCTATCGGCCTTCATCTTGATAATCTTACCAGTTAATACAGGTACACATTTAAACGAATTCCCCGTACTCTACGAAAATTAAAATCCAAAGTAGAGATGATAAAAGAGACGCAATTGATCAAAAATCAAAACCCTAAGGGAAGCAGGAGAAACAGAATGACCTCGGGATACCACGGTGGAGCTCCAATTGCGCGTCCTGCGGGCCAAACTTCTGCCCATCAGAAGAAGTGGAAATCACCTGGCCGAACTCTGCGACGCTCACCGGCGTCGCATCGATAGGCTTAAGCTTGGCCGTCTTCGCCATATTCACTGCTCCAACGAAGGAAGAACCACGGTGGAGCTCCAATTTTATATCTACATATATATATATATATATATATATATATATATATATATATATATATATATATATATATATATATATATATATATATATATATATGTTTGTGTATATATATACATATATTATGTATATATATATAATCTCAAACCTTAGCCTTCTTTTTAAATATATATACAGATATATATATCTACATATAGATATATATATACATACATACATATATATACATATATATATATATATATATATATGTAGCTGAGAACTATTTATTTTGAGGGTGGCAAAAGTAATTTAAAAAAAGGTGAATTTAACAATGAATAACTCAAAAAAGAATTGTATTACATTATCATCAATCTAATAAAAATATTTTCTTAATCTATTTTGCATTGTCGATAATATTGCATGATAGCCATTTAATCGATTCAAATACTTCTTTTCAATAAGTATAAGGCAATTATTGAGCCAATCATCACTCATTCACGCGATCGATGTTTACAATCTTCATTCTAAAATGCTCTCTCTCAGTGCAAGGTAAAGTTAGTGCCAAAATAATAAGCCTATAAATTAAAGGATACATACCATCTTTCTTTATCTTGACAAGCTGTTTGACAAGATCATCAATACCATTTAAAGATGAGAAATCATCACTACTACATCGATAATATAAGTGGAAAAAGTATGTTCAAGGGGCCAGCTCAACTGAGAAAATCAGATATAACTCTAAGCCAATAAGTTTTCCTTATCAAAAGCAAAGAATGAATCACTTGGGTTTAAGCGCCATAAGAAGTAACTTTGTGCTTGAAAAATGATTATTTAGTTCTTGAAGTTATCAATTACGTGTAGAATAACTCAACACAATAGTGATGCAAATTTCTTATTTCTTCACCTCATATAGCTCATCGATGAGTTTTAAAAGGTAGAATTCATATCTGAAATATCAATCTCAAAAGCATTACAAAAAAGAGACACTTCATGTAATAAGGAATCTCATCCACTATTTCTCATTATATGTAATCGTTGCTTGAATATCTGCACTAATTTCATTATATTTTCAATATCTTGGTCTTTTCTTTGTAGAGATTATGATAATTCATTTGTGATACCTAAAATAGCAATCATCAAATGCATAGTAAATACAAAATAAAAAGACTTTGCTGATTAAACATTCCGCCTTGATAATCATGTACTACTCCTCTTTTACTATCTCAAGCACTTCAAAAATGTATACATCTTCATAAGACTAATTAAACTATGAAAATGTGAACTCCAACAAATGTCATCGCTTATTGTAGGTTAGTTTCTTGATTCAAACCGTCCATTAATTAAATCCTCTGTTTGAGATGTAAAATAATCTTTTCATGTTGAATAGTTTTTAAAATGTCACTGTTTAAAATTCTTGAAGTGAACTCAAAAAGATGCTTCACTTGCCAATATTTTTTTGCTACAACCACTAAATATAATTGAAGCTGATGGGCAAAATAATGAACATAAAATGCCTGAGGATTATCATTAAGAATGAGTGCCTTCAAACCATTGAATTCACCTCGCATATTTGATGCCCCATCATAGCCTTGACCTCGTATCCTATGCAAGCTTAATGAATGCATAGCAAGTATAGCTTTAAGTGTTTTCCTAAGTACAATTGCACTTGTTGAAGAAACATATTTAATGCTAGTAAATTTTTCAATAACTTGACTTTTTTTATCAACATATCTCACAGGGATAGCTAATTTTTCTTTTCTTGATACATCACGAAATTCATCCATAATAATAGAAAAGTAAGAATCACCGATAT
This sequence comes from Cymbidium sinense, assembly GCA_021442155.1. Taxonomy (NCBI): domain Eukaryota; kingdom Viridiplantae; phylum Streptophyta; class Magnoliopsida; order Asparagales; family Orchidaceae; genus Cymbidium; species Cymbidium sinense. The sequence continues at coordinate 260,560,650 of CM038215.1, read as the reverse complement.
CTTTGATGATAGAAGCTAAAGTCTCAGATGATGCAGCTTGACAAAGTTATTTTTGTACCTTTGATGAAGTCAATTGTAATTTTGTACTACCATTTTCAAATGTAACATTTTTAATTTCTTCATTATGATCTGCAAGAAAATGAAATAATTCTAAATAATTTTCTTAGTTAACTGAATTAGAAGATTCATCGTGACCATGAAATGGTAATCCTTGTTACAAAAGAAATCTAACACAATCAACTATGCCACATTATCCTATACTTTTATTTCTCTCATCTTTAGTCAACCACATAGTAGATACACTTTGTGTTTGAGGCTTCATTAGATCTTCACACTTTTGTCTTGCCCTATGAGCACTATTGTGTTCACCAACGTGGCTAAAACTTTTCTTTTCTTTTTAATTTTAAATCCTTCTCTAATAAATGAATCTCCACCTCCTTGATTTATAGTAACTTGTTCTTGAGGCTTAAATAAATAGCAATATAAACAATATAGCATCTTTTATATGTTATAATATGGTATTCCTCAAACCACTTTGAATTAAATCTGCGTGCAATATTACTATCATTGTTTGAGAAAAATTATGACTTTTGGGTTGATGTGGCCCTTTTACCAAATATGTTTCTACATTATATCTCATCATTAACATCATAACTCCAAATCGGCTGGCGAAGCCCAGGATCAGCAGGAAGATTATCGATATCAAGATCAACTCGTTCTTTTCTCTTTAAATAGTGATCCATTTAGGAAATTCTAAATATGATAGTAGAATGCAAATAAAAATAAATCAATAAATAATGTCACACTTTCAACCTTTTCAAAAAAAAATTCATAATATCTCAAGAATAACGGCACGCCTTCGACCTTTTTAAAATAAAATTAAACCAATAATATTTTAAAAAAGGCACACCTTCGGCCTTTTTAAAATAAAATTAAACCAATAATATCTTAAAAAAAGGCACACCTTCGGCCTGTTTAAAAATAAAAATGCTATTCACATACCTTAATTGATTGTGAAGAATGTTGCACTGAAGAATATTATTGAATAACCTAATCCTTTAATATCACCTGCATAAAGTATATAACTAATGATTAATACATGTAATAAAAATATAACTTTGAATGCCCTAATCTAATGCTTGTCATGGGCTTAGCAATTAACTTGAAACTCCTCTAGAACATAAATCTTTGGAAGAAGAAAATTTTGAATATCACCTCATTTCATTGTAGAAAATTAATATATTATACTAGTTTTATAAGTTTGATTTTATCAAACATGAAACAAAGATATTCACATAATAATAACATGAGGTAATATACTAAAGTGTTGAGGAACATGTTGCCGCTGAAGCAAGGATGGGATAAGAGAGCACCAGTGAAAGTGAAGTAATCATTCAAAAGCACTGAAAACTTCTCAACAAAATCTTCCTCAATGAGATCAACCACCTAAACACTAAACACTAAACATTAAACCATTCTCATACACAACTTCAAAAGGCAATTCATCCTTCTCTTTGCTCAACCCAACAATTGTGTCACCTATGCTCTAGTGCATGCACAAGGAATTTCCTTATTATTTGCACTTGCTAAGAGCCACAAATTAGCTTTTCATTCTTCTAGTTCTCAATCATCTAATGTTTTTGCTTTAATTCATAGTGATGTGCCCTACCTTGTCTATGCAAGGATATCAATATTATCTTTTGTTAGTTGATGATTATTCAAGATATTGTTAAACTTTTCCTTTAAAATTAAAATCTGATGTTGTTACTAAATTAAGCAATTTCATAAGTTTATTCAAACACAATTCAATAAAACCATTAAAATACTTCAATCGCATAGAGCCAAATTTGTTAATGCCACACTTAAAACCTCTTCACTAATCATAGCATAACACATTAGATAACTTGTCCAGATACTCTAGAACAAAATGAGCTTGCTAAAAGAAACATTGTCACTTAATCAAAACTGTTCGCACACTCATGCTTGCTGTGAATTTATCTAATTATATCTAGGTGGATACACTTTTGGCTGCTTCTTATCTTATCAATCAACTTTCCTCTCCCGTAATAATCCATATTTCTCTATATCAACTACTTCATAACAAACTGCCAACATATGCTTATCTTAAGTCCTGTGTATGTTTATGTTATGTCTGCATACCTCAATAAAAAGGGAATGGGCAATGTGTTAGGCCAAACCTACCAAGCCAAGAAAACAACAAATATGTACATTGCAAGAAAGAAAGGACATTCGATGAAAACAATGAAAAGCAGGGCAAAAATTGAAGGGAAATACCTCGTGGTCGTGGAACGGCTTGCTTCTACCCGGTGAAGAAATGGAGGAGAGTCCCTCCGGCTACCAGCATAAATACACAAAAGGGACGATCGACCAACCTGGTCCCTCTAGCCAACAATGCGACCACGTTGGCCTCTTAAATCGCCACTTTCTCTGTCGATGCCTTTGATGGGATGGATGCGAAGCGTGGAAGGAACTCGAACTCGTGAAGATGCGATTGCGAGAGAGGCGAAGAGGAGAGTGCGATTACAGAGAGGCGAAGAGGGGAGTTGCAACTTGCATCGAGTGTGCGGCTCCGGGCATCGATTTTTTTTTGAGTATTAGGAAGATGGGCAAATTATCTTTTGCCCATCTTATAATAAAGTTGAGGGTGGGCAATATATATATATATATATATATATATATATATATGTATAATTAAAATTATATCATTTATATTGGCCAGCAAAGAGCACTCTAACATAATTAACAACTAATTTAACAGCTTATTAAACATTATTTAATTAAATTAAAAGCAATAATTTATTCAATGTTTGTCATTACTAAAAGTTTTCTATCTCAAAAACTTTTTTATAATATTAAACATTTATTTTAAAATATTCTGTTTTAATGGATAATTATTGCTTTGACATTTGATATATATTTTCTAATTCACTAATATATAATTAATTGGATTTTTAATGTGAAGCAGAGAATGCTCATTTTATTAATTATAATATTATGTTTCTTTTCTTTTCATGGAATATATATAGTATCCAACTTCAATTAATTTTTTAATATAAATATGAGTTTGCTATTTTGACTTAAATAGTTAAATAAAAGTTTATATTATTTTTAAATATTTAAGTTTGTATCAATTGAAGTAACTGTTGGAATAATATAGTTGATATTTATTATTTCAAAATAATTTAAATTGAAATATTATATCACCAAAGTGACTTATTTTATATCAATTTATTTAATTTTGAAATATATTAACATTACTTAAGGATTACATTTAAATATATTCATAAAATAATCAGTCTAAAGAAAGATTATTTTTCGGCCAGATTTTGTGATACTAATAAATATGTGATAAATTTATATTAATTATGCATATAATATGTCGATTCAAAGATAAACATATCATTGACATAATTTATTATTAATATTTATTGACTGTAATTTTAAGAATACTATTTATAATTATTATTTCGTCCTAAATTTTGATATTATTGTATCTTATATATACCCATCTTATTAAATATTTCATTTTAAGCATGTATTTTATTGATATTTTTGTTTACATTATATATGCATAAGAAAATTATAATGTTTGTTAATGACTATTTTTTTATTCTTTTGAGTTAATGTTTCTTTTATATCTATCAATTTAAATAACATTCGAGTGTTTAATAACACTAACTTAAAAAAATGGAAAGATCATATCCCCATAGTTCTTGGGAATATGGATCGTGACTACGTGATCATGACTAAACGGCATCTCGCCCTTACTGCAAAAGCATTATTGAACAAATGATTAAATTTAAAAAGTGAGAGTGCTCTAATTGCATGAGTCTTATAATCATGAAATATTTTATTCTAGAAACTGTAATAGGTGTAATGTTTGAAGAGAAATGTGCTAAAAAATTTCTAAACCAAATAGCAGACCGTTTCGTTAGTTCTGAAAGGTCGAAGCGAGTACAATTCTTAGTAAACTCATTTTAATGTAGACAAAGACAATGAAAATATAAGAGAGTACATTATGAAGATGTATAATTTTGTTACTATACTAAGATCAGTAAAATTAGAGATTCTGACATTGTTATAGTTTTGATCTCTCTTAATTTGATCATTTTAAGATAAGTTATAATACTCGAAAAAAAATGGACTCTAATAAGCTCATTGCTCAATATGTGCGAGAAAGAAAGATTGAAACATGATAAAATAAAAGTGTTCACTTTCTTACTTTCTCGTGACATTGTTATTAAAAAAATGAACTTATAAAGACAAATGAGCTACTGAGACAAAGACTTCATAGATAAGGTGCAAAAATAATATAATGTTGTTACTTATTTCTTTTACAAGAAGATTGACCATGTAAAGAAGGATTGTCCCAAGTATGCAAATTGAAAAAAAAACTTCTCAACTTTATTTATTTTGAAATTAATTTATTCTTAGTACAAAATTACACTTGGTGGATAGATACATGTGAAACTACTCACATAAGTGTGACTATGTAGGGTTGTCTAAAGAGACGAATGCCAGCTAATACTAAAAAAAATTTCAATATGAGAAATGACAATAAAGCTCCAATTGAAGCAATATGCATATGTAGATTACATATAGAATCTAGTTGTATTTTAAATTTACATGTGACTTTTTTATGTAAAATTTAATGAAATTTAATTTATATTTCTTGTTTGGACAAATCAGTTATCCTTGTTCATTTAAAATAAAAATTTAATCTCTTTCGTATTCAAATATTATTAGTATTAGTTCTTTGATTGATATTTTATATAAATTAGATATTCCTACTTCACAAATTAATGAAACTTTGCATGCAAGCAATTTTGGTACAAAGTAAAAATTAATGAATGAGAATTCATATATATTATGACACAAATATTTAGGACATATTTCTAAATAAAGAATTGAAAAACTTTTGTTAGAAGAAATTCTTGATCCCTTAATTTTTTAAATGATAAATTTTGTATAAAATGTATCAAGGGAAAACAAACGAATATCAAAAAAGTTAGTGTTAATAGGAGTTTAAGCGTCATTGAATTAATTCATATTAATTTTTTTAGTTCATTCTCTACATTTACTTGGAATAGCCAACATTATTTCATTACTTTCATAGGCGATTATTCTCATTATGAGTTACTTATACTTGATTTACGATAAGTCATAGTTAATAGACGTATTCAATATTTTAAAGACTGAAGTCGAAAATCAACTTGAAAATAAAATAAAAGCTGTCATATCTCATTGTGGTGGTGAATAATATGACAGATATGATGGATTAGGTGAACAACATCTAGATCTTTTTACAAATATTTAACAGAATGTGGCATCGTTTCTCAATACACTATGCTAGAGCGTCCAAGTCAAAATAGTGTAGCTGAGAGATGAAATCAAACCCTTATGAATATGATTAGAAATATGATGAATCATTCTTTCTTAATATAATCACTTTGAAGAGAAGCCTTAAAGACTATAGTTTACATCTTTAATAGAGTTCAAAGTAAAGCAGTAACTAAAATCTCATATGAATTATAGATTGGGAAGAAGCCTAATATTAGACATCTTCATGTTTAGGGTTGTCCAGCTATAGCTAAGCCATATAAGCCTAATGAAAGAAAGTTGGACTCAAGAACTATTAATTCTTATTTTATTAGATACTCCAAAAGGTTGAAGGACTTTAAGTTTTATGACTCTTTAAATAAATACTTTTTTGAGATAGATACTAAATTTGTTGAGGATATTGAATAATATGAGAGTAATAAATTTAGAAAATTTATATTTGAAGAGTAATATGTTACTATTTCTACGGTTACAATAGAAAATGATCAGATAATATTACTTGAGCTTATTCAAGTTGTAAATACATATAATAAAAATATTCTTGAGTTAACTCTCACTCATATTGAGGAATCACAATAATTTCAAATTGAAGTGTCGTTAAGAAAATCCACTAAGTAGAGGAGATTAGCATTTTAAGATGATTGTGTTATGTAACTCCAGGAACATGAGTTTGATATTGGATTAGAAAGTAATCCAATTTCTTTTAGTAAAGTCAAACAAAGTGTCAACTCTCATAAATGGATATAAGCTACTGAGGATAAGATGAAATCAATGAAAGGTAATGATGTTTGGAATCTTATCGAATTATTCAAATCAATAAAAACCCATTAGTTGTAAATGGATTTTTAAAACTAAATGGGATTTAAAAGGCAATGTCAAAAGATATAAAGTACGTCCAGTCGCTAAATGTTTCACTCAAAAAGAAGATATTGATTATAAAGAGACATTCTCTCCAGTTTCTTCAAAAGACTCTTTTAAAATCATTATGACACTAATAGCTCATTATGATTTAGAGTTACCTCAGATGGATTTAAATGCTGCATTTTTTAATGCTGACGTTGAAGAAACTATATATATAGTGCAACCAAAAAGAAATTTTAATCTTCTAATTCAAAATATCTGGTATGCAAATAAAAAAAATTCATCTATGATTTAAAGCAAACTTCTAAAATGAGGACTCCTAAGGCATTAAGGGGGTACTCATCGAAGTGATCGGGTACGACATTAAGGAATGGTGCACTATCTCGAAAGATAGAAATCACCACCATAAAATGAACATAATCACCTAATGAGGACTCCTAAGGCATGATGGGTCTTTGAATATACTAGATATTTTTTTCCTATTTTACATGGATGAATAAATTAGAGTTTATTTAAACCGAGTTCTAAAGTTCCCTATGGGGGCAAGCCCCTATAGTTAATTACATCCTAAAGAAGGTGAATTCCTTAAAAATACTCTCGATTAAAGTAGATAATTATTGTCTCCAAAGATTTCAAAGGTAATACTATTAATAAATTAGTTATATTTGGGAAATCAATCGGGATAGATTAAAAGGAGAGGCTTATTATCGAAGCCAAAAGAGATGAGTAGTGAATGTTCATGATACTAGAAACCTATTCTAATTTATCCTATGGGCTTTTATATATTTGAAAAGAAGAGCTATTTGTTTGAATTGAATTTTATTATATTACTAAGGTTTATAATCCAACAATACAATATTTATGAAAATGCCTAAGAGGTGAGGATTTATGCTTGTAACCCGAAGGAAACAGCCACCTCAAACCTTAATATTGGGTGCTTTTCAAGCCATACAATCTAAATCTAAGTAAAGTGGGTATATATAGTTTATCTCCACAAGAGAGAGTAAGGGCCTATTTGGTATATTGTGAAGTATTTGAGAAGCCTATGAAGTCAAGAAGCGGTGAAAGCTTCAAAGTTATGATTCTTGGAAAACGCCGTAATCGTTATAGCTTTGTTTGTATAGAAATGATTAAAATATCCTTATGATATGAGCGAAATGAATAATATGAAACATAATAAAAAAATGAAATAGAATGAAGAAAAATAGGATAACTCTAAAAATATTTAAATGACAATAAATGATAATAAATATTTATTATAAACTCTTCAAATAGATCATTATTCTAGATTTTTGTAAGGATCATTCTAGAAAAAAAGTATTGTAGAACATGAGCTCATCTCTTAAAGTCTTTATAATCTGGTAATCAAAATTAATGGACTAAAATAAATTTTATTTTTCAAGATTATGAATGCAATCTTTATTTTCTTTCAATAGCACTAATGTTGACATCAAGCTAATAATTAATTTAAAAGGTGAAGAGTCCATGTAGAGAAATTAATTAAGTCGATACCAACTACTGCCTATCTTCTAAATTAACCAATGTAATAACAAAAGGATATGTTGTTAAAGGAAGGAAAGAGGCACTTACTATTTCCAAGTTGTGATCGTCCCAACCCTCCGGGCAAGCGAGGCAGGTCTCACGAAGTCTTAAGCACTGAGAGAGCATCACAATCCACCATGGTTGACTCCACAAGCTCTTTCGTCATATTGAGTGTTCACCGTCGCCTCTCCCAAAACTTCCTCGCACTCGCTCCCTCACTGGATGGGTAATTTAGGATAAAAAAAATCTATGACCATGGGCCACAAAATAAAGGGTCGAGTTGTAGCCATGGTAGCATGTGATTACAATGATTCTAAAATAAATGCCGATGCTTGCATGGTTTATGCCGCATGCGTACCAACCACTGACAACATGCCCTAAACCACCCAACCACTGACTTATAATTTAGAGTGACAATTAACTCATACGTTTTAAAATCATGTGGTCAAGTCATATGATTTTGCAAGATGGTTAGGTTGTTGTTATTTTAGAAAGAAACTAAGTCCTTAAATCCACTCCCTAAGAGTTTAGAGCATGAGTGGTATGAGTAATGCCTTATGGGCTATTAAGTTGCCTACATTTAGAGTATAAAGTAAACTAAATGCAGTGTAAAAGGATTACTTTAACTTGTTTGGTTGAAAACTCTACAAATACATGAATTTCTTTTTTCTTATTTGACAAAATAAATGTAATGTAAAGTATTTTTGAGATTATCGTATGCCCCAACAAGGCACTGGTTAAGCATAACTTGAAAAAGAGAGTATGTATATTTATTTTAAGCACCCCTTAAGCATAATCCCTATAAAAATATGATTAGGTTAATCACGACCTAATATCCAGTCTACAAAATATACACTCTAACATCCAGACTAAAAATAATATATCATAAAACTAAACATTCATCACACCATGCACCACCCTAACATAAAGCTAGAAGTAGTGACTTAATTCTAAAGTGTGTCTATTAAGACTTGTGTGGTATGTCTTTACTAAGCTTTTTTATAATTTTTTTAGCATGAAAGAGTGTTTAATCTTTAAAAGATTAATTTCATTTTAAGTGGTTAGTTAATTTGAGAATTTTTACTTAGTGTTTTCTTTTGTTTCACTTGGCTTACACTTAGCAACTAAGTGTTATAAAAAGAAAGAAAGAGAGGATTACTCTCTTTTATCCCTACCCTAAGTCATTTCTAAAGCATATTGATTAACTTAATTCTCTTTAGTGAATAACATATTATATGTTTTAATTAATCCTAGGTTTCGGCTCACTTTAAATAATCTCATTCAATAAGAAAAATATCTTAAGATTAACTAGAATTAATTACTATCACATGACACATGCTTATGTATTTCTTTCCATCATATGTAGTATGCATATGACTAAGTCATAACATATCATGTGTTAACACTTAAATGATGAAATGATGAATATGTACATTCAAAGTTTATATTTATCATTTTGATTGAATTAGTTTATCATATTAATTTAAAGCTCTATCTAGATTCTTATGCAAAAATACATAAGAATGAAATTAAACAGGTATGTGTCATTATTAACATAAGAAGTGAGGTCATTACATGACCTCCTTGGGGCTAGCTAAAGCTTCGTATTCTCAGGATGTCCAGACTAAATATCATTTGTATTCAAACACATGTAAATTTGCATACATGATTGTCAGAAAGAGAGCCTTTAATCACATGATTAGTTAATTTTATCACTTAAATAAGTGCAAATGCATGTATTTTAATAACAGAAAGAGGGGTTTTAACTCCATGATTAAGTACACACACACATGTAGGAAAGATATAAGCTAGTACATGCCATTGTTAACCAGGGAACTGAGGTAATCAAATGATCTCTTTGGGGCTACTTAAAACCTCATATTCCCGATGTGTCCAGACTAAATATTTACATTTCTTAAATACATATGAATGTATACATAAACAAATGAGAGAAAACCATGCAAAAATTATATTTTTATTTGATTAAAATATTTATGCATATGAAGTAAAGCCTTATTTAAATTCTAATATTGAAATATGTAAGAATGAAATCAAATGGAGTACATGTCTTTGTTAAACCAGGGAAGTGAGGTAATCAAATGACCTCCTTGGGGCTACTTAAAGCCTCGTATTCGTGGGATGTCCAGATTAAATACCCATTAAGATTCTTACTTACACAAATTAATACATGAATGAAAGAAAAGAATTTTACTTCATACACTTAAGCTATAATCATATGCATTCCCTATATGTTTATAACTAGCATTTATAACATATGTAATCATTTATTTATAAGATTTGAAAAATATATTTGAATTTAATAATGATAATATATATTAATTTAAATCAACACATGCAAGCTTGACATAAAGGGAATCATTTATTTTAATTAAATTTTGAAGAAATGAATATATGAATCAAGTGGCATACAAATATGATTGGGAAAAAAATAAATAAACATAAGCACAAAATTTCATTCAATCCAACTAATTCTTAAGGACAATCATATTAAATAAGCTTGTTTAAAATAAATCAAAGTTTCTTAATGTACTTTTGATATTTCATTTGATTTGATTTAAGAGATGCGACAAGGGTTTGCTAATCTTAATCTCATATGTGTGAATTAATTTGATTCTCACGATCAAACCCGCAGCTAAGGAAGGATCAAACAACAAATCTAACGTGATTTGATCACGGACGTCCTTTCCAATCACGCGGAACGGATGGCCTGTGATCTCTCTTCCACTGCGACCAACGACGAGCCGGTCCGCAATGGATTGCTCGATCTGAGCTCACCCGAGCTCCCATCCAGTTCAAACTTAACCCACACCTTCGCGCAAAGGATCCACAATGATCCAACAGCTAGGATGAGCTCATATGCGAGTTTTCTTCGAAAAGAAACAACCAAATTTTCTTATATCTACGATTTTGAGGAATTACCTCACCAGAGCTCATGACCGGTGGTGGGATCGACGGAGGTTGCTTCGTCTAGTAGAGACGAGACCCTATTGAGCAGCAATCAAGCCAATTCCCCTTGGTTCACGTGGTGGATCAACTTCCGTCACTGTGGAGTTTGACTTCGATTGAAATCCCTCCTCTAGTGGCTTTGAACCTAGGAAACGACTTGAGTAGCTTCGACGAGGTGCATGAAAGGTGTGTGTAAGAGGAATTGAAGTTTGGTTGAGAAATTAATAAGTTTAAATCAAGGATAAGCTCCCCATTTTACCGCACACGGAGAGGAAAATTTGAAGTGGGGAAGGCTTGGTATCACTCTAGAACTCACTAGGAAGCTTTGGTTGGGAAGATTGCACGAAGTGAATTGGTCCAATTCCCATTCGAATTGGGGAAGCATACCCCTTGATTTCGAGTTGACTGACGGGATGGCCTCCGGCCAAGCAACAGTCACCTGAGCATCTCAATTAAGTCCATCACCAATTAGATTGGACGAAGTCATGGGAGGTGGCTCAAGGCTTGATCTTGGTTGATTTAGTTTCCTTGATCTCTTGGGTGTTCGGTTTGTATAAGAGGTGAGTTAACTCACCTCCCATTGGTCCATGGCTGACCTAGCATGGGTTAGGTGGCCTAAGTGGGTTAGGTGAACCCTCATTTGTTTGAGTGAGGGCTGCCAAGGTGATGGGGGAGTGGACTTTGTCATTTATGGGTGGAATTCTATGTAAATAGGGCTGAACCAATCGATAATGGCTTGGATGGGGCCCACTTGGCTTTTGGGATGACTTTGGGCTGACCCAGGGTCAATTTGGATCGAGTTTGGTCAGCCACCAAGGTCCCATGAGTTGGCTTTATGGGTTTTGGCTAGTTTAGGTTTCATTTGGTCAAAATGTTAACTTGGTCAAAGGACCATGTTGACTTGGTTTGACCCAATTGAGGTAATTGATCATCCTAGGGTGATTGTTGATCATGATATGAGGCTTGGATGGCCTTAATTCGATCTAATTTTGGTTGTATTAGAACTTGGCTTAAAAGGATTTTTTAGGTCACTTTGGGTTAAGTAGACCTAAATGGGTCAATTGATTTGATTTTGGCTTGGTTCAAGTTTAGTTGAACTCATGCATGAGCCTAGGGTTGAAATATGATCCAACTACAATCAATTTGGAGTCTAATGGATTTTAGCTCATTTGAAGTTTTCAAGTTCAAAGGGTTAACTTGGACTTGACTTGGGTAGACTTGAGTTTGGTTTGATAATTGTAGTTTATATTTATATTTGGCTAGATGATTGAGGGAATGATTGATTTGAGAGAAAATTCATTGATTTTGGATTAATTTATGTGAGTTTTGGTTAAATCTAAGAAATTGGCTTAAAAGGCATAAATTGAGTTTTGGTCTCATTTTGGGTTTGATTTTAGCTATTTAGATTTATATTTCATTTATATTTAGGAATATAAATGAAAGTATAAATGACTTATGAGAAAATCACTTGAGTTTGGAGTGATTTGGAAGCAAATCTGACCAAGCTTATGGATGTAGGTCAAAAGGGCTAAGAAGGAAAACCAATTTAGTTTGATTTATTTTTGGTCAATAGAAGGTGAGTTTCATTTATATTTATGGATATAGATGAATAAATAATTGATTTATAAAGAAATCAATTGATTTTGGGTTAATTTGGGTTAAAATTTTGTTAAGTTTATGGAGGTAGGTCCATACAGCTTAAGAAGGATCTTGGTTTGGATTGATTTAGTTTAATTTGATTTTGATCATTTGAGTATATATTTTATTTATATTTGTGAATATAAATGAAAGAATAATTGATTTATAGAAAAATCAATTGATTTTGAGAGAATTTAGGTGGAGATTTGGCTAAGGTTATGAGGGTGGGGCATATGGCTTAAAAAGGAAATTTGGACTTGGATTTGATTTTGGGTTTTAATCATTTGGAATTGAGTTTGGATCTGGATTTGATAAACAATTGAGTGATTGAATTGATCTTTGAGAAAATCAATTGAATTGGATTTGGCTAAGGTTGAGGCTATGGAATTCAATCATGAGATTTTGGAAAAATTTTGAGCTTGTATTTGATTATGAGATTGATTATGAACTTGAAGTTTTTTTTATACTATTTTAACTGTAAGTTAATAGAGAAGGCTCATGTTTTATGGGCAAGATGATCGTGTATATCACCTAGTTCTCAAAATTAAATTCTAAATTATGATGTTTTTTAGCAGGGGCGGAACCAGTCTCTCTTCTTTGGATTGGCAAATTTTCATGTTAGTGTAAAAATGGAGGATAAAAATAATTTTTAGGAGGGGTATATGACTAATTTACTCATCTCTTATAAGAAAAATTATAAAATTCATGGGGATCAATTGCCCTCCCTCAATTATAATACCTAGTTCCGCCCTTATTCTCAAGATATGATTGCTATATAAGAACATAAAACTTAGCATAAAAAAGTAAAACTTGGCTAGTAGGTATTACATGAAAACTATAATACATGTAATGAGATATTATGTGCTAGGCAAGTTCCCAAATCAACTCAAATTATTTTAAAATATCTGGAGAACTGAAGCATATACCAAAAATTAGTATGCATGCATAATAGTTATTTAATTTGTTTGTATATAAAATTAATATATCATTATGATATAATTTGTTTATCACGATATTAATTAAACTTTTCATTTATACAAAGAAGCATGAAACAAACATGAATGACGAGCCTAAATAAAATTGCTTTATTTTAGGAAATTTCTAAATGGAATGAAAAGCCTATATTTACCTTGAGTGAGGGGCAAAGACTAGCTAGTTTAGTCAGCAATGATAATAAAACACATGGTCAGCAATGAGGTTTATTGCGGGTCTTTAAATGTTGTTGCAAAAGGCAAATAAGATGAATGCTTGTTCATTGTAAGCGTAGTCTGTAATGCCACTGTGACAGATTTTGCAAAAAAATAAGCATGCAAACTTTTCTTATTGTTATTTAATAGAATGTCAAAAGTAGCAGAGGTGGCACTAGTATAGAAATTGGACATTTCTCAATGTTCTAGTTTAATTGTTTATATACATTCTAATCAGATGGTCTCTCAAACATTTGGAGATATACTATATTATCCTAAGAGTGAATCCATGGAGGAATTCCCCTCTCCAGCAGCTCTAACAAGACGAATCATTCTGTCAACGAAACCTCCAAAAGAGTATCTTGAAGCTCAGAGTCAAAAGGTCAAGGATAGTGGATCTCAAAAGAGAAAGGAAACAGTTGAGAAAGATTCATAGGGAAAAGAGGTCACTGATTTTAAAGTTGAACTCCATTATGATAGCTAGGTGAAATACAACAATGAGTTAAAAATTTTGTTAGTGTTTTGATCTTTTGCTTATTTCCTCTAAGATAACCATTTCTGTGCAGCAAGATGTACAAGATAATGAAGATGGCGATGGTGATGGTGATGATGATGGTGATGACAATGATGATGACAGCTTCAGAGCACAGCTCTGGAATATAAAAATCTAATCACCATAAAGGCTGGCAAGCCAAAGGGTCATTTGGTCCAAGCACTTAGGGGGGACCCTGATAAAGTTAGACGCCTTAGTTTGAGCGAGCAACAGCTGGAAAAGTTGGCAGCATCTCATGGAACCGAATTAATTAGGTGATTCTCTTCCATAAAATTCATTCTCTTCATTTAACTTGTACTTAGGTGTTGTTAGATACGTCACCCAATACGCTACCCAGTTCACTCAGAGGAATATACTTAGGATATACCCAAAAGGCACACGTGTCACTTCCTCTAACTACAATCCCATGCTTGGATGGATTCATGGTGCTCAAATGGTTGCCCTTAATATGCAGGTAAGCTATCATGTTCAATCTACAGATTGATGCTTATCATGCATTCTCATGCCTTAATAATCTTGGATATAAAGATATAAGAAGCAAGTGTTTGAAACTTTGATAGAGCTGTTCCTACATTTTTGAGTTGTCAGCAAGATATATGGCACCACTTTCTAGCACTAGACCTGCAAAAAGCTATTTTGAACTCCCCAATTTGAGATATGAAGGTTTAGCATTAGAGAGATTATTACTAATGATGGAAACATCTTTTTTTTCTAACATCACACAAATCTAGGAAAGAGAAGAGACTTAGACAATCCATTCATTTATCAAGACTGAGCATCAATGCATAACTACCTAATTTTCTTCATTTTGAACTCAGAAAATCAAAACAAAAGAAACCATTTAAAATAATCTAAGCACATTCCTCACATCTTGAACTCACTCTCATGCAATTTCTAAGTTCTTTGTTTGTTTCTGAACAAGTTTTTACCTAATATTATCAAAAATAACCACCAAACTCAACAACCTACAGACATCATACCTCAAAGATATTTAATAGGTCATATATTTCTTAGTACATAATTCCAAACTCTTTTAATTGATAATTATTTTATTCTTGGCACACCGTGAATATATTTCTATTAATCTTGTCTCGTGTGAGAGAGCTTATTCTTTATTTTTTATTCCATTTTTCAGTTTATTGATGATAGAAATCCAGCCAAGTTTTTTTTATGTATTTTTTTAAATTCTCTTCTTCAGGGATATGGAAGGTCATTATGGTTAATGCATGGATTTTACAGAGCAAATGGGGGTTGTGGATATGTTAAAAAGCCTGATTTCTTAATGAAAGGTGAACAGCATGGCGATGTATTTGATCCAAAAAGAATCTTACACGTGAAGAAGATCTTAAAAGTAAACCATTTCTACAAAAATAGAACTTCCTGGGCTTTGTTCCTGAGGCCTTATTGTCAAATCTAATTTCTTATTCTTTGAAACAGGTAAAGGTGTACTTGGGCGATGGATGGCTCATGGATTTTAAACGAACATACTTTGACAATTATTCCCCACCTGACTTCTATGCAAGGGTAGGAAGCTGATTTCTAATGCATCCTTTTTGAGGAATTCTCAAGTTTTTTTCCATACATCTTAGTACTAACACCATCACTTAATGTTTGCATTTATGTCATTATGTGGTCATGAATCCTCAACTAGTAGAAACTGCACAAACAATAATCTTGAAGCGTCATATTATGCACGGATTGCCTCAGAAGTCAGAACACTATAAGAAGAATATAGCATATTCCATAGAACATCGAAAGTAATACATACAAATGAATTTATGCTTTCTGCTAAGATTAGCATAATGCAGTGCAAAGCATTTGTGATAGATATTATAATTAAAACTTGCTTACATGTAAATCTCATAGTTCCAGACCTTTCTATATGTAGAAAATAGTCAAATGCATTCATAAATTCCAGACCAGTTAAATTGCTCGACATGCATAACATCCATACAACATACAAAAATAAACTCACATATTCAGAAAAGATGTTTCGTGCATGCATATTTCCTGGTTCAGGGCTCATGCAAGTAAGACATGATTATACAGATACATAATCATAGAAAGATACAACAACAACAACAACAACAACAAGCCTTAATCCCACTAGGTGGGGTCGGCTACATGAATCCTTCGCTCTATCATGTCCTATTATGTGTCAAATTCTCATTTAATTCAAGATATCTCAAGATCATTTTTATACATCTTAACTAAGTTTTTTTAGGTCTACCTTTTCTTAACATAAAATCTAACGATCTACTCTCCTAATCGTCATCGACGGTGACGCTATAAACCATCTAAGGCGACTCTCCCGAATCTTATCTACCACTGGAGCTACTCCAACTTTTTCCCTAAAATACTCATTTTGCATTCTATCTCTAAGGGTAAAGCTACTCATCCACCGAGCATCCCTCATCTCTCAGTAACACTTAACTTAATCTTATGTTTCTCTTTTATTAGCCAACATTCTGCACCATAAGTCATTGCAGGTCTTACCACCATCTTACCTCTACAAACCAAACAATGCAACTTATTTACACAAGAAAATCCACAAATGACACATCTAACTTCAAAAATACCTATAGAAACTGCAACTTAAGCCAAGTATTAAGTACAGCTTATTTCATGTATAGTTCCCAATATTAATACCTGCATCGGTGCATGTCACAATTTCAAATACTACTTTATTATCTTTCTCAACTATAAAGGCTACACCATCATTCTTAAGGAAATCATATAACAGCGTGTATTCCAGGAGAAATTATCTGAATCTAACTATGTATAAGCGTTAATTTGTTCCAGGCAGTCATGATTCATGAAAACAAAAAAGTATTTATTTGGCATAACTTAAGGAGCATTTCGTCAAACAGGTACAAGGCACCAGAATAGTATTTAACAATTAAAAGGGGATACAAGTAGATTTAACAAGAAAGTATGCACACTAGAATGACATTTATTTTGTTCAGAAATGCAAGAAATTTCCAAATGTGAAAGGGAAGTTGGAGATAGAACTGAGGAGCCCTTCACACGAAATTCTCTAGAATGACTGGCCAAGGCAAGAGCATTTGCTTGTTGAGGGTGAAGACTCCTGTCTGTGTTCATGTTGCTCTAATATATTTATCGGTGATGTTCTCGATAAGGTTCCAATACTCTCCACCAAATTGGAACGGCCTGATCAGCTCGTCATGGCCAATGATTGTCAACGACCTGAGAGTGGGAAGCCGCCGCAGGAGGCCCTCCGGTAGCGATCTCAGTCTATCGCATTGAGAAATTTCCAAATCTTTGAGCTGGGTAAGGCCTTCCATCCTTTCAGGTAGAGAAACCAAGCCATTGCATTTGCTTAACCTGAGTTTGTTTAATTTTAGGAGGTCCTCTGGTAATGACTTTAGGCCATTACAATCAGAAATGCGAAGATTGATGAGGTGTTTCATCCCTTGAGGTAGAGACATCAAGCCATTGCATTTGCTTAATTTGATATTATCTAATTTTAAGAGGTCCTCTGGTAACGACATTAGTCCATTACAATCAGAAATGTCAAGATCGATGAGGTCTTCCATCCCTTGAGGTAGAGACACCAAGCCATTGCATTTGCTTAATTCGAGATGATCTAATTTTAAGAGGTCCTCTGGTAACGACATTAGTCCATTACAATCAGAAATGCAAAGATCGATGAGGTGTTTCATCCCTTGAGGCAGAGACGCCAAGGCATTACTTCCTTCTGCTTCCCACCAGTCCTCTAAATTTTTCATCTCATGCAATTCTACATATCTTAGTGAAGGGAATAATGCTATACGCAATTGTATATCGCTCCTTGTTTGTTTGCTGATAATATGCTTAATGTCATCGAACTTGGAGATCAGTTCTCTTTAAGAACGGTAGCTTCCCAAGCGACGGGAGCTCCTGGCATTTTGAACAACTACTAAGTTCGATTTTGACCAGATTTTGTAGCTGCTGAGGAACATTCATCCATGTGGGAAATTGCTGGCCTCCATAGTTCGATACTGTTAATATTTTGATTCTGCTGTGTGGTTTCAGCGATTCAAACACATCTGGTGAATCCGCTCCTCCCCAATGTAGTTCAATAGAATGAAGATTATGTTTGGAAGAAAGGCTCGCGTCTTCAGCATCTGAATTACTCACCTTCTCGAGCCCACAAAGCAGAAGTTCGCCACCAAGATTCAAGTCACGCAGCTGCTCTATGCCCCTTTCGGCTTCAGCACTCACAATATAATTTGTTAGTGTATGCAATTGTTTCAAACGCCCCATCCTTATTGGCATGCAAACCAATTTCTCACACTTAGAAATGTCGAGATGTCTGAGGTTCACCAAATCAGTTAAATTATCCGGTAGCTTCTCTAGATGATAGCATCCCGAGAGTTTCAATGTTTGAAGATTGTAAAGAGAACAGATGCCTTTAGGCAATTCCTGTATCGTTGTATATGACATATCCAGCAATCTCAGGTGTATCAACTGCCTTAAACTCGCATTCTTGTTAAGATTGGCCCTTAACACCCTCAAAGACTTCAACTTTGATGCATCCTTAATTAGAAGGTTTGACCCTACTATTGTGCGGATTGTTGGAAGGATCGGTTGGTTCAATGGACTATTTAATTTTGGAAATCTGGAGTAAAATGCCTGGTTGTCGATGGGATATCTTCCAACTTTGGAGCATGTGCAAAGTTTAAGCACTCTTTCCCCATGATCGACTGCGCAAGATCATGGATCAAATCATGCATTTTACATGATACTTCGCCATTATCTTGATCGAACACATTTTGGAAGAAGGACCTCCAAACTAGCTCATCAAATATATCTTTGCCTATGATTTCCAAGTCCCCCTTTCCATCGGAAGGAATGTATCCATTTGCCATCCACAATTGAATTAATGTGTCCTTATACATAGTATAATCTTTCGGGTATATTGCACAAAAGGCGAAACACTGCTTCAAGTGAGGAGACAAGTAACTATAGCTCAATCTCAAAGCCGGCAAGATATTATCCTTTGCCGCCTTCATCTCCCATAACTCACTGTCCAGAACAGCCTTCCATTGGTCTTCATCATTCTTGAGACGCATCATGCTTCCAAGCGTATTTATTGCTAATGGAAGCCCACAACGCTTTATTATATCCTTGCCGATTTTGACGAGGCTTGCAGGCTCTTCTGCCCCTTCTGCAAAAGCCTTCCTTCTGAACAATTCCCAGCTATCTTCCTCGGGTAAACATTCCAGAGAATGAATGGTTTGCGTAGCCATCATCTTTGCTGCTACCTTGCTGCGTGTACTAACAATTACAGAGCTTCCTTCTCTACCACAATCCAACAATGTCTTCAGCCCTTCCCACTTAATCGGATCTTCATTCCACACATCATCCAGGATAATTAGATAACTTTTTCCACTGATTATTTCTCGGAGTCGTTTCTGCAGTACCTCCATGTTTGAAAGCGTGCATTGGTGGCCGCTTCTATGATTAGCCTGACGAGCCGGACATCAAAGTCGCAATCAGAAACGCAGACCCATATGGCAGAAATAATCCTCTACCCTGTGTCACTATAAACCAATTGGCTGAGTGTAGTTTTTCCCATTCCACCCATTGCAACTATGGGAAGCACCACAATTTTCTTGTTGCTGACATCATGATTGATCAAGAAGCTCACTATATCTTCTTTATCTTTTCTCTGCCAAGGACATTTTCTTTGTCAACATAAGAGTGTGTTGGAGGTCTACAATAAGAGATCTGTGGCACTCCGTTGAGTTGGAAATCGAACCTCTGAATTTCGTTTGCTATATCCTCTATTTTTTCTATAATTTTATTCAGCCTCCGGCACAAGCTGAAACGAGTCATCATGGAGTTGGGAAAAGAGCAATAGAAGAGTACCTTTCTTTTCATATTATCCTGATTGAGTGACCTTTGCTTCCTCTGAGCTTCGAACTCGAACTCTTCGAGTACGTCCTCTGCTTCGTAGGATATGTTCTTCAAATCGGAGAGCCAGTCTTTTATGGCGGTGTCGGCGGTCTGCCTCTTCTCTGCATCAACGAGCACAGATTGGATTCTCTCAAAAATCCTCTTCAACTTCTCCAGCTTATCACCGTAGCCATAAGCCAAGCAAATCTGCCGAATGGCAGGGGAGATAAGCTTGTCTCGGATGACCGGCAAAAAGACAGTTACGATGACTCCGATGACCATGGTGGAGAGGAGATGCTGTGATCACAAATCGGTTGTTTATTGCCCTGGAGAAGCAGAGCTTGACTATTATAGGTAGTAGAGAAGCCAAAGTAAAACTAGGAATACCACGTGTTTTGTGTGAGTTGGTGTTTCTATAGTTTGAAAACTTTAGTCGGTTGATTGTGAGAATTATTATCCGGTATGACTTTGAAAAAAAATACTCAAGTAAGAATTACTTTATTTTTTTTATTTTATTTATTTATTTTTATTTCATTTTATTTTTTTTTAAGGTAAGAATTACTTATTAAATAATGAGAGATAGAAGAGAGAGAAAGAGAGAATTAGTTTTTTTTGCTTTTAAAGTTTGAAAAGTTATTTTAATCAATGTTAGAATTTATGATTTATAATTTTTCAAAAGAAAAATAAAATATCATAAATTTTTAAAAAAATTATTTTCTATAATTTTATAATTTTTAAAAAATTATAAATTTCAAAAACTTAGTTAATAATTTAAAATTAATGAAAATAGAAAATATACATTGCTTGAATTCAACCTAATTTTATGAACTTGTGGTTTTAATTGTCATTTATTGTATGGGAAAAAATGTTTAGAGGCCGTTTGAGATCATCTTTATTACTATTTTTTAAATTTATATTTTAGTTTAAAATAAAATTTATTTGATTGTGATAGCAATTTTTAAGAGCAGTCAAAAAATCTAAGAGTTGTTTTAAATATTTTTAAATTTATTGTGATTTATTTTCAAAAATAAAAAATAAAAATACTTTAAAATATGCTAAACAAACGTATTTTTAATACTAACATAAAAATAAAACTAAATAAAATAATACTTATCCCAAACAGGCTCTTAAAATCTCATTTTGGAGATAGCTTTGAGAAGATATATATATATATATATATATATATATATATATATATATATATATATATATATATATATATATATATATATACATCTCAAATAATCTGAAAGAAATCTAAGATCTAATCGATAATCACCCATAGCTTAATACCAAGGCCCAAAACAAAGAACATCAAAAACATCCAATCAATACTGGAGTATCGAGAAAAAGCATCCCGATCCCAAAATCACCAAACCATTTATAATCGAGCCGTCCAAGACGAATCCAGAACAAGATCACCCAATTACATCATTAAGAGACCCAAATCATCAAAATAACGTCGATCAGGATCGCAAAGCCAATGGTTGGAGTACAATCAGGCTCACACTCCCAAAAATAACAGCTTCATTCTCACCAGAGGAAAATCATTTGAAGAGAACCAAAACAATCGAATCTATAAAACCAAGTACCAAGATCGATCGCCAGACGCCCAGATAGAAAGCATACCACTCTTTCTCCCAAGATCGAGGTTTCCTGTCGCCACTTTTAAACAGAGTTTCAAAGAATTTTTCTACACTAATATTATTTCAGAACACCTTCTTCTTAACTAAGGTTGCGAGCGGTCTTTTCAACATATAAAATAAAAGCAAATATTGTTTCCTAACGGTTTTCCACTATAACTGTCATATCCGCTGTGATAATTTTGTTTATGCATCAAGATACCAAATAAATTTCTAGATGAACATATATATATATATATATAATATATATATATATATATATATATATATATATATATATATATATATATATATATATATATATATATATATATTAAGTGGAGGACAAATCTTCCATATTATATATGAATTATTCTGTCGGTCACCTATTAACATATATAGTGTTAGAAACTATATTAAGGACGGGTTTCATGTGGCCGATAATGCCTTTGCCGATAATGCAAATACTTAGCTAATAGATAACTTGTATCTACTATTTATGATAACATAGGTGGGCCCAACACTGACTGGGAGAGAGAAAAAATTTTAGACCAACCAAAATTTATAATCATTGATGTTGTTAGATACAAATTATCTTTAAAACAAACTATTTTGTGTTGAGACTATTTCCAAGAATAGGAGAGAGAGAGAGAGAGAGAGAGAGAGAGAGAGAGGAAAGTTATAAGATTTTGGCTGAGTTTAGACAACTTCCTAAGTTGCAATCAAAATTATGCTGCAAATATTATTTGAAAAATTATAATTCAATTATATTTTAAAAAATTATGGATGAAAAATATAAAATGTGGACTACCAAAAATTAAGATAAAATTTTATTCAAATAAAAAAAATTATAATATCATCATAATTTTTTATAAAATAATTTCTTCTACAATAACTTTATCATTATATTTTTTTCAAATCATCACAGTTATCTTAAATGAATATATGCTATCTTTAAGGCGAACTAATTTTATGCATATTTTTAAATAATATATTTAACAGACTTCTCATATTATGTAATATATAAAAGCAATTTTTATTTAATTTTTTTATTAGTAGAATTATATACATAGCACCTAAAATTTATATATTTATAAAACTAATATTCATATCATTTTTTAAACTAATAAATTCATGTATTTGAGAACAATATGATTAAATCATTAAAATTTTGATAAAAATAAAAAAGAGCAATACTCAAATCTTATTTGTAGAACTATTTTTTTACATTAATTTTAAAAATTTTGGAACATAACATAGCGAGTGTTATTCGATTATTAGTCAAAAAATTCATTTTATACACAGTATTTGAAGTGTATATATATCTTCTAGTGAAAATTTGTTGCACAATTTATAAGAAGAGGCGCCTTCTCTTTTTTCTTAAAAAAAAAAAGTGGGAACATTTAGGAAAATTTTAAATAGGAGCGTACACGTGATCATAAGTAGCGTTTTCTATGAAAACACAAATTATAAATAGATGGATTTCAACGACTTTTTTGGGGTCAAATTAATGAAAAAAATAAACTCTAACAAAAAAATAATAAGAAAATTTAATGTTGATTAAATAAGAAGAATGAAATAGTATATCTTAGTATTGGGTAATGCTTGTGAAGCCTTAAATACTACGAATTTTTTATAAATTAAATACTCACATTTACATGCATAATTTATATTATTATTATTATTATTATTGTTATTTAAGTACTATATTATGTTTAATAAATTAAATAAAAGGCTCACAGCCCGAAAAACAAAAAATAGTAGTCACGGAAACGGATTGGAAATTGAGTTTACCCTTCTTCAAATATCATTATATCTCTAATTAGCTTTATGAAGATTTTTATATTACTTTAAGCTAATAGAGAGGGCTCAAGGGATGAAACTAAGTTGTATGGGCAAAATCACATTGATTGTCAAAAACTTTAAAAAAATTATAAAAAATATATATATTCTTTAATTAACTAATAAAATATTAACAATTTTTATTTTAATTAAAAATCATTAATTTATTAGACAACAATGAACTGCCTTTCTTTTTTTTTACTCTCTTAATTTCCTACAAACCAAACATTTTATACTTAATTACACGAGAAAATCCACAAATGGCAAACTTCAAAAATACCTATAAAAACTGCAATTTAAGCCAAGTACAATTTTTTTTCTTGTATAGTGTTACCTGTAGTAATACCAAGTAGAAGAGTTGCAGAGTAAGGAAAATGAAGCGCTAACAATGAACTGGAAGCCAAGCTGAAAGACTACTTAATTATCTTCCTCGAATAGTAAGGCTACACCGCCATGCTTAAGAAAGTCATGTGTCGTGTGATCAACTACCTGCAAAAAAATGGATAAATAAAAGCATGATGATGAGCAAATATCAAACATATGAATACATATAACAGCTTGTATTCGAGGACAAATTATTACTAGTTTATATGACTTGCCAAAGACGAGAGTAGACAATCAATCCCATAAAATTGTTCAGAGTGTGACTGCTAATTTCATCACAAGAACTGTAGAACAATATGGACAACGAGAAGTGTATAATATTAGAGAACAGTGCAAGGCTGTTCACTTTAGACTCTGCAATAATTGCACATTTTGCTGATCCTTCAATCTAAAAGTTGGAACAGATGAAGCTGGACTAAAGTCCAAAAAGCCATACAGAAATAAATGTGCTGTAAGAACCCACCGTCTCTTAGCTCAATTGGTGGGCGAGCATGGAACCCCTGACAGATGATTCTCTCCGAGGGCGTACGAGAATGACAGGAAAAGTAAGTGGTAACCCGACACGCTGGGTGATAAATGTGAGCTCGAGATTAACACACGACATCCTCACCCACAAGATTTTGAATGTCAGGATACCCATTCCAAAAAAAAAAAGAGCCGTAAGAAAGAACATTGGCAGCCTTAAGAACGGCTTGGATCACTTCTCTTTTTTTGTTTTTTTTAATAAATATTTTTATATTATTTTATTTATATTTTATTTTAAAACAAAAAAATTTGATGGCCATAATTATTATTAAAAACATCCAAAAAAAAAAAAATATTTTGAGTGCCAGGCTGTTCAGTTTAAATTCTGTAATAATTGTGCGGTCCTTGAATCTAAAACTAGGAACAAATGAAGCTAGACTAGAGTCCAAAAGTCATACAAAAGTAAATGAGCGCGGCCGGGAACCCTCCAGACCGAGTTCAAATCCTCCGCGGAGTGCTTACGCTGTGAATGGCGTGAAATCAAGCGTGTGTGGGTAATGAATGTAGAGGCCTGGGATTAATCATTAACGACATCACCCACAAGATGAGTGGGGTGTTGGGTGGATACCCATTGCAAAAAAAAATGAGCTGTAAATCAGAGCAGGAACACCCTACCGACATAAATCATTCGTCTCTATTATCTTATTATGTGTCAAATTCTCATTTAATTCAAATATACTAAAATTATTTTTTTATACATCTTAACCAATTATTTTTAAGTCTAACTCTACCTTTCTTAACATAAAGCAAATCTAATAAATCTACTCTCTTAACCGGGTCATCGAACGACCGACGCTTTATGCGGCCAAACCATCTAAGGTGACTCTCTCTAATCTTATCTGCCACTGGAGCTACTCCAACTTTTTCTCGAACATACTCATTTCGCATTTTATCTCTAAGAGTCAAGCCACTCATCCATTTGAGAATCCTCATCTCTGCAACACAACTTAGTCTTATGCTTCTCTTTTATTGGCCAGCATTCTGCACCATAAGTCATTGCAAATCTTACCACCATCTTATAACATTTTTCCTTAAGTTTAAATGAAACTTTTTTATCACACAACAAGCCAGATGCATTCCTCCACTTCAACCATCCAACATGAATTCTACTAATAACATCTCCATCTATTTCACCATCATTTTGAACAATAAAGTCTAAATATCTAAATCGCTCACTCTTATTAATGACTTGTTCACCTAATGTCATAACACTATCACTAGAACTTCTACAACTAAGATTACACTTCATATATTCAGTTTTAGATCTACTTAAACTAAAAACCTTTAGACTCTAATATTGACCTTCATAATTCAAGTTTCTCTTAGACTCCCTCTCTAGTCTTATCAACAAGAAGAATGTCATCAACAAAAAGCATACACCAAGGTACATCTTACTATAAATGCCTAGTAAGAACATCTATAACTAAAGCAAAAAAGATAAGGGCTTATAGCCGATCCTTGATGTAATCCAACTGAAACAGGAAAATATTTTGCCAATCCTCCTTGTGTTTGGACATAAGTAACAGCTCTACTATACATATCTTTAATGACTTGAATATAACCAATATTAACTCCCTTCTATTCTAGAACTTCCTAAAGAACATCTCTTGAAACTTTATCATAAACTTTCTCTAAATCAATAAATATCATATGTAGATCCTCCTTACTTTCTCTATACTTCTCCATCAAATCTCTTAACAAATGTATAGCATCCATAGTATGTTTATCTGACATGAAACCAAACTAATTATATCACATTATAACCTATGCTCAATTACTCTCTCCCATAATTTTAATGTATGACATTAACTTAATTCTCTATAATAATTTTGTGCATCACCTTTACTTTTAAATATAGGAACCAACAAACTCTTCCTCCACTCATCTGACATTTTTTTATTCTTTAAAATAACATTAAAAATATTTGTAAGCTAAGAAATTTTTTGATCTCCTAAACATTTTCATACTTCTATTGAAATATCATTAGATCCTACTGTTTTTTCACGTTTTATTTTCTTTAAAGCTTCTCTAACTTTAGATTTACTAATACGATGATAAAAATAAAAATCTCTATTTTTGTTTAGAGTATTAAGATAGCTAAAATCAATCATACTTTAAGATCTTTTATTGAAAAATTTATCAAAATATCTTATCTACCTATTTTCAATATCATTTTCTAAGAAAAACACTTTATTATTTTCATCCTTAATACACCTCACTTAAAGTGTCTTACTTCTCCTATCTCTTTATTCTAACTTATACATACATCTTTCACCTTCTTGGTAGCTAATCTATCAGTAAAAATCTAAAACTTAATTTTTTACATCATATATTACTTTCTTAGAATCTCTATAAGCTACTTTATATCTAAAATTTTATTTTAAAATAAAAATATTTGATGATAATAATTATTTTTAAAATAAAAAATCTAAAAATTATTTTGAGTATTTTTAAAAATGATATTTTTTATTTTAAAGCTAAAAAATTAGAACACTTAAAAAATATATAAACAAAACACTTTTATTAAAAATAACATAAAATTATTTTTAAAATAAAAAAACATACGATAAAATTGATCCCAAACAAGCTCTTAAATATCTGAACTTAGAAGTCACGATTCATGAAAACAAAGAGTAACGAGGATAAAATTACGGATCATGATTGTGGGCTTCGAAAATTTACCACTGACCTCTTGACATATTTAATTGAAGAGAGTGATTTAAGTGTCGATGTAATTTTCAGAAAACAGATGTAATAGTAGATAAGATACTACCCAGAAATTTTGTCCTCATTTGGTGAGGACTTTAAATCGATTAGGTTTCTATAAAGCAAGCATATAAGTTATCCTCTAATAAAGAGAACTTTCAATTAAAGCTAGTCACTAGATTGCTTAATGCGTAGCGTATAGTAGCAACATATGAAGTTTAAAATTTGAGATTATAAAATTTATCATTTTAACTTAAAGCAGATGGTTGGGGGAATGGTGATGCTAAGATCTCATAGTTCGTCATAGTCCTACTCTAATGAGTAGATAATCACTAGCGATAGAAGGATCATAATCGAACACATGAGTCACATCCCAAGAAATCTGACTTGGGATGATGTTTGTTCAAAGAGACGCAAGTCTACCCGAAATGACAGAGTCATCTTATCAAGTATACCCTATGATTACAACTCAAAGGGCGAGATATCAAGATACCTGATACATGATCGTAATATAATGGAGTCTTATTTAACCACCCGTCGAGGACTCACGTAATCGTATCTTCTTAAGCTTCTTTACCAACCCACTATTCGGGACGCCACATCCTTATGTCGTAAATTAGTTGAGAGTGAACATAGTAGAACACGATTTAACATTAACTCCTCAGAGCTGAGTTTAATTTCATCTCGATAATAATTACAAGGTAGATAGATTGAGTTTTCTTTAAGTTTTTAATGATAAAATTTCATTTAAGCATTTTAGATTAATACTTAATTTGAATTAATTTGATTTAAAATAAATCACATTTTGGAAGTGTCCTGGATGAAATCACCATTCAACACGATCATCTGGATAGTTAATTAAATCAAATATATTTGAGAACTTTAGATCGTTAACTGTATTTAAGAGGATTAGATTTACTTTCACATAACAAAATTACTTCCGATATTTTAGAAGTTTAAATTCTTATAATAGATTTTAGATTTTGTTAACCTAATCCTAAGACTAAACCTGCCACGCATCATCCTCAGACATTTGAATCTAAATATTCAACATAGTGTCGGGGCCCATGCGAATGTATTTGAGAATGCCTTAATTAACGTCTTCTGTTCACTTATACAACGTGTATAATGCATGAATTTTTCATTCATTTAAAAGCTTGCATATATCTTTCAACGCTTACGTTTATTGAAAATATCATGTTATTATATTTGCAAGCTCACATAAATTGAAATGCTTGAATATTGTGTTTACTTGAAAGTGAATGTAAAGAGTTCACTTTGTTTAAGTATATACACGTGTCATGAAACTATAAATTCAAACGACAATTTAATTTGTTATTTTACATGAAAATTCAATTTCTCAAAGATCCTTCAGTGAATTAATGGAGTGTAATATTCAAGTTGATTCCTCCTCTTTTTGAAGGTTGCTCATTAAACTTATTTCTTGTTTTCATAAATAAGGCTATGGAATTCTGCATTTTTATGAAACATTCTTAAATATCTCCATCTCACAAATAGATCAACCCATATTACAAAAATAGACATCTTTTCTCTTTTCAATTCAACCTTTAACTCCATAGAATTCTTTATTGCAAATGTTTATTTTCAATTAAGTATTACAGTCAAAATTTCAAGTGCTTGAATTAGTTATGCTATGATACATAGAAACTTATTCAAACTCCTACATTCATGTCTCCTCCCCTTTCTTTTATGGATCCTTTATTACTCCCTCCAATTTATAAATAGGAGGTTACATTTCATTCCATTTGTTTGAAGAGTTGGAGTGTTTGAAAGAGAATGATTAAATTTTTTTAGTGGACTTTCAACTACGCTTAAATAAATTTTGTAAGTATTTTTCACCTCTTTTTTATTTAATGTTTACTTCAACTACAAATTCACAACATTTTGACTAAGCTTAATCTAACAATTACTCGACGAATGAGCATATAATCGAAATCGTCTACAATACTGCATTTTTTCATCAAGTCGCACCTATGAGCGATAAGCCTTCAAACTCAGAAAGAACACTTAGATCATATACACATTCACATATTTATCCCACATATTCATACTGCTTTTTCTATGCAATGATCGAAAGAGCGAGGTGGAGATGCCATAAACTAAGGACGAACCCGCCTTTGATTCCTCTCCCAAGGCAAGGCCTGGGAGATAGAAGGGAATGCCGTAAAGAACCCGCCTAACGATGTTTTTTCTCCGATTGCAAAAAAAGGAATAAAATTTTGATTGGGAGAAAATGAGAGAAAATGGAAGGGGAGATGTCAAAAACGAGAGAAGAACCCGCCTATAATGTGTTCCTCTCCTATTGCGGCAAAAAAAAGGAAAGTTTCAATTTTGTGGAAATGAGAGAAGAAATGGAGAAAATATTTTCGGGTTGGAGAAATGAGGGGGAAATGGGATTTTCGGTTTTGTGGAAATGAGGGGAAAATGAGATTTTCGATTTTGTAAAAATAAGAGAAGAAATGAAATGGAGAAAGAAGAAGAAGAAAGGGAAGAAATAAAAAGAAAGAAAAAGGAGAAGGAAGAAGACACACCTTGCTTGTGGTTGGAGAGGGGAGAAATAAGCTTTGCTTGCGGTTTTGGATGAGGGAAAAATCGGAGAGGAGGAGAGCTTGGTTCAGTTGGAGGAACCCACATGAGAGAGAGTCCTTTGTCGTTCAGTTTGAAGGCAGAAATTGAGAGGGGCTTGCGGTTTGAACAAAGGGGGAACGGTTGGAGAGGGCTTGCGCGGGGGTGGTTGGCCGAGTGGCGTTCGTGTGTGGTCGAGCGAAGGAAGAGGTTGGCCGAGCGGCGTTCGTGCGTGGTCAAGCGAAGAAGGGAGCCGAGCCGTGCGGATCGTCTGCGTGAAGGAGGAGGGATGCTCGCGCCGTTCGATTGCGTGAAGAGGAGATGGGCTCGTGCCGTTCGATCGCGTGAAGAGGAATCGGGTCGAACGTGAATAGGAGCCGAACGAGTGTGGATTAGGATTTAAGGTTAGATTTAGGGATGTAAGGAAAGTTAGGGCTTTTAAATGTATTTTTTAAATATCTAAACAGTCTTAATATGAATTTTACGTCGAAAATCATATATATATATATATATATATATATATATATATATATATATATATATATATATATATATATATATATATATATATATATATATATCATAGTTATTCTGATGCTTCAAATTAACCAAGACAACCGTTTAATTGAATCTGAATTCGATTGAAATCGCGGGAATTTCACCAAAATACCGTTGCTATCATTTCCCACCACTGATTTTCGGCAGACTTGTCCAATCGAGCGCAATGTTTTACTGATAGATTTCGACGTTTGAACAACGCAATCAATCGCGAATGGAGATCATTTGGGGCGGCACTTCACCTCGATATATATATGCGTTGATGACTTCTGATCGTTGATCGTTATTATGTGTAATATTTATATTTTGACCGATTATATTCTAAATGCACAAGTCCATTAGTCGATCGAGTTGTTTACCATTTTCAGATGACATCGCGATATTTAATTTTAATTATCACTTCTCGTCACAATCTTACGAGCTCGACTAACTGCATACATGGGGTCAACAACAAATAACAAAAGGAACTACAAAGGACCATATAAGGTAATAAATATGCCGCAATGACCAGAAGGATAAAGATACAGAGCATGTTCGAGCTAAACATAGAAATCGCCTTCACAAAAAAAGTGAGCTAAACATAGAAATCGCCTTCACCAAAAAGAGTGGCTAAGATGCAAGACAAAGAAAAGATGGTTAAATGGTAAACACCAAACTCAAAAGAAAAACATTTTTAATAAAAATTCATAAGTATACAGAAGAAAATTGCATGATCTCTAAAAATAAGTATTTCCAACATTAGTTTGTAATTGCACATTGTTGACCTCACTTTAAGAGTGAGTTCTCAATTCCCCATCATAAATCTAAGACTCTTATAAATACAAAGAGCTCTCTAGTCTTAAGACACTTCTCTTAACCTAAACCTAAAGATTTAGAAAGGTTAGTCATATGAATAAGTTATGCCTTAGAGAATTAGAAAAACTTGTCTACCACATAGTCTAAACTCAATCCATGCTTTCCTTCTCAAACTAATTCTCAAATTCATATCAAACCTAATTTTCAAGACTTTTAATCAATCCGATGATCAAATTCAAGCTCAAGATTTTTCCATAAAATCCCATGATTAAATTCAAAATCTTTTCTAAGCCATTTGTTTTTATCTTATGGACTTAGCCTTAATCAAATTCAAATCAATCCTAATTCAATTGATTTTCTCAAAGATCAATTCAATCACTCAAATCAAATCAAACACAAATAATTGAAGCCCAAAATCAATTCCAAAGTTACAAATTTTCCTCTTACGCCTTATCACATACTTTCATAAGCTTAACCAAATATCAACCCAAATTATCCCAAATTTGATTGATTTCTTTATAAATCAATTACTCATTAATTTATATTCACAAATATAAATAAAACACATCCTCCAATGACCAAAAATAAATCAAACTAAATTAATTCCCTACTTAAGCCCTTTTGACCTACATCCTTAAGCTTGATTTAATTTACTTCCAAATCACTCCAAACTCAAGTGATTTTCTCATGAATCTTTTATATATTCATTTATATTCCTAAATATAAATGAAATATAAATCCAAATAGCCAAAACTAAATCCAAAATTAAATCAAAATCTAATTCATGCATTTTTAGCCAATTTCTTGGACTTAACCAAATCATATCCAAATCAAGCTAAAACTAATTGATTTTCTCATGAATCAATCATTCCTTCAATCATTTAGTCAAATATAAACATATATAATTACCAAACCAAACTCAAGTCAACCCTCGTCAAGCCCAAGTTAGCCTTTTTGACTTGAAAACTCCAAAAGAGCAAAAATCCATTAGACTCTAAATTGATTGTAATTGAATTTATATTTCAATCATATGCTCATATATGAGTTCAACTAAACTTGAATAAGCCAAAACCAAACCAATTGACTCATTTATGTCCACTTGATCTAAAGTGAACTAAAGAACGCTTTTGAGCCAAGTTCTAATCCAACCCAAATTGGATTGAACTAAAGTCATCCAAACATCATATTATGATCAACAGTCACCCTAGAATGATCAATCACTTGAATTGCATCAAACTAAGTAAACTTGGTCCTGTGACCAAGTCAACCTTTAGCCCAAATGAAATCTAAATTAGCCAAAATTCACCATATATCAATTAGATTAAAACCATTGATCCAAATTAACTCATAATCAATGATCGAACATGACCAAACCCCCAATTGAGTCAAACCAAGTCCATAATTATTTGATTTTGACCCAAATTGGCTAAAGCTAAAATGGATCAAATCATGATCAAACTCAAATTAGTTGCAAACCAATAATTTCATTCTAAATCAATTATTGAACTTGACCAAAGCCATAATTAAACCCAATTTGACAAATTGATCAACTTGACCCAACCTAGCCGAAATTAACCTAAAGGGTCAAATTGGTCAAAATTCAAATTAAACTCAAATTGATTCAAACCAAAGCCTGCAGTCATTTTCAATTGACCAATTGAACACAAACCAACACCTAACCAATTTTCAAAATGATTAAATTGGTCAACTTATTTGATCCATTTGATTTTAAATGAACCAAAATCAAACCTAAGCTAAACCAACCCAAATCATTTGAACTAAAACTCTTCAAATCATCATTTGAACCTAACTCAAGCCTTGGTTTGATAATTTGATCAATTAGTCAACCCAATCCAACATAAACCCATATGAACCCATTCGACCAAATGAAGCCAAAAAACCCATAAAACCAACCCATGGGACTTTTGTGGCTGACCAAACCTAACCCAAATTAACCCTAGGTCAGCCTAAAATCATGCCAAAAGTAAAGTGGGCCCCACCCAAGGAGATTAGCCATTAGCCAAACACATTTACATTAGATTCCATCCAAAAGAGGCAGAGTCCTATCTCCCCTTTTCTTAACAACCCTAAACTTTGCCATTTGGAGTATCATCTGCCCCATATCCCAATCTAAGCAAGCCTAGGACTAGCCATGGACTAAAGGGAATCCAACTCCTCACTCAAAGCCGAATCCTATGGACAAAGGAAGGAGGAAATCAGCCACCACTTGCCCATATCTTGCCTTGGACCTCCTGCCACAGATTCCTCCACTCCTGGCGAGCCATGTGGACTCGATTGAGACACCTCGGCGGCTTTACAACTGCCAAAAATCGAGATCATCTCGTCCCATCGTTCGATGAGGGGTATACTCCCTCAATTCTCACATGGATTGACACGATTCAAACACACTAAGCTTCCTGAGTGTTTTTGAAATCCCAGAGAGCCTCCCTAAGCCTTCCCAAGTTTCCCTTCGCCGGAACTCCCCATTCCCGTGCGCATCCAAAACAAGGTATCCATCCTTCAAGCAATTCTCTTCCTCCACATAACCAAACCCAAATTCCTTTTACTCACACCATCCTCGTGTGTTGTCCAAGCCATTGGAGCCATTGGAGCCATTGCACTCTAAGCACGAGTTCGATCAAGACTGAAGCTCCAAAGTTTGATCAAGACTGAAGCTCCAAAGCATGTGGATTGGTCGTTTGAGAGATCCACACTAAATCAAAGCCCAAGCTTCTCAACAGAGCTTCGCCTCAACTAGGTGAAGCTATCTCCGTCGATCACACCGCCAATCTTGAGCTTCCATGAGATAATTCCTCAAAACTATCGACTAGGTGAAAAGTGGTTGGTCTTTTTCAAAAAGAATTTGTATGTCATGCAATTTTGACTATTGGATGTGTTCCTCTCATTCCCTTGATAGTGTGAGATCATTTTGGAAGCAATCCGAGCTTTGGTGAGCTCGGATTGAACGGAGAAAGATGAATGACATCCATTTTTCATTGCTCGCGAAGAAGAAAGATCACGGGTCGTCTGTTCCGCATGATCGGAATGGACGACCGTGATTAGATCATGCTTAGATCCTCTTTTTTCCTCTAAACTGGAATAAATCGCGTCCGATCTGGATCACGGTCACGAAAGCATACCACCGGAACTCAACCACGCGATGTGACAACTTAAATAATATATCCCATCGCATCACGTGGAAAGCGCGCCACGTCAACAGCCACGTGATGCCGTGGAGATTAAGGCATTAATTAGGGTTAATTAATCAGTTTTAAGGCTGAAATTTTTAAAATTCATAACTAATTGTAGAAAAATCCAAAAAATGCAAATGAGGGCTTGTTTTAAAGTTATTTCGGTGAAAATTTTAGTAAAAATGTTTCCGATGAAGTTTTGAACAATAAACAAAGCTTAATTAAGGTTTAATTAAAAACTTAATTAGCCTAATTACTCCTTAATTAATCATCCAATTGATTTCAAACTTTCTGAGGATGTTTAGAGGGATGACCTCTGCCTCTCCTATTTTTCTTAGAATTTATTGATTGCTTAATTAGAAAAATTGATTGATTAAGTCCTAATTATCCTTGTAACTTCATTAAGGCGTGATTAAGCATATAAACAGTGATTAATTAATTATTTAGACTCTCTAACTATTGTTGAACATTAAGGAGACTTAAGGAAGTGGGTTGGAGCCTCCCTCCTAATCCCTAATTTTCTCAACTAAAGTCCTAATTATTAATTAAACTTATTAAAACTAAAATAAACTAAATCCAAATCATGCTTAAATTCAGTGGATGGCTTATGGGATTAGGTGGGAACCTATTTCCTACCTTTTCTCTTAAGCTCATCTCATTTCAGAAGATGATTATTAATTTTGGCAATAAATTAAAAGAAGGATGAATTAATGGATTAAAAGTTTAAGTAATGAAACTCAAACCTAATTAAACCTGATTTCTTTGTTTTCCTTCTTGGGTAAATCTTTAGGTGTTCAAGAACCTAAAGTAGCTTAATAAAATTATGATTAACTCATATCTGTAAGAAAACCATAAAAATAATTAAATGATTCCTTAAGTTTAATTATTAAATGATTATGAATTGTATTAGCCCTTTCATTTCATAGGAACATTGCTACTTTTCAATATATTTTGCATATCATATTAACTCATAATTATTTAATCAATTATCTTAAAGTAACATAAGTAATAGTTAATTAAGTGACTTAATCCATGCTTAACTTAATCAATCCATAAAAATCATCTAATTGCTTCTTATTAAACCAAACTAATTCATATATGGAGAATGAGATTAAAATTAACAAACCCCTCTTTTCTCACATCTCTTAAATCAAGTTAAAACATGAAATCAAAAATGACATTAAGAAGCTTTGGTTTGTTTTAAATAAATTTGTTTGATATAATTGTCCTTAGAAATTAGTTGGACTGAATAAAATTACATGCTTATATTTTTTTTATTTCTTTCCAATCATATTAAAATTTTATATATAACTTGTATTCATGCATTCATTTCTTTCAAAAAAATTAATTAAATGAAAATGATTTCCTTTATAACAAGTTGCATATATTGGCTTAAATTAAAAATATGTGTGACTATTATCACTATTAAATCTCAAATGTATTTTCAAAAGCCTAATAATGAATAATAATACATACTGTGACATTAGTTATATACATATATATGAGGTCCATGTGAATATAAACTTAATGTATGAAGTGAAGTTTCTTTCTTTCATTCATATATTTGATTTATATATGAATATTAGTGGATATATTAATCGACATTTTAATTTAAATAACCCCAAGGAGGTTCCTACCTCACTCAGTGCAAAATAATGGCGGCATTTGATTTCATTATGCATCTTGACATTAGAATTTGGATAGAGCTTTAATTCATTCACATAAATAAATCAAACTATACTTTTGCATGATTTTATATTCTTATAGTTGCTTATACATCCATATGTATTTAAAAGTGGCAGGTATATCTAGTCTGGACATCCTGGGAACGCATGACTTTAAGTAGGCCCAAGGAGGTTCCTACATCACTCCCTTTGTGCAAAATAATGGCGAAGTACTTATAACTTTCATATATTTGAATATATATTTAGCTAATAAATGAGAGTAATCTTTTTCTATATATATAAAAAAATCATTTATGCATCTTGCATTTAAGTGTGTCAAAAAATATATTGTATGCATAGGTATGTTTAGGACTTGATAATATGCATGTTATATATGATGGAAAAAAATGAATAAACATATATTATGTGATAGTAACTAACTCCAATTAATTTTAAGATACATTTCTTATTATATGAGATTATTTAAAGTGAACTTAAAGTTAGGACTAATTAAAATATATAATAAGACATTCACTAAAGATAATTCATTTAATTAATTTGATTTAGATGTTACTTAAGGTAGGGATAAAAGAGAGTGATCCTCTCTTTTCTTCTCTTTATAACACTTAATTGTTAAGTGTAAACCAAATAAAATAAAAGAAAATATTAAATAAAAAAATTTTAAATTAATCAAATCATTTAAAGTGAAACCACCCTTCATAATTAAATCTCTTTATACTTAGAAAACTATAATAAAAACTAGCTAAGGCATACCACACAAGCCTTAATACACATAGCTTAGATTATGTTATCATTTCTAGTTTTATGTTAGGATGGTATATGATTTGATGTATATTTTATTTTGTGATATATTATTTTAGACTGGATGTTAAGGTATATACTTCGTAGACTAGATGTTAAACCATGATTAGCCTAATCATATTTTCTACAAGAAATTATGCTTAAGGGACGCTTCAAATAAATATAAATGCTCTCTTTTGCAAGTTCCTTAACCCCTAAGCATAATCTAAATTATGACAGGTAGACTTGGTCAAATAAAACAAAAGAAAATATTAAATAAAAAATTTTAAATTAATCAAATCATTTAAAGTGAAACCACCCTTCATAATTAAATCTCTTCGTACTTAGAAAATTATAACAAAACCTAAATAAGACATACCACACAAGCCTTAATACACACACTTTAGATTAAGTCATAATTTCTAGCTTTATGTTAGGATGATACATGATTTGATGTATATTTTATTTTGTGATATATATTATTTTTAGGGATCTTTATGGTATATCTTTAAACTACTAGATGTTAGTAATTAGCCTAATCATATTTTCTACAAGAAATTATACTTAAGGGGCGCTTAAAATAAATATAAATGCTCTCCTTTGTAAGTTCCTTAACCCCTAAGTATAATCTAAATTATGATAGGTGGACTTGGTTACCCATGTGTAGAGTGATAAGTCCAAATTACACATATAATTGCTTGGATTGTATGATGTATTTAGCTAACATTTATCTTTCAAGTGAGTTAGATTTACTTTTCCTATTTTTGATGTAATATTGCATTAGAAATTAAGATTCGTGTTATAGGGGATTAGTATGAGCGGAGGCTAGAAGACTTTATTTTGGGAGGCCCCGTGATGCCTTCAAAATAATCAAACTAAATGAAGAAATAAAGAAGATATGAAGATAAGAAGACCCACATAACATTCATTTATTTATAATTGTAATTATACTTTCACATACCGGGTTGTATAAGGATAGAGCTCAGCTACTCATTTCTTTTTTTTCGGGTTGTCTGGCGATACCCAACCGCACTGACCTATTATTCTTTTACGTTGGATTTATAAATTGATTGAAGCTTTGTTTACAATTGTACAATAGAAATGACATACATTTTTCTAATTTCTTCATATATGGTGATTTAATGTGTGGCCTAAATCCGATTAGGCTCTCCCTAACTACAACTCATAATTAAATTTCTAAACAACTCATAACCTCATTTAAAGCTTAGGTATTAAATCAAGATAACTAAAAATTTAACAATCCTTTAGATGTTGTATGCTTTAATATACATGATCTTATTTTTTTTAAAGAGGATTTTCATCATTGCACGATAGAGGAAGACTTAACCTTTGAGGGTCTCTCTTGTGGTGAAAAATACATCTTTTTCTTTAATTTAGCCAATAATCTTATTTCATTATGCATTTAGACATATAAAAATCATATAACCTTTGTCAAAATAAAGAGTCTAAAATCAAATAAAAATTAATAAAATTTATATTAGAAATTATTATTATATAACTTATCTCAGTCTCTTGGGGTGAGTTTACTTTAATTATATCTTAAAACATATGACTTGATCGTGATTTTAAAGCGTATGAAGAGAGTTAGGCATTTCAGCGGCGTTATAAGTCATTCAAGATTTATCGTCTACTGGAACCATATACATATCTTCATTTAGATATAGGCGTCTTTGGCTCATTAAAATCCA
The DNA here is from genome assembly GCA_021442155.1 of Cymbidium sinense. Lineage (NCBI taxonomy): Eukaryota > Viridiplantae > Streptophyta > Magnoliopsida > Asparagales > Orchidaceae > Cymbidium > Cymbidium sinense. The sequence continues at coordinate 260,522,257 of CM038215.1, read as the reverse complement.
TAAATTTAAGGCGGGGTTAACAATCTTGCATTATGAAATTATAAGTACTAACATTATAATAAATTTCAACTCAAATACATAATTCTCTTCAATTTCAAACATATAAAACCTAACCATAGAATAAATTAGAATGCTCATTAGATTTTTCTAGTATCATGAGTATTATCTACTCATCTCTCTTTAACTTCGATAATAATTCTCTCCTTTTTATCTATCTCAAATAATTTTCTAAACATAACCAATTTATTGATAGTCCTATTTTCAAAATCTTTAGAGATAACAATTGTCTACTTTAATTGAGAGTATTATCAAAGAATTCACCTTCCTTATGATATAATTAATTATGAAGGCTTGCCCCCTATAAGGAACTTTAGAATCTAGTTTAAATAAACCCTACTTTATTCATCTATATAAAATAGAAGAAAAATCTTTGAAATATTCAAAAACTCACTTTATAAGTCCTTATTAGATAATTAAATATATTGTAGGGTAGTAATTTCTATCTTTCGAGATAATACACTATTCCTTAATGCGATACTCAATCACCTCAATAAATACATCCTCAAATCTACGTAATATCCCTCATATACATCAATAGAAAACAAACACCACACACAATGATGTTCTTGCTCTAGAATATAAAAAATTAAGAATCATAAAAGTAATATAATTATACTTTATCGTTATAATATTTCTATTATCTTTTCCAGGGGCGTGTGACTAATTAGTTTAAGAGAAAAAGTAATGAAAGAGCTTTTGATAAATATCAGGGAGACGCAAAGGGCCAAAAATTCTTGAAGGGGACATTCCTATAGATATTATTTATAAGGATGCTTTGATGTTCGCCACGTCAACACTTTTAGACAATCTCTACGACTGTTAGAAACTTGTATTTGTCTAAATCTCTAATGTACTCAAGGGCTTTTCTATAAATGTCAATTTAACAATAATTTAGAAAATTCAAAATTTTGAGGGGCAGCAGTGAAAAAAATTCTTTATCAATCAAGCAAAAAATTTAATATTAATATCCTAGGCATTTTAAATAGTTGTTTTTGAACTCAATAACTCAGCTTTGACGCAAATGATTCAATGGTTCAACCATGGTAATCAAGTACCAAGACTACAGGTATACAAAGGATTTTTCTTGCGGAAATGATTAAATGAATTTGAAAAGTAATGCTTGGTTAGCTTTTACAATCAACCTCAATGAAATTTTTAATCATTCTCAATCACACAGAACCAATCAAATAACACAGATATGAAATGAAATAAAGATTAGTGTCACTTAGCTCTAAATTGTAGAAATCCATTGTTTTCTCTTTGCATGCCACGTTCCTCGATGCTTTAAAATTTGGTACCAATTTGAAAATTTCATAATAGTAATGGCATATATTGATGCCATTTTGATTGTATTGCCATCATTAAATTCAGCTCCTTCTAGAATTGAAGACTTGGCTACACCAAGATACCATTCGTCACCGCTAGCAGAACCAAGGCACTGAGTCACACTTGCATGATGAGTAATTTTAGAGAACTTAAGTTGTCGATCTTCTAGATGCATGATATAGAATGCTACCAAGATATTTGAACACAACTGCCAAAAGCTTATGTCATCAAATAAAGTAGGGGTTCTCAATTGAGAGCATGAGATGTAGATTCCCTAACAGCCTGAAGAAACTAGCATGCAGGCTCTTTTTCATTAACCAGATACCTAGATTTGAGTTTTCATGATCACTAATAGGTTCAGCAAAAATGATACCATTTACCCTATGCATGCTGAAAATAGTTAATTGAACTTCAAATATTAAGTTTTTTTGAATATTCTAAAAATGAGTGACACTAGAAAAGAATGATTTATATGTTTATAATAGCACAAAAAGGATTGATAGCTGTAAAAACATGCAAGAAAATGGAAGAGGGAATCTTATTACATGTAACAGGTATATAATAGAAAGAACTATAGAGGCTATGAAAGCACTGGAGATTGAGGATACAATTTTCGCCTGAATGCGAGGATTTCACAAACAAATTAATTGATTTTTTTTTAAGATTTTCCAAGATAGAATACACATTTGAGGTATATATTTAATCTAAAGAATTTAAATTTCTTATGGACATGTGTGACCTCCTAAAAGGACTGCCAACTGTAGTTTCAAAGATTTATTGAATCATAGCATATATGCATTGATTAGACTAGCACGACACGTTCATCATGAAAGCTCGGCACTTTAGCTTATGAGCTTAGAGTTCTAGTTTGATCCTTAAGCTTGTGAGAAAGGGTTGCTAGTTTAGCCCCAACGCGTTGACCGGTGAGAAGATAGTTTATCCTTAAGATTTGTTCAACCATCATTCATACGCATCATTATATCAATATAGCAACTTGAGCCTCAAACACGTGACTTGAGGCTTATTAGTTAGCACATAGGCTTGTTGATTTGGTGAGAGAATGGCTTTGCCCTTGAACTTGTTAAACAATCATATAAATACTTTGATTAACTAGCCATAGCTCATAAATCAACATGACAACTAAGCTTGTATGATTGTGAGATAGTATTGCTTAATCTTCAGACTTTTGAACATGGATTGTTTATGATTGTGGGTTCCACTATTAGAGCTTGATGAATCCATAGGATAAACTTAACCAATTAGATTGATCAACATAAAGGTTTTGACCTATTATAATCGTGTCAAATGAGAGAAGATATCAAACATTTATATAATGGAGGGAAGGGGAATATAATTTATGATTCATATTTCCCTCCCTAAGTTAGTATGTTGCTATGACAAGCACTCCTATTTGGTTACGAGTATAAGTTATCAATCAGATCAAAATTTTGATTGAATAGCTTGCTTAAAATTGCCCTTTATTTAATAGATGCCAAAACTTTCCTACTATATGTATGTTAAGGGCTACAAAATTGCCTCATATTTGGAATTGATCGTAAAAACTACTCATGTATGATCAAAGACTCTCTATATGTGACCTCAAGATTTTAAAAATCAAATCAGACATTCTACAAGAAGAAAAAAAGATTCAAGATTCAATAATTCAATTAGGGCGGTTGAACCAGATCATGTAATTAATAGTAAAAGTACTTTAATATGATTTAACTAATATAATAATGATAATTTCATCAATTTAATATACAATATTCTAATTCAAGATACATACTGTTGAATGTTTTGAATATTATTCTAAATAAATATTTTGAGATATGATATTTTAATTCTTTTATCCATTTTTAATTTAAATATTTTATTTTTAGCCATCTAATCAAAATAAAAAAAAGCAAAAAATTGATCAATATTAAAACCAAGTTCTTTAAAAATTAGTCTAGTTCATCAGTTTACCAATTCAATTTTTAGTTATGTGCAAAAATAGTTTTAGATCTAGCTTGAATCAACCAAAGGATTATTTCACAGTTGAATTTATCAGACTAGCCAACTAAGTCTGATTTTTAAAATCTTGAGTTAACTAACCCTTCCCTTAAGTTTACGAACTAGGGGATCTTATGAGTTTGGCCTTAAAAGTACTAAGAAGAATTTGGTTGACTCAACCATAAATTTAATAAACTGATAATAAGATATATCATGCTTAATTCTTAAGTTTATTAAACTATAAAAACTGACCTAGGGATAGTGTATACTGTATTGTTTAACTCTACCCTTAGATGAGTTAAAGGGCTTGATTAGCATAAACCTTGGGATTGTTGAGTTGGAATGAGTATGTGATTTAGCCATATAAATTCTGCACTTCATTTATTTTGTCCCTTAAGCCTTAAGTTGTTATTTTGAAAAGTTTTTGGGACATTTTTCTGAGGTTGTTGAGTGTCTTGTTTGGCTAAAACACTAGAATTTGTTGAGCCTATGGTGTAAATTTATATAATTAGAAGTACAGCTCAGCTTGAGACGTACAACAGATTTTAAGCATATGCCTTATGTGAACAAGCTGAGGCATATGGTGATATCTGAGAGAGGCTTGCTTCAATGACTTCTTGGTGAGGTGTAAACCTCAAGTTGATGATTTTAAGCATTTTTAAATTATAATCCTTGAATCTTAAATTAATTTTGAAGTCTTAAATTTTAAATATATATATATCAGAATTATCAAGACCAACACAAGTCAACAAAAAATAATATAAGAGGTAAGCAAAAATCTTTGTGATAGAAATTAGGATCATCAATATAGCTATTTTGTAAAATTTACTTAATATTGTTATTAGTTTTTTACTTAAATAAGATTTTTATTGATTAGAAAAAAGAAAGATGATTGACAGAATGAAGATGGCGAGAAAAATTATAAGAAGATTATTATAATTGTAGATGATAGAGAATAAAAAGTGATTGATTATAATGATGATCTTAATGTTAGATCTTCAAAGTGACTGAAGTAGTAGGAGACTTTCAATTTTTTTTAAGTGATCTTAGACTACTTATGTTGAATTAGGAGTGTGAGAGATTATTTAGTGATTCCAACCATGTATGACTTTTTTATGATTTTAATTTGGTGCTAGTATATTATATAATTTCAATTATCATTAATTTATAAGTTCAATTCTAAGACTTATGCTAAAGTACCTTGATGCTTAGCTTAATAAAGAAAACCTCATTATTCAATCATGCAATTTTAAATCTTGATTGTCTTATTGACCAACTATGAATCACAACCATTTAGAAGAGGCAAGGCCATATGCGTATGTTGAATAAATGGTCTACTCCACGCTAATATATTATTTCAATAAAATAGGAGTCTTCTCAAATTTGCTTAAATTTACCACCAATAAAGTGATGGGAAACGATCGATATACAAAGCAAAAGTAACAATTCACCAAGAACTAGTCAAACATGAGATATAGTCATTCTAGCTTGGAAACTTTCAAGACCTTGTTGAACTTGAAGCCTCATTTTGTCTAATCCATCAAATTCTTCAAACCGCAATAAAGAAGTCTTTTTTTTATGAAACGCTTTTGAAGGATGGCTACATAAATAAACAACTCAAACTTAAGGGAAGTACAACTTAAGCTCCAAACATAAAGATTGTGGAGTTGCTTGTGTAGCCATCTTATAAGTTATCTCATACATGATAAAACTTCTAATATTTTATCATGTCACTCTCTTATTTTAAAGAGTATTTTCTTGAATAGCTTTAGCTTTACAAAGTGCCTCAACTAAGTCATTAGCTTTGAATTATATATCGATGAGTAGTGTAAATCAATCTTCAATCATTTGACAAATTGACAAACCTTGGCACTTTTAAAGATTTTTATAGTCAAATATGATTAAATCGACAAACCATATGATCTCAATAGAAGATTATCACATTTTCGATTTTGACAAGTAAAATCGTCTTAACACACTATAAGAAATAGTTAATGACAAAAGGATTAACTTGCGCCCTAAATATAGGAGATCTATGGAATAAACGGTGTCAATTACCCGACTTTCAAAAGGCCAAAAAGCCACAATAAAATGGAGAGGAATTATTAATTGATGAATATCTCTATATGAATTTGATATGACATATTTTAATATATCTAATTGAATTTTTTACTGTTTTAAGCCAAGAATATCTTATCTATTTAATTTTAATTTTCATTTTAGGACGAGATTGTTATGCATTATAAATTCCATTATAGCCCTCTAACTTAATTTGCTTAGTTTCATGAAGCCCAAGGTAGCATAACCATATATAATCGATATGTAGTGTACATACAATGAAGATGCATTATAAGAACCTTTTAACTATTTGGATGATGAGTTCCCTCTAATCAACTTCCTTTAAAACTTCTAAAGTCTCCTTTTCCATATTAGTCTCATCAATCGAGAGCTAGGGAATGGTTGACATCAGCATATGTAGATTGTGAAGTATTATAAGTACTTGATCTTCACATGAGTTAATAATTTCTTTTAACAATTTAGCTATCAAGGTTATTTTACAATAACATTTTGAGAAACCCTCATAAAGGTTATATATGGGATTCATATGAGTTCAAAGTCATATTTATGATATATAGCTAGCTCAATCTTACAAATCATGTTTGATTATGAGCTCAAAGTCTCTAAATGATATCAATTGTATGAGTTATGCTTGTGATTAGAATATCATTAATAGATTTCATTGCTGGTGTGAATTTCAAGTAGACCAAAAAAGTAATGCAGTATATCCTATTGCAATGTTACAAAGCCAAGCATCATTCCTATATGTTCCATGCAAGGCTTATTTATGAGTGATTTCATTGGTGAAGCTCCAACAGAGTAGAACTCTCAAATTTGAGATTTTATTTTTGACCTACAATCTAAGCATGCTCATCAAGGAATTCAATAATAAGGATCAAATTGTTGGCACTAGATGAGATGAAATAAAATCTTCACCTAACTAATTTTTGTGGGATTTATAAAATGCAAACCTAAAGTAACAATACCACCCACCTTGCTAGATAACCAATTAAATTGGGTCTAGTAATGTAGCATAGGGAGCCACTGAACCAATTACAAGAAGCCAAAATAAAAAGAACAATAGACCCTTCACTAAGAGCATGAAGAACTTGATTTAGATTTTTTTTAATAGATTTTGAGCATGTTTAATTTGTGTAATTTTATTATTGTAAGAATTCATATGTTTTATTTCTTAAGATTGTGTGGAGGAAAAAAAATTAAATATTCATATTTCATGGAGTTGAAATTTACAAATCATGGGAAAAGTATAAATTATGAGAAAAATAAATAAATCATATGAAATTAACTAATTAAATAAAATTTAATAAATTTTTTTAGTTACTCTACGACTAACCAAGGAGAAACTTCCCTCAAATTCAAAGCAAGTGGGTTGCACCCTTTCTCTCCTCCTGCTTCTAATTAAACCTTTTTATGCATTAGGGTAAACCTATTTAATTATATTTTGCTAGATAAATGAAACTATTATTGGTTGAAATTAAAATTAAAATTTTTTCAAATATGTGGAAGCTTGGTGGGCAACTCATGCAAGAGTAGACATAACGATCTCCCTCAACATATCATTTTAGTGAGCGGTCCAACAAAATTCCTTAAAAAAAAAGAGATCATCTTTAAAACTAACCTAAAAACATATCTTGGCCATCTCAAAAGTTTCCTAATTTTTTTAATCCCTAAGTCCTTTTCTCAAATAAAAAGAAACATTTCACTTCGTGATGTTGAACATACTATATTCTAGCTTGACTTAATCGTTTTAAAAAAAAAAATCCCAATAAAATATTAAGACCTCCAAAAATTATGAAATTTTCTAGAATACAAATAGACAGAGTTTCCTAAGGTCTTCAAGCAGATTTAAGCCTTCAAGTCACCTACATCATCTAGCCTAAATTCTAATATAGTGTTTTTAAATTTTGACTCCTACCTTGCCTTGTTTGATCTATCCAAAACTTAGATTTTCCGATGCATCCGCTCCACCAAACCCTAATCCAAGCCTCCCATGAACAATAATTAAGTCTTCTTTCAACATATATAATGATGAGTATAACTTCATATTTGTATGTTATGAGTTAGAGAACTAGATTGGTAATTCAAAAAGATCAAAGTAATAAAAATCAATTAAAAAAACATTTTTTTGAAGGATCAATTACTTACTTGAAGAACAATTTGGTGGTTTGGAGAACATTGTATTTAAGATTTTTATATCATCATTTTCTCATGCATGTATTATAATATCTATATTTTTCATTACTTTCAAATAAATAAAGAACACAGCATTTGGATAATGAGCTTTTTTCAAAAAATTTTGTGAAAAAAAAATTACTTTTGAGAACTAGAATTATTAGTCTTAGTTAGTATGGTGATTGTCAAAAAAACTGTTGTTTGAATTTTCCAAACTAAAAAAAAAATATAAATACACAGCAGTTTTTCAAAAAATTATTTTTCCCACAACAACTTTACAATAAGCTTTCAAAAAACTATAGCTACCCCAAACAAACCCTAAATCAAAGGAGAATCCAAACAATAAAAGAAACCATAAGTAATTTAAAATGAAAATTGAAAAAATGCCTCAACAATTGACTAGGGTTGGAAGGAGAGAACAAAAGGAGTTAAGAGATTTATAATTTAATACAACCAAGGAGAAAAGTTCATGTATGCTAGAGTAAGCATGGGAAACTCCATGCTTTTGACCATAATTGATAGAAGTTTAAAAATATTGTAAGCCTTTCAAATTAATTTTCATGTATAAAGGAAAAAGAACTATGAGCCACTCAACATTCTTCAACATCACTCCACATTTCTCTTAATATAGACATCATCAATGGAAGGTAAGAAGCTTCTTGCAATCCATTTATCAAGAAAAGCTATGCCTAATAAGGTGGGTATCACTTGTCTTGGAGTATTGACAATCCTAGACTCCTAGTTCCTTAGTTTGCCTGAACAGCGCTGCTCAGTTTAAAAGTAGGGCATCAATCTTCATTGGCTTCAAAATCAAGGAATACGTATGTAAGTTAACATACCATTATAGAACAGCATATACTAAAGATTTGATGTTGCCCATCTTTTATCATTAAAAAACCCAAGGATGTATAACATATTGCCCATAGATTAATTATTCTGTTTCTTGCACTAGCAATGGCTGCACTGCAATTGATCCATATTAAATCTTCACAATTAACAATTTACAAGATGAATAAATGAACATGTACAGGGAACTTCGAGGTGTATAATAAAACTAAACAATTGGAAGGGTGACAACAATAACTCCTATATCTGGGAAATGAAGCTTTCTGGTGAAGAACAAATGACAAAAACCTCTTTTCAAGAACCATAACATCAAAATAAACAAATAAAGAGACATTTATGCAATTCAACGCTATCGGTCTTCATCTTCATAATCTTACCAGTTAATACAGGTGCGCATTTAAACGAATTCCCCGTACTCTACAAAAATTAAAATCCAAAGTAGAGATGATAAAAGAAACGCAATTGATCAAAAATCAAAACCCTAAGGGAAGCAGGAGAAACAGAATGACCTCGGGATACCACGGTGGAGCTCCAATTGTGCGTCCTGCGGGCCAAACTTCTGCCCATCATAAGAAGCGGAAATCACCTGGCCGAACTCTGCGAAGCTCACCGGCGTCGCATCGATAGGCTTAAGCTTGACCGTCATCGCCATATTCACCGCGCCGACGAAGGAAGAATCACCTGTCAGTTAAAAAATTAATGGAGCCAAAAAACGAGCAATCGTGCTGCCGAATTATGAAAAGGGATTTATGGCCATCCCTCGCTTCTGTGAAAGAGGGAACTTTCCTCTTCGACATGTAGATAAGATGAACTGAAGTCGAAGAGGGGAACTGCTGATGGCGAGAGTTTGTTTCAATAATATAGAAAGCTGCGACATAAATGAGAATATTATAAAGTGGAATTTACATACATACCACTAAATAGATCTCTAATATCTAAATTATCTTATTTACTTGATTATCATCAAAATCTCCCTCTATCTTTCTAAAATATCACTCTATTACCTCCCATCAACCCCATGCCCTAGTTTACTTTATTTTTCCCTGCAGCATTTTTTTCCGCATGGAATCCTGTTTGACAAAATTTGCCTCCTGTTCGATGAAGGTCATCTAAGCCCCTTGTGATCCTCATCAAGGATTCCCACATTCTCGCATTGCACGCCGATTATCATTCTTAATTGTTCCGGTGAGATAAGTAGTTGTTTTATTTGCAAAAAGATTGATTCTCGTGGATAATGAGATTCTCCCAACCTATCTTCTTCATCGCTCCTCTTCTTCATAACTCTATCAAAATCCCAACCTGCTAGTTCTTTCTCAGATTACTTGTTGCTCATGGGTAATGTTGTTCTTCGCTTCCATTTTTTTCTATGCCGCATTTTTTCATAAAACCAACATTCGTAACTGAGAGCAAGTATGCTTATTTTTTATGTTTTTTCTATGCCGCATTTTGCATTCTCTTCTGTTTCATTTGCAAAGCATTGCTTCACTTTTGAGTTGTCTTGTTTTTAATGCAGTTGGGGTGGATAGGGCTATACAATGTAGATTCATATGGGTGAAAGAACATAGTAGCTAAATAAATTTAGTTTAGGTTAGCTGGTAGATAGAGATATTCAGCAATATTAGTTTCAATTTGAATGATATCTTCTCATGTATTTCACTATTTCATTGCAAAAAAATGACTCTAGTCCTATATAGTTATTTAGAAATTGTGTTTTTTGTATGCAGGTTTTTTAATATATGGTATTATTTGCTCATGTAGTTATGGATATGTCTATGTTTTGTTGTATTATCTTCAAATTTGGTGGATATGAGACTATGATAAGGGGATAAAGCAGAATGAGGTATGAAGGTGGCAGTCAGAAGACTATGAAGTTTGAGAGAAGCAAAATCACTTTCTTGTTACTAAAAGAACAATCCAATCGACTATGTCCTTGGCTTAGAGGTCATGACTTTGACTTACACTATCATATCAGTGGAACTCCACCAAAGGTATACATGCCTATTATAGGCAACGCTAATGAATTTGACATGCTTAACAATTCTGATAAAAAAAAGTAGAATAGATGTGGTGGTTGTAGTGAAATTTCATGAATAAGATGTTGTTCAATCACAAAATTTTGAGATTGCAAATGATAATCAGTTATTAGAATTATATCATTCAAGTTCTGAGAGTGGTGACAACAATAACATTATGCTCGACGGTATGTGTGATGATTTCTTAAGTTGTCGAAATGATGAGGCAAACTCTTTATCTGTTGGTTCTCATTTTTAGGATGCCACAAGTTTCAAAAAAAGTACTTCGAACTAATGCAATTTTGCAAAATTTTGCTCTTAAGATCAAGGCTAGTGATAAATCTAGAGTAATAGCAACTTGTGCATATCACAGTTGTCTATGGAGAATATTTGCATCAATATGTCTAGATGGCCTCCCATTTGAAGTTAGAAAATTAAATGCCACACATTTGTACCCAGGCATCAATAGAGCCGAAAACAAGCAAACCACTATAAGTTGGGTAGCTCATCAAATAAAAGATATTGTCAAGAAGAACCCAGACATCACTCCAAACCACATAGGCAATAGCTTGGAGACCTCTTTCGGATCATCTTTATCATATATGAAAAATATATCGTTCAAGAGAACAAGCAAGAGCCATCACATCCGGATCAATATATGATAACTATAGGTGGGTTCCTACTCTAAAGTCAAGGTTAATAAATAGAAATCCAGGTTCACACATAACATATACATGTGACATTTATGATAGTTTCTTCAAGCATTTCTTTGTTAGTTTCAAGGTCTGTAGTGATGATTTCCTTGCTGGGTGTAGATATTTAATTGGAGTCAATGCTTGCCACCTAAAATCTAAGTATCTAGGTGTACTGTTATCTACAAATTGTTTGGATGGCAATAATGGTATATACATTATTGTATTTGTAGTAGCTGAATCAAAATCCAAAAGAAGATCGGAGCAGTTTATGAGAAATTTGATACAAAATTTTGGTTCTTAAATAGGCCATTTGGCTTTCATATCGGATATGGAGAAGGAGCTAGGTGATGCCATAAAATTTGTCTTTCCCAATGAGCACATGGGTGACACTTATGGAAGAATATGAAAAAGCACTTTCGTGATGATAGCCACAAGCTCAAAGTTTGGTTTGACAATGCTTATAGCAAGCATGAATTTAGTGTTAAACTTAAAGAGATTTCTATTAGTCCGGAGGTGTATTCATATTTGAGCTCATTGCCATTCAAGTGGTCCAATGCCACTTTCTCTGATGAGATTAAAAATCACTACAACACAAATAATGTCTAAATCTTTCAATTCTTGGATTGAAGAAGCTAGAAGTAAACATGTAGTTGACTTAGTCGATATGATTAGAGGGATGATTATGGAGCAACGTGCTCAGAGGAAGTTAAATGCCACTTCGGGGCCAAAGTACATCATTGAAAAATACATTAGAGATATTACAACAAGAAAATATATTTTATTATTAGACAATCTACAATAACCAAGGTTGAAGGTACACATGAACGCCATGTAGTGGACATAGAAGAAAAAGAATGTAGTTGTGGCTTTTGGTAATTAACTGGACTCCCTTGCATACATAGTGTTGCTTTCATTGTAACAAAACAACACAACTTATGACACACATACGTTGATGAACACTATTATGTACATATGTAATACTTTGCTTTACTATTACTATACTGTTAATTTTGTTGTATGCCTTATTATCTTAATTTAGATAGATATAAAATAGCCTACGAAGGGGTAATTTCAACACTACCATAGAAGGAGTAGTAGACAATAGTGATGAGGGAGTGCAAGTTGGTGTTCCCAATTCATTGCGACCATGAGGTAGACCAAAGAAAAGGAGAAGCAAGAATTTTTTGGAGGACATAAAAAAAATAAAGATTGGTAAAAAATGTGAACATTGTGGTTTATGGGGACACCATAAAAGCACCTGTAATAACCTATTGCATGTGGAAACAGAAGAAGTTCATCAACTAATTGAACCTAAAAATACTTCGGGTTCAACCATAAGCCTTCGAGCTAAGCTTCCAATCTGTCTTACAGATACTTTAGACATAATCTAGACTTGAAAATGCTGGTTTTTTTGGGAGGACACTAAACACTCCATTTTTTAAAGATAAATTGCATTATTCTGTAGTTGGCCTTTCATTTTTTGATGACTTACATTTTTTGGTTAATTGGTGGTTGTTGCTGTCTCTACCAATGGGTTTTGTATGTTCTTAATTAGCTATGGGTTTATTTTAGTTTTGAATTTTATTGTTTGAGGTTTATCGGTTTTTTTTCCTGGTCTTTGGTCAGGTGTTGTTCTCCGCCATGGGCTTTGAATATGTTGAATTAACCGCTTGTTCATGTTATTTGGGTTAGTTTTTGATTTGTATTGCTTGGTGGTTGTCAATTTTTTTCCTGGGTTGGTTTCATGGCTGATGTTTGGTAGTTGTTATCGTCTCTTCCATGGGACATTGAATGTTGTTGCTATGAAATTAATTGTTGGTTCATGCATATTTGGGTTAGTTTTTTTTATTTGTATTGCTTGGTGGCTATCCATTTTTTTTCTGGGGTGGTTTGTTGGCCACTATTTGGTAATTGTATCCATCTCTGCAATGGGGCTTTGAAATGTTGTTGCTTTAGAATTAGTTATTGGCTCATGCATATCTGAATTAGTTTTTGATTTTTAGTGTTGGGTGGCTATTGGTTTCTTTTCTTGGGATGGTTATTTGGTTGTTGTTTGGTAGTTGTTGCCATCTCAATGGCTATTTTATCTACCAGTTAGTCGAGGGGGATTTCGGTAGTCAGGCAACAAATAAATAAAGGTGTTAGAGGTTTACCAGAATGGTATGTATGTAAATTCCCCTTTGTTTTGTATTGCTTGGTCAGAATTTCCTTTGGGATATTTTGTTTGGTAGTTGTGCCTCTACAAAAAAGCTTTGAATGTTGTTTCTTTGGAATTAGCTATTGGTTCATACATATATGGGTTAGTTTTTTTATTTTTATTATTTGGTGGTTGTTGGTTTCTTCCGGGATGGTTCGGCTTAAGTTTGATGCATTTTCTACTAGGGCTTTGAATCGGTGCTCTAGACTTGGGTTAGCTTTGTTGGTTTCTCCCTAGGATTGGGTCTTAGTTGCTTTCTCTGCTTGGGATGGCTTAGTGGCTTTTGTTGGTTTTCCTGTCTTGGGGCTTTTTAAGGTATGTTGACTGTGATGGCTGTGATATTTTTTCTATCTCTTATCTTTGGTTGGTAGCATTATATGTGATTGTAACCCTTCTTTATGAAGTTTGGAGGCTCACATATATTGTTACTCCTTGAGATGATTTTGATTAAAGCTGTGTACTTCGTTCAGTTACGTATTGCTCTTTACCTTTAATTTTATTTTTTGTGCTTAACTTTTATTTAGAATCTTGCAAAGGTCTTTAACAGGTTTGGAGTCTTGTAGGAGGATTATCTCTTCTCTCAGATGCATCAAGTTATGTTGCTTCATTGGTCTTCTTTTTTTTAAAAATATTTGCTCTATTATTGTATTAGTTTGGGCAATTATCTCTTTAGGATTAATGTAGTCCTTGAGCATTAGTTTAGAGATTTCTCCTCTTTAAGGACTTTGTACTTTCCGATAATAATTAGATATGTAAATATAAAAGAATTGTGAGCTATGTATATAAATGCCCAAATTTTATATTTATAGTCTTTTTCTTATGCATGAAAAAAGTTACATTTTCCTTTAAAAATATATTAATTTGTGTACAATTTATTGAGTTTTTGTGCATAGATATTATAGTATAGGAATATTCTTAACATAATCCAACTATTATTGGGACAATCTTATATGGACTAAAATTTTTGCCAATGTCAAAATGGAACAAGAGAGAATTACAAATCTTCTGGAGCAAGACCCACCCAATTCTGGTTAGTCTTTGGAAGCTAATTCAAAAGCCTTGATTTGTGAGTATAATTGGATCAAGCAATGTTCCAAAGGAGCTAGACATTCTAAAGGTGATAATGACCTCAAAGTTTACTTGATCACTTGTATTATGTTAATGAAATTTTTTACATTAAATCTATCATTGTGAGATATATATGTTGTGTAAAGAAATTAGTTCCTCTCATTATTAACATAAATAGTAAAATTTAATTATTAGATATATAAATATATAAGAATTATGTGGTATGTATGTAATTGCCTCTTTTCCAAAAAAAAAAACATCCACCCAAGCATAAACAGTATAGAGTGTAAAAAAAATTAGTTTATCTAATTATTTATAAAAACATAATGTTGACCTCACTTTTGGAGTGAGTTCTCAACTTCCTCACCATAGATCTATGACTCTTATAGACACCAGGAGTTCCTTAGTCTTAAGACACTTCTAATGATTAGATAAACACTTAACCTAAACCTAGAGACTTAGGAGGGTTAGACATAGGAATAGGTTTTTCCTTAGGGACTTAGGAAAACTTACCTACCTTATAGCCTAAACCAATCCATTCTTTCCTTCTCAAACCAAACCTCAAATTCATACCAAACCAAATTTTCAAGACTTATAATTAATCTCATGATCAAATTCAAGTTCACTATTTCTCCATAAAACCCTATGATTAAATTTCAAAACCCTTCCTAAGCCCTTGTTGACCTCATTTTTGCAATGAGTTCTCAACCCCTTTATCTTAGGCATAGGACTCCTCTTAGACATTAAGAGTTTCTTAGTCTTAAAACACTCCTTTATTGACCTCATTTTGGCAATGAGCTCAATCTCTCCATCTTAGACATAGGACTTATCTTAGACACAAAGGGTTTCTTAATCTTAAGACACTTCTAGTGATTAGGTGAACACTCAACCTAACCCTAGAGACTTAGAAGAGATAACCATAGGAATAGGTTATGCCTTAGGGGTGTTAGGAAATTTGCCTACTCCATAGCTTAGACCATTTTCTTACTTATTTCCTTCAAGTCAAACTCAAATCAATTCCATACCAATTGATTTTCTCAAACTCAAATCAATGTCAACCCAATGGATTTTCTCAAATCATATTTCAATTCCAAACTCATGATTGAAACCCATGATTGAAATCCATGATCATACCTAAATCCAAAACTCAAATTCTAAGTTAAAAATTCTTCCTAAGTCAATTTGATTCCCTCTTATGGACTTAGCTTAAATCAAATCTAAATCAACTCAAATTCAAGAAATTATCTCATAACCTATTTGTATTCTCATTTATATTCACAAATATAAATGAAATATAAATTCAAAATCCAAAATCCAAACTCCAAGTTCAAAATATTTTCTAAGTCCCTTTGATTCTACCTTATGGACTTAGCTCAAGCCTAGTTCAAATCACTTCAAATTCAAGAATTTTTCTCATAACCCATTTATATTCACAAATATAAATGAAATATAAATTCAAAATCCAAAACTAAACTCAAAAATCAAGCCAAACCCTTGATTTTTCTTAATGATTCAATCAACCCTTCAATCATGAATCCAAATATAAATACAAAGTTCAATGTTCAAACCAAAACCAAAATAAAAAATCAAACCCAAATCCATTCATGTTCTTCCTTTGAACATGAAATTGTCAAATGAATCAAAATCCATTTGACTTCAAACCACTTGCAAATGGATTTATATTTCAATCATAAGTCTATATACAAGTTCAATCAAACTCAAATCAAGCTTTGACCAAATCATTTGACCCACTTAGGCTCACTTGACCCAAAGTGACCTAAAGTACCCCTTATGAGCCAAATTCTAATCCTACTCAAATTGGATTGAACTAAGCCCATCTAACCCTCTCATCATGATCAATAATCATCATGAGATAAGCAATCACTCAAATTGGGTCAAACCAAGTCAAACCTAAAGGTTGACCAAGTCAACACATAGCCAAAATGAAATCCAACATAGGCCAAATTGATTGAAACCATTGATCAAGACTCATTCATGATCAATGTTTGAACTTGACCAAGTCAACATTTGAGCCTAACTAAATTTAATTCTTGACCCAAGTTGACCCAAAAGTCAAAATGTGCAAAAACTTGATCTAAGCCAAATTGATTGAAACCAATCAAGTTCATTCCAAATCACTTGTTAAACTTGAATAAAGCTCCAATTGGCCAACTACCTAAAATGACCCCAACTTTAAAAAAGGTCACTTTGAGCCAAATCAAATTAAACCCAAATTGATTGGAAACAAAGATACAAATTTCATATGACCAAATGAAACATAAAACCAAACCCATGACCTAACCAAAATAGGTCAAATGGGTCAAATTGGTCAACTTGACCCATTTGACCTAAATGAACTCAATTGAACCAAATCCAAATATAAACCAAATTGAATCAAACTAAAGCCACCAAAATATTTCAAATGGTCATATGAACTTGACCCAACCCTTGGTTTGACCCAATTTGACCAATTATTCAACTTGACTCAAGTTGACCCATTTGGACCTAAATGGGTCAACATGAGCCAA
The DNA here is from genome assembly GCA_021442155.1 of Cymbidium sinense. Classification (NCBI taxonomy): domain Eukaryota; kingdom Viridiplantae; phylum Streptophyta; class Magnoliopsida; order Asparagales; family Orchidaceae; genus Cymbidium; species Cymbidium sinense. The sequence goes on along the minus strand of CM038215.1, from coordinate 260,505,282 downwards.
ACCAAACAAAATCAACTCCAAATTCATTGAAACTTGGCCCAACCCATTTTTCAATCATATCAAACATAAAAAAAAGCCAAATGACCATTTTACTCTAGGCCATAGATAAATTTTAGCCAAATTCATTTGGAAATTGGTCTTTCATGACCACACACACTCTTAGTGGACCAAGTGGACACTAGTGAGTGTGGTGCACCTAGCCCAATGGGTTTGGGTCAGCCCAACCTAGCCTAAGGTCAAAACTGACCACATGCTTTGAAATGGAGCACATGGAATCCTCCTTCCACCTTCTTCGAGCACATGGCCACCTCATCCACTCCTCCTCTAGCCAAAATTGAATGCCATGCCACTCTAAATAGATCAAACAACCCATTGAATAAGGTCAATTGAATCAAAATGGAGAGCTCCTTCTCGGCCATCCAATTGCTCTAGGGGGAGATATACTCCCCCTAATTTCATCTGATTTTCATTGTCTCCAATTAGATTGAACTCATGGAAGCCAGAGGAGCCATTGCCAAGTGATCCCAAGCTTCTTAGGGTGATTTGAACTTCTCCATTTTTGGATTTACTCAAACCAAAAATAGGGGAGCTCAAGTGAAAATCCAACTTACTCAACACTCAATACCAAGCCAATTCACTTTGAAAGCTTCATTAGGGAGCTCGATCAAACTCACCTAAGCCTTCACACAAGCTCCAAAGGTGCTACTTGATCAAGACCAAGCCTACTTGAAGGGAGCTTCAGAAGGATCTACCCAATCAACACCTCAAACTTTAACAAAGCTTCATCTCCAGTAAGCTTCTCCGTGGAATCGAAAATGAGGCATTAAGGCGAGCATAATTTCAATTTAGATCTTTGTGAAGTGAATTTTCATCTCATGAGATTCTAGCCGTTAGATGTGATCTCCTTTGCATGTCGATGGTGTGGGTTGAGTTTGGATTCAATCCGAGCTCAATCGAGCTTGGATCTTCCCCTAGAAGATGGACGAATGTTCTCTCCTATAGGAAAATATAGGGAAGGATCATGGGCTGTCCATCCATGCATTTTGGATGGACGACCATAATTTAATCCACATAGATTTCACATTTCTCCCCTTTAGAATCAGATCTAATCTATCCGATCCTTGATTGAGAGAAACGATAGTAGCCGCGTTGACGTAATTATGATGTGATAACTTTAATATCGAATCCCGTCACGCCACGTGAAAAGCGCATGCCGTGTCAGCGGTCCATGCGGCACCGACAGGATTAAACATTTAATTAGGCTATTAAATTACCTAATTAATCATGGAAACTTTCTAAACTCATATCTAAGCCTAAAAAATTCAAACAAATATGAAATAAATTGCATCAGATAGATAATTAAACATAGAATATTCTAAAAATAATTTTTATGGATTTTGAACATTGCTTTTCTCTGGATTTGGGTTTTATTGGGAATGTTATTTTACTAATTACCCTCTAATTGCTCAACTGATTAATCCCAAACTTCTTATGCATAATTAGTGGGATGACTCTTGCCTCGCCTAGTTTTCTTGGGATTTATTGGTGGTTTAATTAGAGGAATTGCTAGTTCATTCCTTAATCACTCCCTTAATTTAATTAAGCTTTATTAAGGGCATAATTAGTGGTTTAACCCTCTTATTAAGTCAATTAAGTTTTGTTTAAATGAATATGAGATTTAGGAAATAATTTTGGGATACTTATCTTAAGATATTCTTTAAACTGCCTTTCTTTCTTAATCCAACCTTAATTAAGGGTTAATTCACTAATTACCCCTTAATTAATTTCATAAAATTCTAAAACTTTCCAAAACTCAATTAATCTATCTTGGGTAGATGCTTAGGTGTTCAAGAGCCTAAGTATAATTAAGGAAATCAAAATCCCACTCACATGTGTGAGAGGTGTTATGAAATTATTTAAAATAAACCCCTTAGCTTAATTAATCCTTAATCATGAGCCAATTGCATTAGGTACCTTTCTTTCCTAGGTGTATTGCTGATTTAAATTCCTTGTGTGGTTTTATGTTATATCATTATCTCATAATTATTTGATTAGCTATGCTAAGGTAATGTAGGTAAGGGGTAATTAACATACTTAATTCACACCTTAACCTACCAAAGTATAAAATTGATCTAATCACCTGAAAATTAAACTAAAACAACAAATTTATGTGGCAATGGGTTAGGAACAGTAAACTCACCTCACATTTCTCAAATTAAATCAAACTTAAAACAAAATCAAACCTTCTTTGAAAATAACTTGATTTGCTTTAAACTTTCTTATTGCATAAGATTGTCTTTAGGAATTAATTAGGGTGAATGTATTTACATGCTTTCATCAATTTATTTCTTTCCTAACATGCTAAATGTATATGTAATATGAATTTAATACATTCATGCTTTTCAAAATCAAATTAAAAAAAAATAAAATATTTCTTTTATGCCAAATTGCATGTTTTGACTAAAGTAGAAATATGAATGGCTATTATCACTATTAAATCCAAAATTATTTTTTAAATATATTAATCAAACATCAAAATTAAAAGGTATGCTAGTTATAATTATTTATAATCTTGCATGTGAATGGAATATAAAGATGTGCTTAGTGTGGCTTTCCTTCTCTTTTCTTTTAGTATAATTTTGAATAAGATTTAATAAAGTGTATAGTTCATTTGAAAAGAACATAACATTTTTTAAATCCTTCCCTATTCATTCCTATGTTATTACTTAAGAAGGACATCCACACTTACACCTATAAATTTCATAAACAAATCGAACAAATAACATAAACTTTTGCATCTTTCTTTTTTCCATTTCATTTCTTTTGTATATGCATGTGTATCTAAAGAAAGTGATATATTAGTCTGGACAACCTCGGGATTGCGAGGCTTTAAGTAGCCTTATGTAGGTCTTGTACATTACACCCCTAGTGCTAACAATGGTGCTGTACTCACTTATGCCTTTCATATATGTGTGTGTGCATATGAAAAATGGATAAGAAAAAACCTTTCTTTTCTACTTAATGAAAAGCATGCATCATAAAGCATTCCAATTTTCTTAAGTAATATTTCTTAGCATTCATCATAAAGTGTGCTAAAAATTTCCATTTTTATGTATAGATATGCTTAGGATCCATCCATTTGCATGTTATACATGTTGGGAAAGAAATGAAGTGATGTGTGTTTTGTATCATTAGTTCACTTTACTAAATCTTAAAATGCCTTTATTTTTGAATAGGTTTTTTTAGGAAATATCTAAAATTAGGATTAATTAAAACACATAATAAAAAATTCACTAAACAAAATCAAATATGAATCTACTTTAGAAATTACTTAAGGTAGGGAAGGAAAGAGAAGTTCTCTTCTCTTTTCCCTCTCTTTACAACTTAGTAATTAATTGTAGGTTCATCAAACCTAAACAAATCATCAAATAAAATCAACCAAATCCATTAAATAACTTAAATAAAACCATCCTCTAAGATGCATACTTTCATACATAGAAAATCTAAACCTTAAAGCCATAGTTAAGCATACCACACAAAACTTAAATTACACACACATTAGACTAAATCACCACTTCTAGCTTTAGGTTAGGGCGGTGCATGGTTTGATGTTTGCTTTTATTTTGTGATATAATATTTTAGTCTAGATGTTAGGGTGCATGTGCATAGACTGAATCTTAGGCCGACATTAGTCTAACTTTGTCTTATGCAGAAGATTATGCTTTAGGGGCGTTATAATAAAAATATAAAATTACTTTTGCCGTGCAGGTGCTTATACCCCTAAGTATAATCCATTAGGCCAGGTGGACTTGGTTACCCATGTGTGGGGTGCTAAGTCCAATATATGCTTATACAAGCTTGGGATTGTATGGTTTGTATTCAACTAATCTCTATTTTGCATGTTTTAGTTAGATTTCATTTTTCCCATTTTCATGTAATTTTGTAATTAGGATTTTGGAATGATTGTTATGGGGGATTAGGATGAACATTGGTCATAAGATCATATCTTATGTATTAAGTGAAGCCTTGGAGCATCCAAATTCCAACCAAGTTAAAAGAAAGAAAAAAGAACCAAATGAAGAAAAAAGAAAGAAGAAAGGAGAAAGAAAAAAATGAAGAATGAAGACCCCAATAAAATGGATTTCCTTGATTGTAATTAATTCATTTGTAATCCAGGTTGTATAAGGGTAGAGCTCGGCTATCCAATTTATTTTTCAGGTTTGTGCGGTGGTGCTCGATGATAAATGATCTCTTATTCTTTTGCACTAGTTTTATAAATTGATTGATGTTGTTTAACTTGCGCATTAAGATGTCAACTTTTCCTAGTTTATTCATTGCTTTGATGTATGGTCTGGAAGACGATTAGGCTCTTAGAGAAAAATAAATCTTTTACCAAATTAATCAACTCAAAATAAAAAAAATAAACAACTCATAACCTCACTTAAAAGCCTAGGCATAAAAACCAAGATAAAAGAATTAACAATCCCTTAGCTAGATGAGTAGTTCTTTGTAATGTTATGCATTTATTTTACTCTTAATTTGGAGGGCTTCCACACGTGCCAGTGAACTTGACTTGACCTTTGAGAGCCATGGTGGAAACTCACCTCCTTTATTTTCATGATTTTTGCCCATAATCTTTTTTCTCATGCATTAGGCATATGAATCCTATAAGCCCAAGTCAAATTATTGTCCAAAATGAAAATAAAACATGTGAAAAATTTGCATTATATCTAGGTAATTTTTCATTCCCTTACATGATCTAGTCTCTTAGGGAATGAGTTTAAGGACTTAGTCTCTTTCTAAATAATAATAGCTTAGTTATCTTGTATAAGCATAAGACTTTCCTACATGTTTTAAAATCATAGAAGGAGTTAGTTGGGGGCCACTCCCAGGCGGTTGTAAGTCGAAACAGTCGAGTAGTTTATCCTCTTTTATGGAGGTAAATCGAATACCTATTTTTGCCTTAGATTTAGGTCGTGCTTTTGGCCCTCGCCAAAGCTCCCTAGATTTAGGTTCTGAGGTTACTTCTCCCTTTTATGGGTCATAAGCATAAATCCTCACCTCTTAGGCAATTTCACGACCTTATATCATAGAATTATAAGCCCTAGATTTCTAACAAAATTTACAACTCAAACAATAAATTTCTTCAAAATTTAAAAAAGTAAAGCCCAACCATAGGATAGTTTGGGGTGATTACTAGGCTTTCTAGTATCTTAAGCACCCCTACTTATCTTCATTTAGCTTTGATAAGAACTCCCTTCTCTTGATCAATCCCACTTAACTTGCTAAAAACCAATTAATCGATTGATAGTCCTACCTATTGAAATCTTTGGAGACAATGATCATTTACTTTAATCAAGAGTATTCTTAAGGAATCCCCTTCCTCAGGATGTAATTAATTATCGAGACTTTCCCTTGTAGGGAACTTAACAAACTCAATTTAAAATAAACTCTATTTTACTTCTCCATGTAAAGTAGGGGAAGAATCTCTGGTACATATGCAAACCTATTATCCTTAGGAGTCCTTATTGAGGTGATTAGGTCCATTGAGCTGTAGTGACTTCTATCTCTTGAGATAGTACACAATTCCTTAATGATGTACCCGATCACCTGAATAAGAACATATGCAGACCTACGTCGTGTCCTTACAGGTTTTATATTTATGTTTTCATTTATCGCTTTCCAAAAAAAGGGGATAGATGAAGGTGGGAATATTTTTCACCATAGATTTTTTTGGCGACTCCACTAGGGACGGTTCTTCTCTCCATATTTAGTAAATGATCATTGTCTCCAAGTATCGATAGTGGGTTTATACATTCTATATGAATCTAAGACTATCTTTCTTTTCCGTGACACTTAGCTTATTTCAACCTTAAGCTAAGTTAGCCAACATCTTTAGGTTCTAGGACCTAACCCCGTGTTGGTCCTAAAACCCCCGTTGGGTTTCCCAAAGGGTAAAAATAAAAATTTATTAAAAAAATTAATTAAAGACTTTCTCCTTACCATTTCTATGATAAGGAAATGTTCATTTCAAAAATAAAGATAAAATAGATCCTTCATAAAAGTCTTGCTTTTCAAAAGCTCTCTTTCAAAATGCACATAATAAAATATTTTACATAAAATTTTCCTAAATCACCTTCATCTAACAATCTTCATGATTGTTATATGTTGGATTATCTTTACAAAAATAAAATTCCAACAATCATAAACTTTCAAAAAGCACCAAATTTGAAGATGGGAATTTCCTTTCAATACATCTAAATGCATTGGATGGATGTTACATCTTCAAGCTAAAAATCACAAATTTGAAATTCCACTCAACACATTCCATATGTGTTAAGTTGGAATTCTCACCTTTCAAAAAGCACATATGATACCTTTCCATTCAATACACCCACATTTATTGAATGAAAGTTTCATTCTTAATCAAAATCAAAAAAATATAATTTTCAAAAGCACATATGAAACCATTCCATTCAATATACCCACATCTATTGAATGGAAGTTTCATTCTTAATCAAAATAAAAAATAAATATTTTTTCAAAAGCACATATGGAACCTCTCCATTCAATATACCCATACTTATTGAATGAATGTTTCATTTTTAATCAAAATAAAATAAATAACTTTTAAAAAAATGACACTATTTTGAATATCTCCATTCAATATACTCAAATTTATTGATGAAGATTTCATTTCCAAATAAAATGACACTATTTTGAAATCCCACTTAACATTTCCATATATGATTAGGTTGGAATTCTCTCTTTCAAGAAAAGCAATAATCATACATGAAAATACATCTTTGAGAAATGAAATATAATTGATTTCCATCTTACATACCCAAATTTGTTAAATGGAAATCCTTCTTTTTCAAAATCAACAAAATCAAAAATTTTCCAAAAAGACACATTTGGAATTTCATTTTAACATATCTAAATTTGCTAAGTGAAGTTTCCATTTCTAGAATAAAAAATTTTAAAGCACATTTGGAACTTCATTTAGCATACCCAAATTTGTTAAGTGAAGTCTCCAAATTCAAAATCAAAAATTTCAATCACCTTTGGATTTCCTTAGCATACCTAAATTACCTAAGGGTCCTCTTTTCAAATCAAAAATTCAAAACAAAATTTGAAACATATTTAGAACTTAATTTAGCATACTCAAATTTTCTAAGTGAAGTCTCCAAATTCAAAATAAAAAATTTCAATCACCTTTGGATTTCCTTAGCATACCTAAATTTACTAAGGGTCCTCTTTTCAAATTAAAAATTCAAAACAAAATTTGAAACACATTTGGAACTTCATTTAACATACTCAAATTTGCTAAGTGAAGTCTCCAATTCAAAATCAAAAATTTCAATCACCTTTGGATTTCTTTAGCATACCTAACTTTGCTAAGGGTCCTCTTTTTCAAAAATCAAACAAAAAAAAAAGGATCATTTCATTTAGCATAACTAAATTTGCTAAGTAAAAAATCATCCTTTTCAAAAAAAAAATCACATTTGGATCCTTTATTTGGCATACCTAAATTTGCTAAATAAGGGTTCCATTTTCAAAACACAAATGATTCACAAAACAAGCAAGCAAAAGAAAAAAAGAAATTATTTTCAAACACCTCATTTAGCATACCCAACACCTAACCCAACCTAATATTGACCAAATTGGTCAAATTGCTTAATTTAGCCCATCTGATCTATTTGAATCCAAATGAGCCAAAATCAAACCTAAGCCAAATTGATTGAAACCACTTGAAGTAAAACTCTCCAAATCATCATTTGAACCTAACTAAATCCATGGTTTGGCTCAATTTGACCAATTGGTCAACATAACCCAACATGAACCCATATAAACCCATTTGACCATAGGAAGCTAAAGCACCCGAAACTAACCCGTGGAACCTTTGTGGCTGACCAAACTCAACCCAAATTGACCCTAGGTCAATCCAAATTCTGCCCAAAAGCAAAGTGGACCCCACCCAAGGGGATTATTTTTTTTTTGGAAGAAAGTGAGAGCCTTAGCTCAATATATTCCAAATAAAAAGATTATACAAGGTTACATAGAACAAAAGACTTACAATTCAACTAATAAGGAAGAAAACAAATGACGACCTTAAAAAGGAAGAGCGTTACAACTCAACCCAAAAAATGCGTGATCTAACTACTTAAAACACTTTAATGCACGACCCAAAATAAAACCTTCCGTAATATAGTAGTAATTATAAATCATAATTTCGGACTCACTTTGATACAAACCGGAAAGATCTAGCTCAAGCATACATGCATCAGCGACCGACACCTCCTTGGTGAAGCATAACTCCGGTTACCGTAATGAGCATCCAAGGCGTGCAAGATTTGAATACCCATAGGTAAACATAAGTGTCATCATCGCCCGGATGATACGAACCATGTCCGTGAGATCCCAAAGACGGCATATATCCCAACAAGCAAAGAAAGACATACAGAAATTAGAATAGGCGAATGAAAGGTAAATTAGAAATCCATCCAACTTAAGATGATTTGCATAACATCCAGCCGGACTCATTAACCTTCCATCTTGTTATTTTAAAAGCAATTGATCCTTAATTTGATCGAAAAGACAAAGAGGGAGAAACAGGTGAGTAATAAGTCTTTGTTTCTTTCTCCAAATACGAGACTAAAAACAAAGTGGAAAGAAAGTGAATCCTTTTGCTGATTTTATGCACATTAGGTTCCAGACTATTCAAAACTTGTTGCAGAGTAGATTGCATTAAAAAAAAATTGCCATTGGGAAGTATACTTCTTATCAGATGCATCGAGAATGGACATTCAAAGAAGAGATGTGAATGTGATTGAATCGAAGACAAAACGCATGTTTGGATACCAAGCCCTCTTTAACAAGCAAATCGGATGTTTTAACCCCAAGATAAGCCATCCAACAATAGATAGCATATTAATGATAACGAAAACCGATACTTTTAAACCAATTAAAAGGTAAGTTCTCAAAGAGAGCTGTTAAAATCGATTAGTGGGGTTACGCGAAACCCCAATCCAATCACCACCGAATAGGAAGAGATTCTATAGTAGCATATAAGGGATATTCAATAAAAAAAAAGTTGGAATTCTCCAATGGCCTCAAATAAAAAAGTACAAAGCTTTGCATCTTTATAATTATCGAAGTGTCTCATTAGAATCCATGCATTAACCATAGATTTATTCTCACACCAAGGATCAAAGAGCAAAGAAAAGTTTTACCGTTCCTATGTGATAGTTTAATTTATCACAATAGATTTGCACAAGCCATTTCCTTCCACATAGGGGAGACTTTGTGAATAGAGGGATTCCAAATAGAACCATATGACATTACAAAGAGTGATTCCTGCTTTAAAGTCTTCCACATAGTTTTGATTTTACATAATGAATTAAGAGAGAATGCCGAGAGAATGCCTATTCCACCTTTCTCCTGGACAGAGGTTTTGTCCCATGATATAGTAAGTTTGTTTGAAACCCCATTATGATAGAAGAATCTTGAAGTGAGAGAGTAAATTTGCTTTAAAACACCTTTGGGAATGATCATAGATCTAAACCAATAGGATATGAAGTTGTTAACCGATGATAAGTATTGCAACCTTCCTCCAAGAGACAAAAATTTACATTTCCAACCAAAGAAGCCATCTTTGCATTTGTCAAATGAACTTGAGAAGTTCATGAGTTTAGAGATCCCAAAGTTAAGGGAAGACCCAAATACTTGATAGGAAAGCACTTTGAGTAATATTAAGGATACTACAAAGATTTTCCACCTCCTAGAGCCTTTAGAGAAACAAATAAGGGATTTATCAAGATTTACAACAAGTCTATATTTTTTTTTAAGATCTCAAGACAAGATTTGAGAGCCCATAATGTCTTCAAGCAAACCACTAAGAGATCATCGAAAAAGCAAATGAGAAATTTTACAAGTCCCAAAGAATAAGAGGTCTATATCTAAATAAATTAACCTCTATCGATTAAACAAGAAAAGTGTCAATGGCTATGGTGAACAAGAGGGATAAGGGACATCCTTGTCTAAGTCAAATTTTGAATAAAAGTAACCTTTATTTCCCCATTTATAGTAATGAAAGGAATGTCGGATACATGCTTTCACCCAATTAATAAATCTACTAGGAAACCCAATGTGATTGGAGTCTATGTGAGAGCCTCCGTTAATAGAATCAAATGCCTTCCGAGATCAAGTTTAGCAAGAAAACCCTTGTGATTTGTTATGAAACAACTCATTACAAATTTCATAAGCCATAGTGATGTTATCTGAAATGTCCCTTCCTTTAACAAATGCAGATTGAGCTGGATTAATTAAATGAGGAAGGACCTTCTTCATCCTAAGCAAGAACTTTGGCTATAACTTTGTAAAAGTGTTACAAGGTGATATTGGTCTATAGTCAAATTGAATTGGAATGTTTAACTTAGGAATCAAAGTTATCGAGAATGTTTCAATCAGCGAAAGCTTTTGGGTTTTGAAAAGTGGTTACATTTAAAATTATTTCTAGTAACTTCCCAAGAGGCAGAGAAAAATTTGAAAGTAAAACCATATGAACCTGGTGCTTTATTCTCACTTATACTATATAAGGCATCTTTAATTTCTTGATCACTAATATCGCCTCAAACCCATAATAGAATCAGAGAGTGAATTCAAGGAATATCTGCGATGAAAGAGTCAAGAGTTGCAAGAGAGTCAATAGTACGCAAAACTCCTCGCTATGGAATCTGATTATATAAGACACCTTTCATGAGCTCCTAATCACATTAAAGCTTCTCCTTTCTTTGATTGAAAAGTATAGAAACTTAAGATCATCGTCAGAGGAAGTAAGCCAATGAGCCTTAGCACGTTGCTTAACCCATGCATCCTCCATATGAAGTAGACTAATGTAAGATTCTTTAATAACCTTAGCTTCAGCTAGAAGGAAGTTATCAGTTGGATTCCTTTCCAATTTTTCAAGAATTTCTTTTTGATTCCATTTTGCCTTATCAATTTGGAGTTGCAAATGTGATGAATCTCTCATTCTTAAGTGCCCTTTAACATTTGATAATTTGTTTGCAAGAACAAAGATTGGATCACCAACCACAAAAGTCTTCCAAGATTTGTAGCCTCCAAGAAATGGGTGAAAGGGTCCAATACTCAACATAAACCGATTTACCCAACGAGAATGGTTCATGAAGATAATGAGAGAGAATGATCCAAGAGAGAGGAGGAGGAACTTTATAAAACGAGGAGGGAATTTATCCAACCAAGCGATTGCAAAAGACCTATCAAGTTTAGAATATGGGATTAATGGTTTGTTGATTGGACCATGTATAGAGTAATCCCGTACTTGGAAGCTCAAGAAATTCACAGTCTTGTACACAGGAAGAGAAAGAAAGAGTATTGGTAAGAGACAGAGGATACCACCATCTTATCCTTATGGGAAAGACCACAATTGAAATCACCCATCAACAACCAAGGTTCCGTAATTCCAAATCTCCTGGGAACTTGAGATGGTTTCAGATTGAGCATCATTCTCGCATAGATACGTAAGAAAAAGGAAGGGTTACCATTAGAAGAAACAATCAATAAATTGATTAAAACAACGGTTTGAAATCAATACTAACACCATTTAATCATTTACCACCAACCGCAATCTCAAAATTGGAACAACACGAGAGGGAAACATCAAAACTTTAAAGAAAAGGGTCTTATAGGATGAGTTGATCTTAGTCAAAGCAAAAGATCCAATCAATTCTTTGATAAGTCTCCAATCAACTTTCATTAGGCCTCAACATTCCAAATACCAAATTTAGGAAAATTCATTGGGAAGGAAAAGAAGATTTTACCCTTTTTTTTACCTTTCGATTGGAGACCTGCATTGAGCTTACCGTGATGTCTCCTCCTTCTAGGTGTGAATTTGAAGTTGATATAATTCTTTCCCTTATCTATACCTATGATCATCTATTTGGGAGAAGAGGAAAGATCTAACTACACCTTGCTTTAGAGGATCACGAGAATGGCTTCCCCAAATTTGTTTCTGGGACGGATGATCTTCAAAGCCTATGCACAGTGAGTGAGAAAGAAGGTTGGTTAAGGTCATGAAAGAACAGTTTTTGAGATCGCTGCAACCTCCTCTGCTACACTAAGAGGAGTTTCATCTTCCATTATCTCACCTTGTTCTGCTAAGGCAGAGAAATTGTTTACTAGAGGAAGTACATTGGTCGGTTGACTCGCCCTTCTGTTGGGATAATGATCAATCGATTGTTGAGGTAAAACTTGACTCGTGACAAGAAGTATCCCATGTGTAAACGTGTTGCATTTAGAACAAGTGACGCTTCCAATCGTAAACAATTGGTTGGCTAAACTTCTTTCTATTCAAGTTGATTGAATCGGTGAAGAACCGAGATGTATTAATCGCACGAGACGAGCAAAGGTGATCCTTACTTTGGAAGCCGTAAGGTTAACTGGGAATGCCAATCACTTCCAATTTTAAAACCCTTTTCATTCCAACGATAAAGGAAAGTTAGGTAACTTGATCCACAAGGGGATCTCACACGGATTGACAAATCCCAAGTCCATGGAAGATAAATGGCGCCATTTAGAAAACAAGGCCCATCATTCCACAAAATCTTCAATACATGTAAACTTAAATAAAAGAAATCCCTTGAGATAATAAAATAAAGATTCCCTTAAACGCCATTTCTTTTTGACCACCAACAGAGAGCTAAAATGGACGTTTGCTTGTGACCAACTAGAGATAAATTCCACTCAAGTGACCTTCCATGATCTTCCTCTAAAAAGATACTGAATATGTGGAATGAAGGATTAAATCTTTACTTTTTTCATTTTGAGAGCAACAATTCTTCCAATTACAATGGCCACTGATCCCTCCTTGGAAGAGCCCAACCTAAATTGACGGAGATAAGGAAGAAAGTGACAAGGTATGATTGAGTACTCATGAAAGAAATGCAAAAGGAAAACACCCATAAGAGCCAGGTCGAGTGGAAGATGAGTGGTAGAGCGAGAGAAATTTGTTGGATTTTGGAGGAGAGGAGGAGAAGGAAGGCCCAAAGCCCTAGGATTCCTATCAACTCACTACACCCGGGGATTAGCCATTGGAAAAACTTTCTTACATGGATTCTTTCCCATTTGGCAAAGTCTACTCTCTCATCACGGGCCATCTCCAAATGGGGTGTGCCTAGTCTTCCTAGACCAACCTAAGCAAGCTTAGAATCAGCCATGGACCAAAGGAAACCCAACTCTTCCTCCTCACTCGAAGCCGAACTCCATGGACAAAGGGAAGAGGAAATCAGCCACCACATGCCAATATCTTACCTTGGACCTCCTGCCACAACTTCCTGCACTCCAATCATGCCACGTGGAGTTGATTGAGATCCCTATGATAGGTTGATGGCAGCCAACCGGCCAAAAATTAGGGATGGATCCCGTCTATCCATCAAGCTCAATTAAGGGGTATACTCCCTCAATTCTCACATGAATTGACACCATTATAACACACTAAGCTTCTTAAGTGTTTTTAAAATCCCAGAGAGCCTCTCCAAGCCATCCCAATTTTCCCTTTGCCAGAATTCTCCATTCCCGTGTGCAGCTGAAATAGGCATCCCTCCTTTGATTCAAACTCATCCATCTCTCAACCAAACTTCAATTAAACTTGCACACACCATCCTCGTGTGTCATCGAAGCCATTGAAGCCATTTCCCAAGCTCCAAATCCACTCTAAGCATGAGTTCGATCAAGACCGAATGCTTAAAGGGAGGATCTTAGTCTCTAGAGTAACCCACCTCAAACCAAAGCTCGTGCAGCTTAACAGGACTTCATCTCTACTAGACGAAGCTTCCTCAATCTTTGGAACCACTGATCACAAGCTCTGATGAGGTATGCCATTAAAACTGATCCTTGTATGAAAATGGTTTGGTCCTTTGTCAAAGAAAGTTCAATGTCGTGAGATTTCCACCATTGGATTTTCTTATTTTGCCTCCTCGAAGGTGTGAGATTGATTTAATCTTCATCCGAGCTTTGGTGAACTCAGATTGAATGGAGAAAGATGGATGACATCCATCTCGCCGGAGGAGATAAATCACATCCATTGCATGATTGGAATGATACGATAATCATGCTTAGATCCCCTTTATTTTCTCTTTAACTATAGGATTTAATATTGGCTATTTGATCTTAGATCGAACGGTCCACGGGAAAGCGCATTCGTCACTGGTAGACTCAACGCATAGATGTGAAAACTTAAATAACCTATCTCATCATGCCACGTGAAAATTGCACCACGTTAGTAGCCACATGGCGCCGACGGAATTAGGCTTAATTATGGTTATTTAATTAATTTTTAAGGCATGAACTTCTAAAATTCATAACTAATTATAGAAAAATCTAAAAAAATGCAAATGAGATCTTATTTTGGAGGTATTTCACAGGGGAATCCAATAAAATTATTATTAATTAACTTTGAATAATAATTTCTACTTAATTAGGGTTTAATTACAAAATTAATTAATCTAATTACTCTTTAATTAATCATCTCATAAATTTCAAACTTTCAGAGATGTTTAGGGATGACCTCTATCCCCTCATTTTTTTTGGAATTTATTAGCTAATTAAAATTACTAATTGGTTAAGCCTTAATTACTCTTAGATTAATTAGTGATAACTAGTCAAATGAATATGAATTGATCCATTAATTAAGTTCATTAACCTCTATTGGTAATGGAGAAACTTAGAGAAATGGATTGGGACCCTTCTTCCAATCTTTTCCTTAAGTCTTCTTCATTGCCTCTTTAAAACTAACTAATTAAGACTCACTAATTAATTAATTAATTAAATAAATCAAAACCCAAATCATATCTGAATTTTAATTAACTAATTGAAAAGATTTAGGGATTGAGACTTAGGGTTCCTTCGTTGTCTCTTTCCCTAAGTCCATTTCATATTGTTGATTAAGGATAATTAGGATTTAATTAGATAATTAATAAACTTAACTAACTAGATTAAACCTATTTTCCATAATTAACTCTTGGGTAGCTCTTTGGGTGTTCAATAACTAAAAGAGAGAGTTAATGAAATTATGGTTAGCTCATATGTGTTAGAAAATCATAAAAGTAATTAAGTGAGTTCCTTAAGCTTAATTATTTAATAATTATGAGCTAAATGCATTAGGCCCCTTTCATTTCATAGGAGCATTGCTATTTCCTTTTTAATTTATTTGCACATCATATTAGCTCATAATTGTTTAATTAATTACCTTAAGGTAACATAGGTAAGGATTAATTAATTGATTTAATCCATGCTTAACTTAATCAATTCATAAAAAATCACCTAATTGTTTTTCATTACATCAAAATAACTCACACATATGGGGAATGGGATTGGGATTAGGATTTGAAACCTCTTTCACATCCCTCAAAACAAATCAAACATGAAATTAAAAATGGTTTTAAGAATCTTTGGTTTATTTTAAATAAGCTTGTTTAATGTGATTGTCCTTAGGAATTAGTTGGATTGAATGAAATTACATACTTGTGTTTCTTTATTTCTTTCCAATCATGTTAAAATATTGTATGCCACTTGTAGTCATCCATTCATTTCTTTCAAAAATCAATTAAATAAAATGGTTTCTTTTATGTCCAATTTGCATGTGTTGGCTTACTTAAAAATATGCATGGCTATTATCACTATTAAGTTACAAATATATTTTAAAAAGTTTATTAATGAATAATAATATATTGTGACTTTAGTTAGACATACATAGGAGGTGCATGTGAATATAAGCTTAGCATATGATGTAAAGTTCATTTCTTTCATTCATATGTTGATTTGCATAAGTAAGAATGTTAGTGGGTAAGTTAGTTTGATATTCGGGACGATTTAACTTTAAGTAACCCCAAGGAGGTTCCTACCTCACGATGCAAAATAATGGTGTTGTTGATTTCATTCTTATGCACTTTGACATTAAAATTTAGATAGAGCTTTAATTCTTTCATACAAATAAATCAATTAAATCAAACTCTACTTTGCATGTTTTCTATTCTTATAGTTGCTTATACATCCATATGTATTGAAGAATAGTGGGTATATTAGTATGGACATTCCGGGGATGCATGGCTTTAAGTAGCCCCAAGGAGGTTCCTACCTCACTCCCCTAGTGCAAAATAATGACGACACACTTGCTTAAAACTTTCATACATTTGAATGTGTATTTAGCTAATAAATGAACCCCCCCTTCTATTAAAAAGACATGCATTCATATTTTGCTCAAGTGGTTAGATTGATTAGTCTTATGATTTTGAGTTCTTTTGTTATGCTTTTGTGTAAGAATTTAGATAAAGCTTTAAATCAATATGACAAAATAATTTAACCAAATGAAACATCAATTCCAAGTACATCTGCTTACATTCATCATTTAAGTGTACTAAGATATAAATTGCATGCATTGTTATGTTTTGGACTTAACCATACAGATGATATATATGATGGAAAGAAATGAACAAACATGTGTTATGTGATAGTAATTAATTCCAATTAATCTTAAGATGCCTTCTTATTGAATGAGATTATTTAAAGTGAACCTAAACTTAGGATTAATTAAAATCTATAATAAGCCATTCATTAAAGAGAATTGATTAATTAATCGATTTTAGATGTGACTTAAGGTAGGGATGAAAGAGAGTGATCCTCTCTTTTCTTCTCTTTGTAACACTTAGTTGTTTAGTGTAGGCCAAAATGAAATAAAAGAAATACTAACTAAAATTTACAAATCAATTAAACCACTTAAAATGAAATCAACCCTTTATAATTAAATGCCCTTCATACTTAGAGAATGACAACTCTAAAGCCTAATTAGAATATACCACACAAGACTTAATACACACACCTTAGATTAAGTCACTATTTCTAGCATTATGCTAGGGCTGTGCATAGTTTGATGTATGTTTATTTTATGATGTGTTATTGTAGACTGGATGTTAGAGTGTATGCTTTGTAGACTAGATGTTAGGCTGTGATTAGCCTAATTATGACTTCTACAAAAGATTGTGCTTAAGGGGTGCATAAAATAAATATACATGCTCTCTTTTACAGGTTGCTTAATTTTTAAGTATAATCTAAATTAGGACATGTGGACTTGATTACCCATGTGCAGGGTGCTAAGTACAAATTATACATATAACTGCTTGGGTTGTATGGTGTGTTTAGCTAACACTTGTTTTGTAGGTGTAGTTAGATTTACTTTTTCTATTTTTGATGTAATTTGTATTAGGAATTATGATTCATATTATGGGGGATTAGGATGAGTAGAGGCTAGAAGTATTTGTCCTGGGAGTCCCCCGTAATGCCTTTGAAGCAAGCAAATCCGAAGGAGGAATGAAGGAAACATGAAGAAAGAAGATACGAAGACCCCCTATAACATTTATTCATTTGTAATTATAATTATTCTTTCATATATCGAGTTGTATAAGGGTAGAGCTCGGCTACCCATTTCTCTTTTCATGTTATACGGCAATACCTGACTACACCGACCTGTTAATCTTTTACGTTGGGTTTATAAATTATTTGATGTTTTATTTATAATTCTGAAATAGAAATGGCATGTATTTTTTTAGTTTCTTCATGTATGGTGATTTAATGTGTGGCCTGGATCCGGTTAGGCTCTTAGAGAAAAATAAACTTTTTACCCCAATGACAACTCATTGCTAATTTTCTAAATAACTCATAACCTCATTTAAAGACTGGGTATTAAATCAAGATAATTAAAAGATTTAACAACTCCTTAGCTAGATGTTATATGCTTAATATCATGCATGTCATCTTATTTCACTCTTGCTAAGAGAGAGTTTCCATCCTTGTATGATAGGGGAAGACTTGAGCTCTGATGGTCTCCTTTATGGTGGAAAACACATCTTTCTCTCTAATTTAGCCAATAATCTCATTTTATCATGCATTTAGACATGTAAAAATCCTATGGCCTTTGTCAAAATGAAGAGTCCAAAATCAAATAAAATTTTATAAAATTTGCATTAGACTAAGTCATTATTCATACCACTCATGCTCTAGTCTCTTAGGGAGTGTGTTTAAGGACCATAGTTTTCTTTTTAAATAATAACATCCTAACCATCTTGCAAAATATATGACTTGATCACATGGTTTTATAATGTAAGAGGAGTTAGCTGGCTATGACTTTAGGTGGTTATAAGCCCAACAGTCGGGTAGTTTAACCTCTCTTATTGAGGTAAATAATATACCTATTTTTGCCTTAGATTTAGGACACGCTGTGGTCCTCACTAAAGCTCCCTAGATTTAGAATTTGAGGTTGCTGTTTCCTCTCGGGCTACAAGCATAAATCCTCATCTCTTAGGTAATTCCATAATCTTGTATTGTGCGATTATAAGTCTTAGCTTTCTAATAAAATTTCTAATCAAACATACAAAGCTCAATCATAGGATAGTTTGGAATGCTTACTACATTTCTTAGTATCATGAGCATTGCATACTCATCTCCCTTTGGCTTTTATAATAAGTCTTCCTTTTGATCTATCCCACTTAATCTTCTAAACATAGTCAATTTATTGATAGTTCTATCTTTGAAATCTTTGGAGACAATAATTGCCTACTTTAATCGAGAGTATTCCTAAGAAATTCACCTTCCTTAGGATGTAATTAACTATGGGGGCTTGCCCCCATAGGGAACTTTAGAACCTGATTGTGGTATTTATTTTAAGAGATGTGACACCATGTAGATCTTAGGGGGTACTTATTAAAGTGATTGGGTACGACATTAAGGAATGGTGCACTATCTCGAAAGATAGAAATTGCCACCCTATAATGGATCTATTCACCTAATAAGGATTCCTAAGGCATGATGAGTCTTCGAATGTACCAGATATTTTTCTCCTACTTTACATGAAAAAGTAAAGCAGGGTTTATTTTAAATTGGGTTCATTAAGTTCCTTATTGGGGAAATCCTCCATAGTTAAGTACATCCTAAGAAATGGAATCTCTTAAGAATACTATTGATTAAAGTAAACAATTAGGGCCTCCACATATTTCAAGGTTAAACTATCAAAGGATTGTTTATATTGGAAAATCAAATGGGATAGATCAAAAGAAGAGACTTATTTTTAGAAGCCAAATGAGAAGAGTAGGGAATGCTCATGATACTAAGAGGCCTAGTGAGCACTCCAATATATCATATGGTTGGGCTTTATATGTTTGAAATTGAAGAGATTGATTTTATTAAAGTTGACATTTTATTAGAAAGCTAGGACTTATAATTCCATAATACAAGATTATGAAATGCTTAAGATTTATGATTTAGAGTCAAGAAAATATACTTTGGATCCTAAATTGTTTTAGCAAGAACTAAAGCACTAAATTTAAGCAAAGATGGGAATATAGTTTATCTCCATAAGAGAGGATAAACCACCCGACTGTTAAACTTACAACTGCCTAGAGTGGCAACCACCTAACTCCTCTTACGCTTTAAAACCATGTGGCCAATTCATATATTTTGCAAGATGGTTAGGTTATTATCATTTAGAAAGAGACTAAAGTCCTTAAACCCACTCCCTAAAGAGACTAGAACATGAGTGTTATGAGTAATAGCTTAGCCTAATGCAAATCTTATTAAATTTTATTTGTATTTAACACTTCATTTTGATAAAGGCTTTGGGATTTTGTATGCCTATATGCATTATCAAATTAGATTATTGGCTAAATCAGTAAGAAGAGGTGTTTCCTACCATAAGGGATGCCCTCAAAGGTCAAGCATTCCCCTATCGTACAAGAATGTAAATCCCATATTTTCAAGAGCAAAATAATATAATAGGCATGTTGTGAACACACAATAATCAGCTAAGGGGTTGCTAAATTTTTAATTATCTTGATTATATCCTAGGCTTTATGTGAGGTTATGAGTTATTTAGAAATTTAATTATGAGTTGTAGTTGGGTAAAAAAATTATTTTTCATTAAGAGCTTAATCGTATCTAGGCCATACAATAAACACCAATCATAAAGAAACTATGAAGAGGCATCTCATTTCTAATGCACAAGCTAATCATGACTTCACACATTTTATAGCTACTTCAAAAGAATAAAAGGCATAATTGGTCATGCATAAAAAAAAAAGAAAATGGGTAGCCGAGCTCTACCCTTATACAACCTGGATTACAAAATAATAATTACAATTTGGGTTAACTTGGGTCAAATGACCAATTTGACTTGGTTTGGCTCAATTGAGTGTTTGGTCATGTTCAATCATTGATTATGAGTTGGTTTAGATCAATGGTTTCAATCAATTTGGTATATGGTGCGTTTTGGCTATTTTAGATTTCATTTGGGCTAAAGGTTGACTTGGTCAAAGAACCAAGTTGACTTGGTTTGACCCAATTCAAGGTAGTTGGTCACCTTAGGATGATTGTTGATCATAATATGAGGTTTGGATGGCCTTGGTTCAATCCAATTTGGGTTGGATAAGAACTTAACTCAAAATGATCTTTTAGCTCACTCTGGGTCAAGTGAACCTAAATGGGTCAATTAGTTTGATCATGGCTAGATTCAAGTTTAGTTTGGCCTATATATGGATTTAGGATGAAAATATAAATCCAATTGCAATTGGTTTGGAGTCAAATGAATTTTGGATCATATGACAATTTTAAGTCAAATGAGGTCAACATGAGATTGACTTGAGTTAATTGGGATTTGGTTTGATAATTGTAGTTTGTATTTATATTTGGGTAAGTGATTGAATGAATGATTGAATCATGAAGAAATCCATGGGTTTGAGTTGATTTGGATAGGATTTGACTAAGTTCATGGAAATGACTAAAAAAGTTAAAATTGGAAATTTGATTTGATTTGTGTTTGGTTTTGGCTATTTGGATTTATATTTCATTCATATTTATGAATATAAATGAAGATATAACTGATTCATGAGAAAATCACTTGAGTTTGGAGTGATTTGGAAGCAAATTAGCAATCGGATGTTTAAGGGCTCAGTAGGGAATTGACTTAGTTTGATTTATTTTTGGTTATTGGAGTGTCAGTTTCACTTATAATTTGTAAATATAAATGAAGGAATAATTGATTTATAAAGAAATAAATTGGATTTTGGTTGATTTGGATTGAGATTTGATCAAATTTATGGAGATAGGTCCATATGGATTAAGGGAGGTCTTAATTTAGTTTGATTTAGTTTGATTTGGTTTTGCTCATTTGAATTTGGATTTCATCTATATTTGTGAACATAATTGAAAGAATTATTCATTTATAAAGAAATCAATCAAGTTTGATTTGGTTTAAAGATATCTACATGTGAAGGTTCATATGGCTTAGAAAATGGATTTAATTTGAATTTGATTTTCAAATCACTTGGGGTTGGAATTTGATTTGAGATTGAATTGATATTTGAGGAAATCAAATGAATTGGGATTGATTTAAATTTGGTTAAGGCTAAGTCCTTAGGATAAAATCAAAGGGCTTAGGAAGGGTTTTTTGGAATTTGAATTTGATCATGAGTTTCAATCATTTGATTTGGAATTGATTTATGATTTGGATTTGAATTTGAATTTGAGGTTTGGTTTGAGGAAGGAAGCATGGATTGGGCTTGAGCTATAGGGTAGGAAAGTCTTCCTAAGTCGCTAGGGCACAACCTATTCCAATAGCTAATTCTTCTAAGTCTCTAGGCTTAAGTTAAGTGTTCACTTAATCACTAGAAGTGTCTTATGACTAAGGAAGTCTTAGTGTCTAGAAGACTCCTAAGTCTAAGTAGAGGAAGTTGAGAACTCACTCCAAAAGTGAGATCAAAATCAGCTTAAATAAACCCAGTGTGGGATCTAAAAATTTGCCACCGACCTCTTTGATGAAAGAGTGATTTAAGTGTCGGTGAAAATTTTAGAAGGCAGATGGAATAGTAGATAAGACACTACCCATAGATTTCACCCTCATATTGTGAGGACTTTAGATATGGTTCCAGGTTTCTTATAGGCGCAAGGACCTTTAGTTAATTACCCCTCTCAATACTGAGAGAGCACTTTCAATTAAGGCTAGTCGATGAATCGCTAAATAGTGATTATATTATAGTAGTGAGTGGAGTTTAAAAATTATGAAATTTTTTATTTTAATTTTAAACTTTTGGTTGGGGGAATGATGACATGCCCGATCTAGATCTCATGGTTTGTCATCCTGAGCTCTCGGTCCGCAAGAGAGGTAGACCCAAGACGAAGGATCCTTGTCAGCAACACATGGGTTACGTCGTCCAAAGTGTCCTTATAGACTTGGGGTGGATTTTATCTATGGGGATAAATATAAGTCAATCTTAGCTAATAGAGGGCTTTTTTCCTAACCAATTGCATTTTATATTTCACAACTCAAAGAGCAAAGCTATTGGAGAACATTTAATGCGCCAAGACTAATTTAGTGGTGCCATATCGTAAATAACCACAGGGCTTTGGTCATAATTCATTTATGGTTTTGTAGCAAAACCACATTATGAGGACACTCCATGTCCTTATGAGCTTAAGATTATTTGAGTGAAAATAATGCATTTGATACATTCTCTTTGTGAGCAAAAGACTTTAATTTATCACCCTTGATAAATAGTTGTGGAGGGGTGGATGATTTTAAGTTTAAATTTAAATAATTAATTTTATTTAATTTATATTGTATTATCATTTTTTTTAATTTTGATGATTTTATAATTTATTTAGATTTAAATATATGATCATTGATCATTTAAACCATAATAATGATAATCTTTTGAATGTAGTAGACTTTGTTAACTCTGTCTGCTTCCTTATAGAGGAACATGTCTAAATTCATTGCTCCCATATTTGTAATCCTTTAAACCTTGTCAACTCTAGCTTGAGCTTAAAGGATCGGGTTTGAGACTTTTCTTTTGGGAGTTTGAGCTTGAGAAGTGTCAATAGATTTATCATTTGTCATTTTATGACAGAATTATCTTCTTATATTTTATTAAATGAAAGTTCTTATAATATCATAATCAAATTTTTAGATTTTGTTAACCCTTACCCGATCCTAAGACCAAACTAGGATGTAGATATATGTTCTTTCATTTTACATTTGACTTACATATGCTTGATCTAATGAATACTTCAACATACATACAAGTATCTATTCTTTTAAAATGTTGTATGGACATTTACATGTCTATGTTGAAGTAGTTATGTTTGACATGACATATATATCAAATTGTAAGTTTTGATATGAATTTTTGAGTTTTATTAACTCGGACTCGATCCTAAGACCAAACTGAGATGTAAATATCTACTCTTTCATTTTACATATGACTTGCATATTTCCCCTAAATGTTTGATCAAGTAGACACTTGAAGATAACTACTTCTCCTTAGACATCTAAATGTCCATAAAACATTTCAAAATTTGAAGGAGGTGCTACTGTATGATGCCTATGTTGATATTGGCGTATGGAAGATGGCTCGCCAACTTGTTGTACCATGTACACTATTTCGACACCCGTTGTATCCTCCTCTTCCTCTTCATCCTTTTGGACATGGATCTCTTAAATGGTCTTCGCCAAGTGTGGAATTGAGACTTCTTGACAGGCTTTTATGAACCTCCTCTGAGATGGGGTTGATGTGATATTGAGGATTCTCCAATGTGTCAATCGTCAGAAACTTTATCATTTGGGGCCTTCTTTTTAGGCTCCCATCACTGATAACTTTGAGTTGGGGCGGATCTTCGGAAGTGCAAACTAGATGTGATGCCATGTCTTTTCTCTAAGATAATCTCTTTTTGAGGCCTAGATATCTTGCCTTCCACTACTTGGATTGGCCACTAAGTGTCATATGATCGGGAACATGAATTGGTGGCATATTGTTGGGATTATGGGATGAGGTCTCTTGGAGAGTAACATATAATGGACTAGATATTTGTCCTCTCTCCTTAATAACTTGGAGGACCCAATGCACTCTTATAGATATAGTTTTGGGTTTCCTTATTGGAGGACCTGGAGCCTAACACTGTCAGGTCCATAAGGACTACTTAATCTGACTAATAGAGATATTCTGTTTTACTCACTTAAGGTTGTCAAACCTATTGTAGGTTGGAATACTCGCTGCAGGTTCCATAGTTAGTTGTACAGCTGGCTGCATAGGTAGTAATTGTTGAGCACGTAGCTCAAGACTTCTCTTTTTTCTTTGCCTATGGCTGATCTTGCTTTCAGATGAAGAAGCTTTAGCATCATGCCTCTTAGGGGCAAAGAGTTCAGCTGACAAGGTTTTGTTATTTTGCTGAACTAAGGAGATAGTCCTACTAGTAACAACCCTCTTCATGATGGGGGTCTTTAAGTGACCATGGCTCTCAAAGATAGAAGGTTTCTTATAAGTTCCTAGAAATCTGTGGGATCCAAAAATTCACCATCGACCTCTTCGATGAAAAGAGCGATTTAAGTGTCTAAAATTTTAAAGGAGAAGTAGAGCAAGACACTACCCAGATTTCATCCTCATTTTGAGGACTTTATCTAGTCGGTTTCTCAGAATAAGCACCTATAGTTAATTACCCCTCAATAGAGAACTTTTGACAAAATAATGCTAAATAATGAGTATATATAAAGAAAGGAGTGAGTTTAAAAATTATGAAATTTATCATTTTAATTTAAAAATTTTGGTTGGGGGAATGATGATGTGCCCAATCTTGATCCCCTGGTTTCATCATCCTGGGCTATCACGGTCCCTAGTCCACTTAGTCAAAGAAGGTAGACCCAAAGGGATCCTTGTCACACATGTTACGCCGCCCAAGGTGTCCTTATAGACCTAGGGTGGAGTTTGTCTAAGGGAACAAATATAAGTCAACCTTAGCTAACAGAAGGCTTTTTTTTCAACCAAATGCATTCTATATTTCACAGCTGAAAGAGCAAAGCTATTAGGGAACATTTTAGTGGCCGTAATTTTAGCGGTGTCATATTATGAACCAAGAGGGTTCTTGTAACGCCATTTATGTGGTGCCTTTTTATGACAAAATCATGCAGATAGAAGACACGAGCCACATCTTTATGGGCTTAAGATTATTTAAGTGTGAAAATAGTTATGCATTTGATTTGATATTGACTCTTTGTGAGTAAAAGTCTTCTTAATTTGTCACCCCGAGACAAATAGTAGTGGAGGGGTGGATTATTTTAAGTTTAAATTTAAATAATTAATTTAATTTAATTTATATTTTATTATCATTGTTTTTTTTTAATTTTAATCATTATATAATTGATTTAGATTTAAGTATATCATCATTGATCATTTGAAACATAATAATAATAATCTTTTGAATGTAGTAGACCTAGTTAACTTTGTCTGCTTCCTTGTAGAGGATTGAGTTTAAATTCATTGCTCTCATATTTATAATCCTTTAAACCTTGTCAAATCTAGCTTGAGAAGTGTCAATAGATTTATCATTTATCATTTTATGATAGAATTAGCTTCTCAAATTTTATTAACTGATAGTTCTTATAATATCATATTAGGATTTTAAGGTTTTGTTAACCCAGACCCAATTTTATAACCAAATCGGGATGTAGATATCTGTTCATTACATATGACATTTGATCAATGAATATTTCAACAAACATACAAGACGTTCTTTAAAATGTTGTATGGACATTTAGATGTCTAAGTTGAAGTAGTTATGTTTGACATGACATATATGTCAAATTGTAAGTTTTGATATGGATTTTTAAGTTTTGTTAACTCGAACCCAGTCCTAAGACCAAATCAGAAAGTAGACATTATCAAATCTGACTATCTTCTAGTAGAGGTTCAGATTTAGATTAATTGCTTCAAGATCTATCATTCTCCAAACCTTGTCAACTCTAGGTTGAGTATAGAGGATCAGGTTTGTGACTTTCTTCTTGAGATCTTGAACTTGAGAAGATACATTAACAATGATGCTGATAGATTTATCTTTTTTCATTCTATGATAGAATTAGTTTCTCAAATTTTATTAAATTGAAAATATTATAATGGCATCATTAGACTTTTAGGTTTTGTTAACCCGGATTCGGTCTTAAGACCAAACCGGGAAGTGCAGTTATCTGTTCTTTCATTTTACATTTGACTTGCATATTTCCCTTATATGTTTGATCTAGTAGACACTTCAATATGAATACAAATATCTATTCTTTTAAAATATTGTATGGACATTTAGATATCTAAGTTGAAGTGCATATGTCAAATTGCAAGTATGGGTTTTGGTATGACATTTTTGGGCTTTGTTTACTCGGACCCGATCCTAAGACCAAATCGACAAGATTCATTGCTTCAAAATTTATAGTCCTCCAAACCTTATTAACTCTAGTTTAAGCATAGAGGATTGGGTTGGAGGCTTTCCTCTTGAGGGTTTAAACTTGAGAAATTACATTACAATAATGCTGATAGATTTATCTTTTGCAATTTTATGACATAATTTGCTTCTCAGATTTAATAAGTTGAAAATATGATAATAACATCATTAGATTTTTAAGTTTTGTTAACCTAGACTCGATCTTAAGACCAAACCAAGATGTAGATATCTGCTCTTTTATTTTTTGCATATAAGTTGTATATTTTTCTAGATGTTTGATCTAGTGAGTACTTCAACATACATACAAGTATATGTTCTTTTAAAATATTGTATGGACATTTAGATGTCTAAGTTGAAGTGGTTCTATCTAATATGACATATGTCATACGTAAGTTTTAATACATGTTATAAAATAAGTAAAGATTTGTTCATGTAAAGAAATGAATTCAACATTCCCAAATGCAAACCCAAATGAGTATCTATTCTAGATGATCAAGCATGTATCTGTATCGAAAGAGATAAGATATCTACTTATACATCAAGTGAGCATATATTCTTAATGATTCTCGATTTGTCATGAATCAAATATGTACATCTTTATAAGATATACATTTAACCTTTTAAAGCATTTGCTAAGCATCATGTGCAGTATCTATCTTAATGGAGATTTGAAGAAAGGTTATGAATCATGCATAGGTCTACATGCCACATCCAAAATCCTTTATGTATATTAGAATTTAAATGGATAAAGATTAATTCAAATGTAAACTCGTATATGAGCTTGAATTCAATGTTTTTTTGAATTTTAACGAGAGCTATGAGCTTCATGAATAGCCATTTTAAACCTTGCAAATTATTTATTTAATCAATGAAGGTCAAGGATTTTCAGATTTTATGCTAATGAAATCTTATTTCACGGAACCCTTCACATATTCATAGAAAGGGAAGAATGATAACAATGCTAATGAAGCTACTCACTTACTCCCCATCTTTCATTCTCTTTCCTTTTTTAAAATGATAATCAACTAGAATTTAGGCTTCATAAATCAAGTAATTTTGAAGGAGCATGTCCCACCTTCACACCAATTCAAGATTTAGATTTTGCACTTCCTTATGGGTGCAATATGAACATTTACTAGGTAAAATGCCACTTTAACATTACCAAATAGCAAAATAAAAGCCTTTAAAATTGCCCAAAATTTCATTTCAAATAGCATTTTAAAAGCCCATTAACTCAAGTATCAATCCATTCACTTTTATTTTCATTCTTTTCCTTAGATCATGACAATTTCATAGAGCTTAGGTCTCATAAGCTAAATAATCATTCTAAGTTTGATAAACTTAGAAAATCTAAAATCTTACTTTAACAAGATTAGAAAAATCTGAAAATCTTGGTTAAATAAATAGTGATTTTTATGATTGCAAATGATCAAACCATGGGAGGAGGAAAAATAAATAAGGTAATCCTAAATCTTGCAACATTAAATTCATGGCAACATGACAACTCTTAAGTTTCATATGTCCATCTCCATTATTTATCATCTTAAAAGGAATCTAAAATTTATCATGCTTTGCATAAGCCCATTTATAAGATTAATGCCTTCTCTTTAAAAAAGAAAGAGAGTTCACTACTTCTAAATTAATTACTTATTTATAAGCCCATTTAAGGGATGGGACAAGTATGAAGAAAAAAGCCCATGATATTATGATCCATTTCTTTATTTCATAATACCATTTATTATTATTTTTCTTTAAAGTATTTGTCATGCCCTCCTTTTTATCATGACATGCACTCATAAAGGAAAGGAAGACTTTTCCTCCCTCTCTTTTCTTATTTTTTCTTTTATTCGTCACCCATTCATGGATGAATTAATGAAGATGAGAGATATATAATTTTGATTTATGAATTTTCCTCTTCACTACCCCCATTTCGCTCTCTCATTTATTTCATTTTATATTTTCTTCCCATTTCCCTTATTGGCATGACACATTTTAGTTGAAAAAGATGATTTCCTCCCTCTCCACTCCACTTTTTATTTATTCCTTTCTTAAATTCATGCTCATTTCATGAGTAAATAAGAGGAGAATGACAAAGGAAATGAAAGATTCTCTTTAGATTCATGCTCATTTTATGAGTAATTAAGAATAGAATGACAAAGGAAACGAAATAATTTTCCTTAAATTCATGTTCATTTTATGAGTAATTAAGAGGAGAATGACAAAGGCAAGAAATATTTTCTTCTCCATTTTAATGGTATGTAGAAAAACTATAGAAATTAATGAGATGACATAAATCCCATTTTCATATTTGGCCTCATGCTAAAGGGCTAGCCTTCATTGTAAATAAGAGAGAATTCTTCGCTTTGAAAGCTTTACTCTCCCATTTCCCCCATTCTCCTCACATGATATATTGAAAGTCTAAGGTTTCTAAGGGAGCTCACCAACCTTTCAAAAAGTTCACTAATAATTGGGCTTACTTTCAATTCATATCACATCAATTGGTATGTCATATCTAACTTCATGTTTTAAATTTATTCATCCCCACTTTATATGAATGGGTATTTGATAACAAAATAAGACTTAAGTCATGCAACCATAAGATGCTTTCTTTTATCTTCAACCACTCATAAGCATATAAAGATTGTCGTAAGATAAGCAAATGAAATATTGACAAGTATCCATACTAAATTTTCAACCACAAATCTGAAATTATAAGAAAAAAATCAAGCAATCACCCATGCTAATTTTTTTTTATCTCAACTCTATTTCATGGCTTAGGCAAGGGAGAGTCAATCATGTCATAAACATATGCTTGATAATAAAACAAGAATTAAGTCATATGACACATAAGATGTCTTATATTCACATAACCCACTCATATAGTACAAAATAAAAGAATTATCATAGGATGAGTGGAGCAAAAGAACAATTAACTTTGTTTATTTTCATTTTAATTTTATTCCTTAATTTAGACAAAGGGAAAAGCAGCAAAATATGCATGTTTACTTGATAATGAAGTAAAGTTTGAATCATACAATGTCATGTCACATTTCTATCTCAATTGCTCATGTAGCATATAAAGGGGAATGCTATCACCATTTAGGAAAGAAAAATCTAAATTTTAAATAAGTAGTTGCCATGTGACATGAATGTTCAAATAATAATTGAATTAAGCATGAGTGAACACATTTATAAATATACATTCTTTTCATCTTAAAAACTTAGGCATTTGCACACATTTTGTTACCAAAATTTTTGATCATCCATCCTTCTGTAGATTTGGGGAGACTAGGCTCCCACCACGCCAAGAAAGGCGATCATAAAATATGAGACACCATAGCTGAAAATTTATTTTCCCACTATGCCAAGAAAGACCTGCATGGGTTAACACAACATAACAAAGCATTTCCTTATCATGTTGGAATAACATGAGCAAGTAATTATATTATAGAACAATTTCCCTGCCATGTTGGAACAATGTGAGAAGGTACTTATCACAACAAATTTCTCTGCCACATTAGAACAACTTGAACAGGTACTTGAAACAAATTTTCCCATAATATTGGAACAATGTGAATGGGTACTTATCATAATAGATTTTCTTGTCACATTGGAACAACGTGAACATGTACTTATAATAAATTTTCAAAATTGGAATAATGTGAATGGGTACTTATCATAATAGATTTTCCTTCCACATTGGAACAATGTGAATAGGTACTTATAACAAATTTCTTCGCCGCATTGGAACAATATGAACGTGTACTTATCACAAAGCATATTTAGAAACTTTCATTTGCATGTATATGATATATGATTTTTTTTATTTGCAAGTAAAATTTGCTTGATATAAATCTTGGCATACCATATAAAAGAAAATAACATACTCAAATGAAGCATAACATATGACAAGAAAATCCCAAAACCATATAAAAGGGATTTTGAATTGATGCCAAGCTCATATACTTTTAACTTTATATTAGTTTTGTATTGACAATAAGAAAGTTCAGCAAACTTGTTCAAATGATTCCACTTGTAATCAATCAAAGAGTGTCATTTTGGCTTGCATGCCAATGAGGTTTTGTCTTACCTTTTCTTTTTATAACTCTACTTGCATATGACACGTTATCACTTTATGTTCAATAAAGTAGAGAGTACAAATTTGAGATTTAATCAAATGAGAATTACATAATCAATGTGATTCAAATAATAGTCAAATCTGATATGTATACATGATCACATACTATTTTAAATGATGCACAACAATTATTTCAAATTGAATTTGATAGAGCTTAAATTTGAAATCTCATATTTTGGCTAAACATATGCTCATATGATAATGAAATTCAAACAGAACCCATGCCAAGTACTTCCCCAAGAATAGAGATATGAAGCAAAGTCAAATAAATTTAAATTTAACCCTTGCATTAGGCTAGGTAAACCTTCCATATTCCAAAAAAATCCCCACAAGTGAAACAGTAAGGGTAGTTGCATCAAGTCATAAAGAGCTTTCCAATTCCATGTTAATATTAAAATAGATTCAACATTTGAAACCAATTATGATTGGAACCAAGAAAAGAAAAGCCAAAGTGGGATTTTATTCCATTCTTCTCTCTTTTTTAATAACTTTAATCACATGAATCACGAAGGAAACACATGCATGCCAATAAACTCGATTGACGTCAAAACCCATTTTTAGCAACATTAGCCAATAGTGATAAGCAAGTAAGCACACATGCTAAGCTCATATATATATATATATACTTACATGATTATAAGTAATCCAATAGTGGAAAAGGGTAAAGAGAAGGCAAGGCAAACACGTACACTAAACTCATCACCATAAATCTGAAAATTTCAGATTTAACCAAATGGTTATTTGATAATCCCACTTTAACATTGACAAATAGGAAAAGAGATAAATAAAAAGTGAGGCAATCAATCATGCCAAGCCTTAACACAAATCTAAAAAATTCAGATAATCACATGATCATTTGTGTGATAATTGCCATTAGAAAGAGGCAAAACAAAAACTAGGGTAACTTCATACAAGCAATAACTATCAATTTATCTTTCATTTCAAGCATTCAAACATATGTGCATAATAGAACATGAGTAAGCTTTGAGTAACTAAAAGAGGAGATATCAAGCAAACTTGCAAACAACTCACATCATGCCACAAATCCAACACACCTTGACTTCATCCTATTGCAAGTCCATAAGAAAATATCCAATCATAGGACATAAATGAAGGAGGGATTTTCTAAAATCATTCATTCCAAGAGAAAATATAACTTAAGGTTGAATAGAGACAACCTGGAAATTTGGTTGGAAGGAGGAAGGAGAAAAGTGGGAAGGAAGAGCTTTCTAAATCAAGCAGAAGGAGGAAGAAGGGAGATTTTCTGGGGCTTGCACCAATAATGAGGGAGAATGGTTGCTGGGGAGATGAACAAATGAGAGGAGTTCTAATGAGTGAGGAGCTTGAGATGAGAGGAAATATCTTGAGAGCAAGAGAATCGCATGAGAGAGCTTTACGAAAAATGAGAGAATAATCAATGAGGGTTTTGATCATCAAGATTTAAACATTTTAATTCATTAGCTAAACAACATCCAATGGCATAGATTAGGCAGTTGTTTTAATTTGAACCAGATCTAAAGTGCTCACAAAATAAGGGCTTTTAGTTGTAGTTCAAATGACCCATCTGAAGCTTTGTAATGAAATCTGTGGGATCCAAAAATTCGCCACCAATCTCATCGATGAAAAGAGTGATTTAAGTGTTAATGAAAATTTAAGGTGATGGAATAGTAGACAAGATAATTAGAGATTTCACCTCATTTAGGGACTTGATCTAGTTCAGTTTCTTATAGCAAGCTCATAGTTAATTATCCCAATATTGTGAGATTTCAATTAAGGCTAGTCAATGGATCATTAAATAACGAGTATATAATAATAGTGAGTGGAGTTTGAAATTATGAAATTTATCATTTTAATTCAAAACTTTTGTTTGGGGGAATGATGACGCGCCCGATCTAGATCCCATCATTCCATCATATTATTTGTGTTTAGTGAGGAGGTTCATTCCAACTAATCGGGGATCCTTGTAACACATATCATCCTGGGTGTTTTTTGTAGACTTTGGAGTTTGTGGGGGACAAATATAAGTCAATTAAAAGAGAACCAAATGATTCTATATTTCCAAAAAGCAAAAGCCATTGTGGAACATTTGGGTCATGATCATAATTTAGTGGTGTCATAATGAACCATAGAGTTCAAATTGCCATTTATGCCATTTCAAAATCATCAACAGAGGACACGCCACATCCTTACTTAAGATTATTTGAGGTGAAAATAATTATATTTGATTTGACAATTTTGTGAGCAAAAGTCTTCTTAATTTGATGACAAATAATGATGGATTATTTAAGTTTAAATTTAAATTAATTTATTTATTATTTTATTATCATTAGTTTTTTGAATTTTGATCATTTTATAATTGATTTAGATTTAAATATATGATTATTGATCATTTAAACCATAATAATGATAATCTTTTGAATATAGTAGACCTTGTCAACTCTATTTGCTTTCTTGAGAGATCAAATTCAAGTCATATTTGTAATCCTCTAAACCTTGTCAACTCTAGCTTGGCAGAGGATAAATTTTTCTCTTGGGAGTTTGAACTTGAGAAGTATCAATAGATTTATCATTTATCATTTTATGATAGAATTAACTTCTCAGGTTTTATTATATGAAAGTTCTTATAATATCATAATCGGATTTTTAAGTTTTGTTAACTTGGACCCGATCTTAAGACCAATCTGAGATGTAGATATATGTTCATTTGTTTTACATATGACTTGCATATGCTTGATTTGATGAATACTTCATCATATAAACAAGTATCTGCTCTTTTAAAAAGTTGTATGGACATTTAGATGTCTAAGTTGAAGTAGTTATGTTTGACATGACATATATCTCAAATTATAAGTTTTGATATGGATTTTTAAGTATTGTTAAATACCCTAAGACCAAATCGGGAAAGTGTATTTGTCGCTATCTTCTTTGAGATGATCTCAAGATCTATCTCCAAACCTTATCAAAACTTAAGTTAGGATTAGTTTGTGACTTTATTGAGATCTTGGACTTGAGAAGATACATAACAATGATGAAGATTTATCTTTGTCATCATGATAAAATTAGTTTCTGATGTTATTAAATTGAAAATATTATAATAGCATACTAGATTTTAGGTTTTGTTAACTAATCCCAAACCAAAAGTGTATTATCTTCTTTTTCATTTTACATTTGACTTGCATATTTCCCCTAAATATTTGATCTAGTAGACACTTCAACATTCATATAAGTATCCGTTCTTTTAAAATATTGTATGGAAATTTAGATGTCTAAGTTGAAGTGCATATGTCAAATTGCAAGTATGGGTTTTGGTGTGGCATTTTTGGGCTTTGTTTATCCGGACCTAGTCCTAAGACCAAATCGGGAAGATTCATTGCTTCAAAATTTATAGTCCTCCAAACATTATCAACTCTAGTTTAAGCATAGAGGATTAGGTTGAATACTTTCCTCTAGAGGGTTTAAACTTGAGAAATTACATTACAATGATGCTGATAGATTTATCTTTTGCAATTCTATGACAAAATTAGCTTCTCAAATTTTATTAAGTTGATAATATTATAATAACATCATTAGATTTTCAGGTTTTGTTAACATGGACTTGGTCCTAAGAAGAAATCGGGATGTAGATATCTGCTCTTTTATTTCAACATATAACTTGCATATTTTTCTAGATGTTTGATCTAGTGAATACTTCAACATACATACACATATCTATTCTTTTAAAATATTATATGGACATTTAGATGTCTAAGTTGAAGTGGTTATATCTAATATGACATATGTCATACATAAGTTTTAATACATGTTATAAAATAAGTAAAGATCTGTTCATGTAAAGATATGAATTCAACATTCCCAAATGCAAACCTAAATGAGTATATATTATAGATGATCAAGCATGTATCTGACGAAAAGAGATAATCTACTTATACATCAAGTGAGCATCTGTTCTCAATGATATAAATTTAAACCTTTCTCAATTTATCATGAATCAAATATGTACATCTTTATAAGATATACATTTAACCTTTTAAAGCATTTACTAAGCATCGAGTGCAGTATTTATCTTAAGATAGATTTGAAGAAAGGTTATGAATCTCAGATAGGTCTGTGTGCCACATCCAAATTCCTTTATGTATGTTAGAATTTAGATGGATAAAGATTAATTCAAATGTAAACTCGTATATGAGTTTGAATTCAATGTTTCTTTGAATTTGAAAGAGAGTTATAAGCTTCATGAATAGCCATTCTAAACCTTGCAAATTATTTATTCAATCAATGAAGGTCACAGATTTTCAGATTTTATGCTAATGAAATCTTAGTTCAAGGCACCCTTCACATATTTATAGAGAGGAAAGAATGATAACATTGCTAATGAAGCTACTCACTTACTCCCCATCTTTCATTCTCTTTCTTCTTTTTAAAAAAATGATAATTAACTAGAATTTAAGCTTCATAAAGCAAGTAATTTTGAAGGAGCATGCCCTCCTTCATACCAATTCAAGATATAGATTTGGCACTTGCTTATGGGTGCAATATTTATTAGGTAAAATGCCACTTAACATTACAAATAGTAAAATAGAAGGCTTTAAAATTGCACAAAATTTCATTTCAAATAGCATTTTAAAAGCCCATTAACTCAAGTATCAAGCCATTCACTTTTCTTTTCATCTCTTCCTTGATCATGATAATTTCATAGAGCTTAGGTCTCATAAGCTAAATAATCATACTAAGTTTGATAAACCTAGAAAATCTGAAATCTTACTTTAACAAGATTAGAAAAATCTAAAAATCTTGCTTAAATAAATAGTGATTTTTATGATGGAAAATGATCAAGCCATGGGAGGAGGTAAAATAAACAAGGTAATCCTAAGTCTTGCAACATTAAATTCATGACAACATGAAAACTCTTAAGTTTCATATGTACATCTCCATTATTTATCATCTTAAAAGGAATCTGAAATTTATCATGCTTTGCATAAGCCCATTTATAAGGCTAAGCTTAATGGGCCTTTTCTCTTTAAAAAAAAAAGAGAAAGAGAGTTCACTACTTCTAAATGGGCTAATTACTTCTTTTTAAGCCCATTAAGGGATGGGCCAAGTATGAAGAAAAAATCCCATGATATTATGATCCATTTCTTCATTTCACAATATCATTTATTATTATTTTTCTTTAAGTTATTTGTCATGCCCTCCTTTTTTATCATGACATGCACTCATAAAGAAAGGAAGACTTTTCTTCCCTCTCTTTTCTTATTTTTTTTATTCATCACCCATTCATGGATGAATTAATGAAGATGAGAGATATATAATTTTCTTTATGAATTTTCCTCTCATTTCCTCTCTCATTTATTTTTTTTTTTATATTTTCCCATTTTCCTGATGACATGACACATTTGGTTGAAAAGAGGACTTCCTTCCTCCACTCCTCTTTTATTTATTCCTTCCTTAGATTCATGCTCATTTCATGAGTACTTAAGAGGAGAATGACAAAGGAAATGAAAGATTTTCTTTAGATTCATGCTCATTTTATGAGTAATTAAGAAGATAATGACAAAGGAAATGAAAGATTTTCCTTAAATTTATGCTCCCTTTATGAGTAATTACGAGGAGAATGACAAAGGCAAGAAAGTTTTTCCTCTCCATTTTAATGGTATGTAGAAAAATTATAGAAATTAATGAGATGACATAAATAAAATTTTCATTTTTGGCCTCATGCTAAGAGGCTAGCCTTCATTATAAAGAGAGAATTCTTCTCTTATGAAAGCTTTACTCTCCCAATTTCCCCCATTCTCCTCACAAGATATATTATTAGTCTAAGGTTTCTAAGGGAGCTCACCAACCTTTCAAAAAGATCATGAATAATTGGGCTTACTTTCAATTCATATCACATCAATTGGCAAGTCATATCTAACTTTATGTTTTAAATTTATTCATCACCACTTTATATGAATGGGTAATTGATAACAAAATAAGACTTAATTCATGCAACCATAAGATGCTTTCTTTCTATCTTCAACCACTCATAAGCATATAAAGATTTTTGTAAGATAATCAAATGAAATATGGACAAGTGTCCATACTAAATTTGTAATCACAAATCTAAAATTCTAAACTTGATTAAGCACTCACCCATGCTGATTTTTTTTATATCAACCCTATTTCATGGCTTAGGCAAGAGAGATGCAATCATTTGATTAACATATGCTTGATAATAAGACAAGAATTAAGTCATATGACTCATAATATGTCTTAATTTCACATAACCCACTCATATAGTACCAAAAAAAAGAATTATCATAAGATGAATGGAGCAAAAGAACAATTAACCTTGTTGATTTTCGTTTTAATTTTATTCCTTAATTTAGACAAAGGGAAAAGCATCAAAATATGCATGATTACTTGATAATGAAGTAAAGTTTGAATCATACAATGCATTGGGTGTCACATTTCTATCTCCCACCCATTCATGTAGCATATAAAGAGGAATACTATCACCATTTAGGCAAGAAAAATTTGAATTTTAAACAAGTAGTTTCCACGTGACATAAATGTTCAAATAATAATTGAACTAAGCATGAGTGAACACATTTATAAATACACATGCTTTTCTTTTTGGAAACTTAAGCATTTACACACATTTTGTTACCAAAAATTTTAGCAGCCTGTCATCATCATCCCCCAGTAGGAGGGCTGGTTTGGGAGACTAGGCCTTCCCACCATACTAATAAAGGTGGTAAGGTGAGACACATGTAAAATTTATTTGCTCACCATGCCAAGAAAACGCATGGGTTAATAACATAAAGTTTCCTTGCCACATTGGAACAACGAAGGAACATTATAATAATTTCTCTGCCATGTTGGAACAATGTGTGCAGGTACTTATCACAACAGATTTTCCTACCACTTTGGAACATCATGAATAGGTACTTATAATAAATTTTTTCGTCACATTGGAACAATGTGAACTGATACTTTTCATAATAGATTTCCCTGCCACGTTGGAACAACATGAACATATACTTATAATAAATTTTCCATCAATAATGTTAACATTTATCATAAGATTTCGCTACATTGGAACAACGTGAAGTGCTTATAATAAATTTCCCATTGGAACAATGTGAATGGGTATCATAACATATTTCCCTACCATGTTGGAACAACGTGAACATGTATTTATAATAAATTTTCCAACCGTATTGGAATAATGTGAATGGATACTTATCACAACTAATTTCAAGCTTGAATTTACACATAAGCATGCATGTATACTTACTTAAGCAAGACATGACATTTGTAAGTTTAGCTAAGCTTTTCATTGGAAACATCACAAATAAGAAATTATCACATGATTTTTATTGCATATGTCATTTCTCCTTTTTCTTTTTTTTTTGTTCAACATAAGGGATGAGATATCTTTTCCAAATTTAGTGAATAAGATGGCATTAATGTGTTAAACTATAAACATATGCTTCACTTCTTGCTAGCAAATGATTAAAGAAAACATTACACTTTATGTTTACTTTTCTATTTTTATGAATAATTGTATTTGAATGAGATTTATTTGAATAAAACTCTCAAAAAAACATTTTTGTGTGACTATATGACAACACTTTTGTAAGGGAAATCAGCAAATGGAATAGGGGGCTTATGCCAAGCATAGTTAACATTCAACCTTCCAAAATATGAGAGATAAAAATTTCATTTAAGAAATCAAATATGAATGATACTTGCATTTGGATTTGCCAAATCAAGAAAAGAAATCTAAAACAAACTTTGCTCAAATCATCATTCCCATGATAGCAAAATAATCAAAAGAAGCAAAGTAAGATAGTCCCCATAAGATTAGATGAATAAATCAAGAAAAGTTTTATGTAGTGACATATGCATTTGAATTCATAAATTTGGAAAATCTAAAGGCTAATCCTCACCCAAATCACCATTTTATATAGTAATAATTCATGTAATAGAAAAGATGAGTACCATGAATAACTCCCCAACCACCTATTTCTCTTCCATTTTTTTATCCAAGAAAACAATGCAGGGAATAAATCTGATTTTTCTTCTTCAATCAAAAAATGAAATGGAGTAAGGTAAAAATGAAGCCCATGATTGATCCATAATTGTAAGAGAATTAAAGCTATGCTAATCTCACTTATAGATTTTACAATTTCAGATATAGTTGAGGAAAAAACTTCAAACCAATAAGGAAAGCTAAAAACCAAACCCTTTTCATATCCTAGATAGAGAAATCACATCTCAAACCTTATTTTCAAACTTCTGATTTTATGTTAGACAAATAAAGAGGCATAACACATATCATTTCGCCCATAGGAAATCATTTTAAGAAAAATCAAAACATGAAATCTATAGATAATAGCAAACAACATGGGATTTGGACCATATATCATCCCAAATCTTCAAATAGAAAACCCTAGCATCATTTTGACCATAAAAAAATCCATCCCACTTTATTCACAAGAATGAAGCCATATGTATATAAAAATGCACTTAGGGTTGAAAGGAAATGACCTGGAGTTTGTGGTTGCAAGGAGGAAGGGAAAAATGGGAAAAGCTGGGTTTAGCAATTATGCTCTAAAGAGGCTCAGAGATGACAACCTAATGAGCAAGAAAGGGATGGGCCGCTTGGAAATGAGGCTCGATTCTGAGCTTCTTGTGCCAATTGAGATGGATGGGAGGGAGGAGATCACACAAGAACGAGAGAGGGAGAGCTTGGGAATGAGAGAAGAGAGTTTTTTGAGAAAGGATTTGCGATCCTTATCGCCTCATTGACCTTAGTTAAATTTTAATTGGCTACCTAAATGGTAGCCAATTAGAAATGGCAATACTATTTTATGGGTGAGTTTAAACTAATTAGGATAAGGATTAAGGTTTAAGCGGTTGTTAACTGCATAATTATGCGTCAATGTTATAATAATATAATTATTAATATTTTCGGTACCAAATAATATGAAATTATTTCTTACGCTAAACCATATCAATATGGGTATCAATTTGACATATTTTTGTTGTGTCGAGCGCAACGACAATATCTGTTTCATTATCGGAGGTCGTTTGGATGATGTCAGCAATGATTTGAGTAAAATCAGGCCTAATTTTCATGTAATTTCATTTGAAATTAATTTTAATTGACCGATTACTTATTAATTGATCCGATAATTTTCTTTTAGTTATCTTTGATATCTTGAATGCAATTGAGAAGTCAATTTCTTAAATCGAGGTAATTTTTTTTACTAAATACAATTGCAATTAAGAATTTTAATTTTTTCAATTACACGTTGTTTGCCACTACTTTTCATAAATTTTGCCATTATTGCTTAATTCAAGTTATTGAATGTATGTGTAGGCCAACAAATGCCCCCAAACAAATAAGGTTCGCACATGGAGCGGACCGTGTTTGTTGCACACTAGTTGACCTCTTTTTTTTGTAGGATTCATTTAGCTGCCAAATGACATATGACAAATTAAGCCTCTTAAATCCTCATAAATTAATTCATATTTTTCTCATAGATAAGGACTTTTATT
This sequence comes from Cymbidium sinense, assembly GCA_021442155.1. Taxonomy (NCBI): domain Eukaryota; kingdom Viridiplantae; phylum Streptophyta; class Magnoliopsida; order Asparagales; family Orchidaceae; genus Cymbidium; species Cymbidium sinense. The sequence goes on along the minus strand of CM038215.1, from coordinate 260,465,276 downwards.
AAGCACATGATGAACATTTCTTTTCAACCCATTTTAGTTTTTTTGCTTTATTTCACACACACACACACACATATATATATATATATATATATATATATATATATATATATATATATATATATATATATATATACATACTTATTTCATATGATTTGGAAGATGTTAAACTAGAGGAGATCATCAAACTTATCATCTGAGGAGCCTAGCGATGATGTTATATGATCTATCATCGATTCTCATGACCCTCGAGGGAATGTGGATGTTTTGGACAGGCTAGAGCAACATAATGAAATGTTAGAAGGACATGATATATTTCAAAATTTCTTTGCCCACTCTCCTATTCTTCCAGATTGTTTTGAGGAATCTATTGAATTTGAGAATCCTCTAGAGTGAGTAACCACCATCAAACTGAAGTGTGGTGAATACAATCCTTTGGACAGTACCGTCGATCAGGTAAGCTATGAGTTATGCGAAATTCTTCAACTAGTTGCCGACATCATTGAGAAAATAGGCCAATCACACTTACTTACTCATCGATTATTACAATCTAATTCATTAGAATGGCCTCAAGATTCTCCCATAGGCCAGACTCAAAGCCCAACGAGCGGTTATGTCACCTGGGCTCGATATATTCTCCAAGCTCACAAACATACTCTACAGGTAGTGGAGTTTACAGTGTGATTTATGCCTCTATGTTTGATTTTGGAAATATTCCCTCTTCATGGATAAGGGGCTTGATTGAATTCTGGGATGCTAGGAACAACACCTATTGGGTCGGGCCAGAAGAATTAACCATTAAATTAAGTGATCTACAGGCAGTATCGGGCCTTCCGATCTATGGTAGCCGCTATGAAGAATGTATTTCTTATGATAGTGAACTTTTTGTAGGCAACCCTCTGTAAATAGGAACAGATAGGGGAGGATGATTTAGGCTTTAGTTTACCATGAGTTGCTCAGCCATTACTAGTGAACTTATGAAGCTGCTGGGTTACCCATGCGTTTGCGAGCAACCATGCCTATGAATGTTAGGACCCGTAGCTTTTTGGGAGAAGATAGCTTACTACTACTTTCAGTGAATGGGTCCCTTTCAATATGGGCATACAGTTTGATGGTTACTTGTCGGAGGAGATTGCTAAGCCTTCCTCATCACCTGGATATTCTTTTCCCTCACTTCTAGGTATAGACGATAAATTATTTCTAGCTGGATTTTTGATTACTTGGTTATGCACTTTCATCTTACCTATCAAGGAGGGATCCATTCGCTCTAGTGCTTTGTTGGTTGCAAGCAGGATTTCCCAAGGTGAACTCCTTTCCATGGCTCCTCTAGTTATTGCTAGAGTATACATATTATAGAAGATTATTTCAGAGGCTAGCTCACTCAAGCTACGAGACTTAGTTCATCCTTTGCAGTACATCCATGCTTGGATCCATATTCATGTGCATGGGGCGCTTACTTGTTTGGAATGCCCTTCTCACTTTTTGGAGAGAGGCTATCCTATAATTATGCAGTTGTCACAAACTTCCTCTACCTTGGAGCATGAAAGGATACACTTATTTTTTCTTTGCTTCTCATTTAGTCATTGACAGATTCAACCTCATTCACTAATTTGATGTTGCAAGTCTACCTCCTAGCCTGAGTGAGGTTGACATTATGGATGGAGTTGACCGTAGAGGTAGATGCACTTTGGTTCACAATGGTCAATTCTTGCTGGTAGTCGAGTACTTCAACATCATGCATCCGAGTTGGTTGTGTTATCGGTCCAGTCATTCAGTTTTCTTGGAAGGATATCAACCTAATCGGGTGGCCCGACAGTTTAGATTTTCATAGGCTATTGTCTATGAAGGGAGGCCTTTCATTCCAGGTGTCATTGATGCTCATCAGATGAACGTTGTTCCCATCAAGACTAGATTGCTTTTGGCTTTAGTGATGTGGATGCACTTACTCAGGTTTGGCATAAATTTAAGATTCTGCTTGGCTGCTCCTTACAGTCATATGGGAGTTAGCTATATTTGTTTGACTTGGGTATGCTTGTCTTTTGGACCGGCTTTGGAGTGTGGAGCTCGTAAGTATGTGTGTGAGAGACTTGGAGTCCCTCGAGGACAGAGTCACGCACACTCTACTAGAGGTATAGCTTCTATGTACCTTTTGTTATTTCATTGTTTAATTCTTTCCATAGTCTATTACATATATATTTTACTTTCTTTATCATGTAATAGGTGGAAGAGAGGGTATTGATCGACTAGAGTAGGCCCTCTTCCTGTGGAGAGATCCTTCTTCCAACCATGCTGAGGTTCCATCCCCATCATAACGACAAAGGTGACCTCATCATGAAGACCCTCCGAGGGCTTCAACTGATTGGTCGGCTAGTCTCACCCACGATAGCTTTTGACTCCTGAAGAGGCATATTTGGGGCCTAGGATGTCGGTTAGTGTAGAACCAATTTCCCTTAGAGATTTTGGGGTTGGTTTTCCCGATGCAGTGGTAATAAGTACTATTGCTCTGGCCATGCCAGTTCCTTTTAAAGATTTTAGGGTCAATCTTCTTGATGCATTAGCAGCAGAACCCATCGCTCCAGCCATTGAAGCCCCTTTTGCGAATCTAGTTCCCTACATGGGTTACTTCTCCAGCTTTTGGCACGACGAAACATCCAAAGTGAGAGATCAAGACTATGGTGAGATCTCTGCCACCCCCGCTTATGATGAAATGGTGTTAGCCATCATAACGCCAACTGATCAATTGCCACTTGGAAGAACACAGCCTCAAGTTGAGGCTTTTGACTTAGGTATGATCTAGTAGCTTTTCTCCTTTTTTTGCTTTAACTTCTACATGTAATGTTATATCTTTTTATTCCCTTTTTTATAGTGCCTGAAGGGGTTGATTACTCTTCTAAAATCCATTGGATACATACATCATATGCGGATTCACGCAATGAGCATATTTATGAAGATAACATGATGTTTTTGCATGAGCTGATCTCTCGATTGGACCCAAGTTCACCAATATCACTACCACTTTTCAAAAGATGTTAATACTGTGTTAGACTTCTTGGCTCATTTTGGGTTGAATGAAGAGGAATTGCGATATTGGGAGGCCTTATGTCAAGAGGCTCAATTCTTAGTTCGACAGATGAATGCCCTTAGCATAGTTCACCATAGAGTTTCATTGTCAGAGCTATGAGAGCGCGTGAGGCTTTGACAGGAAGCAACTGATTTTTCTCATGATGAATTTGAAAAGAGCGCTGAGGCTTTGAAAGGACTCTATGGCAGGTCTGTTGACATTGGGGCTAATATTGATAGTGTCACTGCTAAGATTCAAAGCCTCTGGAGAGAACTTAAGCATTCAATGTCATGTAAGATGGACCTTTAGGTATAGCAAGATAGACAAGCTCAACAAACACATAGGGAACAATAGTGATTTCAGACTCAACATCGTGCAATGCTAGCTACCAAAGCTACTCTAAGTCGAGCCATGGAGAATTTACAAACTGTTGAGACAAAAAATGAGGCGCTTACTACCATTGTATCCCAACTCAGAGACCTGCAATCTCATATACCTTGATGCATTTTCTCTTTATTTTATCTATCTTTTCTTTATAATTTGAATTGTATCAGTTATTTTTATTGATTGAGTCTCTTTCCTTTGTAGCTTGGCTCCTACTTTGGAGTTATGTTTCATATGTACTTGACATTTTTTCATGAATAAAAGCCAAACCTTTATATCTAACATGAAATATTAGATTCATAATATCTTAATTTGATTGCAAAGAATTTGTTGGATTGATAATCATCACCACCAACATGTTGCTTCATGATCACTCTACTTAAAGAATTTGATGATCTATTGGTGAGATGAAAATATCTTCGGCCCTATGCTTTGTGCTTTGACGGACTTGTTGAAAATTTCATCTTGAAATTTAGAATTTGTATTTTCCTCCTGTCCTGGCTTTGCGCCTTAGTGGACACGATGGAGTTAATGATTCATTGATGAGATGAGAACATCTTTGATCCTATGCATTATGCTTTGTTGAACTTGTTGAAGGTTTCATCTCAAGGATTCATATCTTGTGTCTCCTTTTATCTTGGCTTCATGCCCTGACGGATTTGATGGAGGAAAGTCCTAAATTATATTGAAGACTTTTCAGGCGATACAAAATGGCCTTCTGCCCTAGCTTTCTACTTTTGTGGGCTTATAGAAGGATGTCTGCCAATGATCTAGCTCTCAGAGCTTGTGTTGGGTCAATGTTGAAGAGTTATCAGTCCTATATTTTGCACGTAACGGACATGTTGATGACGTAATTCCCTTAGTTCAGCCTTTGGCTTTGTATGAACATTGGGATGACTTCTTCGGTCCTTTATTATTTTGCTTGGTTGGATTTGTTGAAGAAGAGTTTCCTTTTGGTCTTTACTTTCTGCTTTAATAGACTTGTTGAAGGAGTTGAGCTTTCACACACACACACACACATATATATATATATATATATATATATATATATATATATATATATATATATATATATATATATATATATATATATATATATATATATATATATATATATATATATATATATATATATATATATATATATATATATATATATTAATACCAAACTCGCTTAATACCTTGTTGAGTGAAAATTTTTTTTGTAGAATTTTGAAAAATGACCTTACGACCAATAGGGATGATCACCCAGTCTATGCCACTTGAACTCACCAAGTTAGAGAGATTTGGGGATTTGGATGATCCTGTCTTTGAACCAACGAAGTAGAAGGATCCCTTACTATGGCCTTTATGACGTGTTGAGTAAGTAGACTTGTCAGCGACTCAGCTATATTTGGTCGTGTTGAGTCCGACCTTATACACCCACTTGAGTCTTTGACTTGAGCAATTGATGGAGGATTTTATCATCGAGCTAACAAGATGGGGATCTCTTACTACAGCCTTTATGGCATGTTGAGTAAGCAGACCTGTCAGCAACTCAACCGTATTTGGCCGTGTTGAGTCTGACCTTATACACCAACTCGAGCCTTTAGATTTGATGTATGGATGGGAGATGTGTTTTCAACTTGATTTGTTAAAGTTCAGAGACTTAAAAATTTTTCTTTTTGGTCAGTAAGAATTTTAAACTTGAAATTTTGAATACATAATTTTGAGTGTGCATATGGGGATCTCGGCACTAAGCTCAATGTCGACCCAAATGCAAGAAGGGCCCCGTGTCTTATAAGAAAAGCTTGACATTTCACCATAAAAATTAAAAAAATTCCTCTTATCTTACACGAGGATTTTATTTTATTTCAGAAATGCATTTTTGTGTAATAAGAGAATTTCTAAGTAAAACTTACACATGTGATTGACAATGAAAACTTCAGGTATAAAATTTATTTGATTACACTCTTATGTGTAATATTTCTTTAAATACCGACTATTGATTCACAGCATTGGTCTTTCACCTTTGAAGTCAATGAGCTGGTAGGCTCCTCGTTAATATACCCTTTCAATGTCGAAGGGTCCTTCCCAATTAGTCTCAAATTTATAGCCAATTTTATGATGAGGGATGATTGGTCTTCTCAGCACTATGACCAATTCCTCTTCTTGAAAAGCTCGAAAACATACTGTATGATTGAATGCTTTTGACATCCTCGCTCGATAGACTTCTAGATTTTGCTGAGTTGGAGCCTAATCTCGTCAAGCGCATCAAGCTCTTTCATCCATAGACGAGCATTCTCACCTTGGGTAAGCTTTTGTTGAATGGCTAATCGAAGTGAAAGTAGTTCAACTTAAAGTGGTAGAACTGCTTCAGCTCCAAACACTAGTGCATAGGGGGTAGATTTTGTGGGAGTCTTGTAAGTGGTGTGGTAAGCCCATAACACTTCCACAAGCTTGGTATGCCACTCCCTTTTATTTCTTGTGAGAATTTTTCTAAATAATTTGACTAGTATTTTATTGAAAACCTCAGCCAAACCATTTTCCCTCGGATTATAAATTGATGAATATTTCCAATCAATCTTATGTCTATCAACAAATTTATAGACTTTAGTGCTTTTGAAGGCTGGCCCATTATTTGAAATGATTCAGCATGGCACACCAAATCTATAGACAATATTGTGGGTGAAGAAGTTGGTCACCAGTTCAGCTGTAACTTCCTTGAATGGAGAGGCTCCAGCCCATTTAAAGAAATAATCAGTGGCTACTAAGATGAAGCTGGGGCCGGCTGATGATGGTGGATCAATCGGTCTAATTATGTCCATCCCCCATCACTCAAATGGCCAAGATGCTATCGTTGGGTGCAACGGATTTGGAGGTTGATAAATTATGTTACCATGGACTTGACACTCATGGAATCTCTTAGCATGATCGATACAATATTTTAGCATAGATGGCCAGTAGTATCCCATTCTTTTAATTTTGAAAGCCATTTTGGGACCTGATTAGTGTGCGCCACAAAGTCTTTGATGAGTTTCAATAATTACTTTGTTGGCTTCTTCTACTCCCAAACATCGTAGCCACATATGTTCGAAGGATCTATAATAAAGGGTATTGCTAACATAAGCATATAATTGAATCCTTTTCTCAAGTTGATGACAAGCCAAAGAGATTCCATAAATGACAAGCCAAAGAGATTCCTATTAAGATCATCATCCTCAAGTCCAGAAGAAGATGTGGAACTTGAGAATAATTCATATTAAGATTTAATAGAATTACATTTTGATTGGTACTTGCCTTGTGTTCATAATCTTATAAAGAAAGGTTTGGTTCCTTCCACATGGTCCAAGCACAGGCCAGAATACTTCAAGAAGCTGTGGGACAATAAAGCCAGGGACGGACAATCAAGACCAAGATTAGGATTCACTACAGTGGGTCCAGTCGATGATGACAATTACTGCTTAGTTGTCACCAATCATGTGGAGTCTGATAGGTTCTTCTCAAACCTCAGTAACTCCAATAAGTAGGTGTGTTTAAAAACTTTAGATGATCCAAATGATCTTCAAGTCAAAGATGCCTCTCCAGAATTTGGAGAAGAAATCCATTCAACTATTGACAAGCTCAAAGAAATCAACCTCGAGATAGAAGAAGATCCACTCCCCACATACATCAATTCTCTGCTAAATAAAGAAGAAACCAATGACTTAGTTAGGTTATTAACGGAGTTTAAATACTACTTTACATAGAGCTATGAAGAGATGCCCAGATTATCTCCTGACATAGCAGTCCACAAACTAGCAATAGACCCTAACGCTAACCCTATCAAGCAAGCTCCTAGACACATGTGATTAGAAATTGAACAACATGTCATTTCTAAAATTAAGAAATTGATTGATACTAGTTTTATCAGGGAAGAAAAATACCCTACCTGGTTAGCCAGTGCCATACCAGTTAAGAAAAAGAATGGCCAAATTCACATATGCATCGATTTCAAGAACTTAAACAAGGCATGTCCTAAGGATGAATTTCCACTTTCTATACCAAAATTAATGGTGAACATTGCCTCATCTCATGCAGTATTCTCTATCATGGATGGGTCATCTAGCTACAACAAAATTAAGGTGGCCCCCGAGGATGAAAGAAACACTGCTTTTCAAACCCCGATCGAAATCTTTTGTTATAAGGTCATGCCTTTCGGCCTTAAAAATGATGGTGCCACATACCAGCAGGCCATGACTCAAATCTTCAATAAACTCAATCTCCATTAAGTTGAATGCTATGTTGATGATCTAGCAGTCAAAAGCAAAGAAAAAGAAGACCATTTCTTCGACTTGAGAGCAATTTTTGAATGATTAAGATAATTCAACCTCAAAATGAATCCCTTGAAGTGTGCATTCGGTGTTGCTTCAGGGAAATTCCTTGGGTTTTTTGTCCAACACTGAGGAATATAAATAGACACAGAAAATATTAAAGCCATCTTAGAAATACCACCCTCTAAAAGTCTAACTCAACTTAGATCATTCCAAGGGATGTTGGCGTATCTAAGATACTTTATCTCCAACCTATTGGAGAGATGCAAGCCATTCTCAGCACTTGTAAAAAAGGATGCTAAGCTTAAGTGGGATGACAAGTGCCAGCATGCCTTTGAAGACATCAATAGTATTTTGGTGAAGCTGCCAGTTCTAGCAGCCCCTATCTCGGGCAAGCCACTCATCCTCTACACTGCTGCATTGGATGACTCCCTTGGTGCTTTGTTGGCCCAAGCCAACGATGAAGGAAAGGAGAATGCTCTTTACTACCTCAGCCGTCGTCTGATCTCTACTGAAGCAAACTTACTCACCTATTGAGAAACATTATCTAGCTTTAATCTTTGCATCCCAAAAGTTACAACATTATATGCTTTCTCATAAGGTGAACTGATTTCAAGAATCAATCCATTGCAATATCTCATGATACGGTCAACGCTATCTGGATGGTTGGTGCATTGCTTCATGATTTTATTGTAGTTTAATATCACATTCGTAACCCTCTCATGAAAGGTCGACACTAGCGATTTCTTAACAAAGACACCCACTTCTCGATTCTCCGCTTAGTGATGACCTCTCGATGAACAAATCATGAACTTAGGGGAGACCCTGGGAGATGTATTTTGATGGTGCGCTCCTTTTCAAAAAGGAGAAGAACCATGACTCTTCCGTGAAAGGGGTAGAATAGTTCTCTTAACTATGATGTGATAAGATTCTCATACTATCTCTGCAATCCATGCACCAACAATGAAGCTGAGTATGAGGCTTTGATTGACAGTCTGGAGTTAGTTATCACAGTGTATGTAAAAAGCATCAACATCTATGGATATTCTTAGTTGGTCATCAACCAGATTGTTGGATTTTATAAAGTTCTAAAACCTAAGCTTCATCACTACCATGAGTACACTATGAAGCTGTTGGCCAAAATCCCTGAGGTCACCATTTACAAGGTTCCTCGAGGAGAGAATGCATTAGTAGATGCTTAGGCCAAACTCGCCAAAGAATTGGCATGTCTGGAAGATGAGTCCATTTCAATAAGGGTTCAAAATAGACAAGTCTTATCTCTTATTGATGCTAAACACATCGAGAGATTCTCTCTTGAAGGGGAGGTTGACATTGCCAAAAAGGATGATGAGTCAGATTGGAGGCAACCATTCATGGATTACCTAAACATAGAAAAACTACCTCAAGAGAAATCATAAGCTCATTAGGTGAAACAAAGAGCTCTCTCCTATGCTCTCGTGGAGGGCACCTTATAAAATGCCTTTTGATCAAATGTTACATGCTGACAAACATGAAGTGTGAGATGGTGATTGAGGTACAGTGTCTATGTGAGCAATCACCGTCCAAAGATGAAAGTAAAGATCAAGAGACTCAAATAGTATTAGCCTGCGATGATCATATCTTGCATGGACGTAGCTAGGAGATGCCACCAATGTCAGGTACACGGTGTGGTCCTCCATCAACCACCCAACATTCTACATCCTACATTAGCCTTATGGCCATTTGAGTGTTGAGGTATCGACATAGTGGGTCCAATTGATCCTCCTTCTTCCAAGGGTCACCAGTTCATTCTAGTTACCACAGACTACTTCTCCAAGTGGGCGGAGACGATCCCACTCATAGAGGTCACAACTCAGCATGTGCTTCAATTTTTCAAGAATCATATCGTATATAGGTTCAGGGTGCCTCGATGAATTATATTTTATAATGGTACTACATTCAAGAGCACCAAGATCAACATCTTTGCCCAGAGACATGACATAGATTGGAGATATTCTACCATCTACTACCCTAGGGCAAACAGTCTAGCAGAAGCATTCAATAAAAATCTCATCCAATACTAAAGAAGACACTCGATGACAACAAAAGATAGTGGCATGAGCAGTTGGTTGAAGCCTTGTGGGCCTACCGCACCACATACAGGACTCCAACTCAATCTACCCTATTTTCCTTAGTGTATGGGTCTGAAGTCGTTCGACCATAAGAAGTCCAATTCCCATGACTAAAGATAGTTGTGGGTAGCAAGATTACTATAGAGCGTAACCAAGTGCATTAGAAGAGCTCAAGGTTTGGAGAAGAGACGCCTGCATGCGTAACCTCGAAGTTGTAAAGCCAAAATGATTCAAACTCACAAGTTTCCACTAGAACTTTCAAGTAGAGAGCTCCTGTTCTAAAGAGACTAATTATTGCCCATCAAAAGATGGGAGGCAAGTTTGAACTCACTTGGGAAGGCCCATTAACATAGAGAATCCCTACCAAAAAGGATCTTATCAACTTATCAATTGTAAAGGAGAGTGCTCGATGCCTCCAATCAATGGGCTCTATTTTAAGAAATATTACCCATAAAATCATGTTTGAAAATAATTATCATCAACAAAAAATTCTATTCTAATTCATCAAAAACATTCTCTTCATTCGAAGCGTTGTTTGCTTGTTTGTGAATCCACCATGACATGTTTAGGTTAGGTGTAAGAGAATCTGAGAGGCATCCTATCCTTCTTTTACAACACAAACTCAAATTAAACACAAATCTCTCGGTGCTACTAGAGTAGGTGTAAGAGAACCCGAGAGGCATCCTATTTCGACTAGCATAACTAAGTTAGGTGCAAGAGAACCCAAGCGGCATCCTTGCTTGGTGGGATCACAACTGCCATTTGTCATACCATTTCATCAATTCTCCAGTGTGTTTTAGGATAGGTGTAAGAGAACCCAAGAGGCACCTTATTCCTTCTAACACAAACATGAAAAAAATAAACACATATCTTTTATCTCAGGCTATTTTGATCTGGGAGCAAGCCCCCTGTGGCACTCACTCATTAGTCGCTTCTAGTCTATATGCTACCTCACTAGTATGTCACCTCAATGGTCATTTATTTTGAAAGATGAGTCCCCACGCTTAACTTGACACCCTTGTTATTTTTTTTTGTAGGCCTCACTGTGCAATCAGTAAGCTACTTCATGTTGACTTTGTTTAAGAAGATATGAGTCCCTACACTTTCTTCTTGAACTAGCCTTCATGCACTGACTAGGTCGAGTATATTTGAGGTTTAGGATAAGTGCCCCAGAGGCTCCTTTCCTCTTGACTACTTTTGAGTTGATACAAGTCCCCCAGAGCATTCTGAGTTGTCATAGGTTTCTGTCAACAGACTATCCCAACAATCAGTTATGTTATATGAAATGTGTGTCTTTGATGCTTTCTTCCTAGGCTGATTATCGCAAATTGAAGGACACCTTAGGTTGGTTGGTTATCGCCATATTGATGGTGACTCACCCAATTGGATACACCACTATTGGTAGATGTGAGTCCTTGCGCTTTCTCTTTGAGTTGGCCATCAAATACCTATGAATATTATCTTCTCCAAGGTTTTGGATAAAGGCCTTAGTGGCCCCTTCCCCTGTGAGCATTCTATTTGGATCACATCCTTTGCGACCACATTTAGACACTACCCGGGTTACTCTTGGATTGAATAGTCCCCCTTTCTTTGTAGCCACCCTTGTGGTTGGAGAATTTGCTCAGTAGATACACATATTCTCTCTTTATTTAATAAATCTAAGATATGATTAAGCTAATATAAGCACCTTCTCAGTATGGTCCCTCGCAAACCAACAGGGTTCACGATAAACAAACAAATAATCAAATAAACAACCAAATTTGCTTTTGGATTAGGAATTCATGCCCCTAATGACCCCTTTTCCCAAGCAGACATCTTATCTCTAGGGCAGTGTCAGTAAAACTCCCTACAGAATTGCTTGACTAGTTTTAATTGTGATAAGTCCTCGAGTCAGCACTCTCTCAGTAGTCGCTCTTAGGTCAGGTTCAATCTATTTTTCCACAAACATGTTTCCTCGATGGTCATCTTTTCTTTGAAAGATATAAGTCTATTACACATTCTTTTCATCACAACCATTGCAAACCAACGGAAGCCCAGTCGTTGATTTGCACAAGCAACCATCACCCTGGCCTTTATGAGGAAGATGTAAGTCCCCGCACTTTCTTCTCGACTTGACCATTGCAAACTGAAAGGCACCTCTTTGATTGGTTAGTTCTACCTAACAACTGGTAAACTATCCCTTTGGATTTGTAAATCAAGATGGTCTATGTACATATTCTCTTAGTGTATCCATCCCAAACTGAGAGGATCCATCAAATTAAAACAAATAAAGATTAAGAAAAATGCAAAATAATTAAAATGAAATTAATCTTGACTATTTTGGAGATGATTTAAGTCCCCAAATTCACTCAATCTAGGTCGGGTTCGATTTATTGCACAAGCAATTGATCACCCCAGTGGTTCCTTATTTTGGAAGATGTGAGTCCCCGCGCATTCTTCTCAACTTGACCATTACAAATCGAATGCAATCCCTTTGGTTGGTTAGTCCTATTATGTCGTTAGTATACTACCCCTTTGGATTGGTAAATTTATCGTAAGTGAAGGCTGACATGGCCCCTACTTAATGTAGTCCATCACAAACCAACCGGGTCATCAAAAAATAATTAAAATGAAATTAATCTTGACTTTTTTTGAGTTGATTTAAGCCCCCTAGAGGCATTCACTCAGTAGTCAGCCCTAGGTCGAGTTTGGTTTGTTGCACGAGCAACTGATCACCCCAGTGGTTCTCTATTTTGGAAGATGTGAGTCCCCATGCTTTATTCTTAACTTGACCATTGCAAACTGAAAGGAAATCCCTTTGGTTGGTTAGTCCTACTATGTGGTTAGTAGATTACCCCTTTGGATTGGTAAATCTAACATAAGCCAAGGCCGACAGTGTAGTTCATCGCAAACCAATGGGATCCATAAAAAATAATTAAAATGAAATTAATCTTGACTATTTTTAGCTGATTTAAGTCCCCCAGTAGCATTCACTTAGTAGTCAGCCCTAGGTCATGTTCAGTTTGTTGCACAAGCAATCGATCACCCCAGTGGTTCTCTATTTTGGAAGATGTGAGTCCCCGTGCTTTCTTCCTAACTTGACAATTACAAACCGAAAGATAATCCCTTTGGTAGGATAGCCCTACTATGTGATTAGTAGACTACCCATTTGAATTGGTAAATCTGATGTAGACCAAGGCCGACATGGCCCCTACTCACTGCAGTCACAAAGCAACATGGTCCACCTCAAAATCCAAAAATTTAAAATCTGAAACAAATTCAATCCTCCTCCCCAATGGAGTCAAACTAAACAAACAACACAAAATCAACCCTCCTCCCTAGTGGTGTCAAATTAAACAAATCAAATCAATCAGCCTTCACCCAATCCAATCAATTGCTCTCATGGAAGATTCACACCTTTATCCCTAGTTGATACTAGATTCTAATCCCCCAGTAGATTTAACAACCCCTTTTTCCCTGATAGATGACTTGAACTTGCTCCCCTAGTGAAAAGTTCACATTTTCATCCCCAGTGGAGCACCGAATCATAAATCAACCAATCAGATCCATGTTTCTCCCCAGTGAGATGCAAATCAAATCAAATCTCTCATCCCCTAGTGGATGACTTGAACCTTTTTCCTTAGTGGAAGGTTCATATACTCAATCCCTAGTGGATTCCTCCTTCCCTCTCTCATGTTGTTGACATGAGTAGAGTTACATTGCACTAAGCTTTTGATTCCTTCTACACCTCTGGTTTGGGAGTAGATCATTTCTATTGGTGCTTGTGATCATTTGGACATCATTGATCATCTCACTCAACACCAAAATGTGCGGTATGCCTTGTCAGTCACACCACACCTATTGGGCATCCTTTGTTGACCTCATTTTTAGAATGAGCTCTCAACTTCCCCATCTTAGACATAGGACCCCTCTAGACACTAAGAGTTCCTTAGTCTTAAGACACTTCTAGTGATTAGGTGAACACTTAACCTAACTCTAGAGACTTAGAAGAGTTAGCCATAGGAATAGGTTATGCCTTAGGGGTGTTAGGAAAACTTGCCTACCCTATAGCTTGAGCCCAATCCTTGCTTCCTTCTTTCAAATCAACTTCAAATTCAAATTACCTTTAAACTAAAATCAAGTTCAAAATCAAACCTTAAATCAATCCCACTTTAATTGATTTTCTCAAATCATAAATTAATTCTAAAATCCAAATCATGAATCAATTTCAAATGATTGAAATCCATGCTCAAAATCAAATCCAAAATCTTTCCTAAGCCATTTTGATTTCATCTTTTAGACTTATCTCAAATCCAAATTTAAATCACCTTCAAATTCAAAATAATTCCAAATCAAATCCTAAATCAATTCCAATTCAATTAATTTTCTCAAATTCAACCAAAATCCAACTTAAACTCCTTCAAGTCAAATTCTTGAACTCAACCAAATCATTCTCAAATCAATTCAAACCTTTGGATTTTCTCTCCAAACAATCAATCCTTCAATCACAAATCAAATATGAACATAAACTTCAATCATCAAAGCAAAACTAACCCAAGTCAAACCCAAGTTCACCCTTTTGACTTAAAATTGTCAAATGAATCAAAACTCATTTGACTCAAAATCACTTACAATTGGATTTATATTTCAGTCATAAATCCATATATGAGTTCAACCAAACTTGAATCAAGCCTTGATCAAGCCAATCGACCCATTTAGGCTCACTTGACCCAAAGTGACCTAAAGCACCTTTTGAGCCAAATTCTAATCCTACCCAAAATTGGATTGAACTAAGCCCACCCAAGCCTCTCACATGAGCAACAATCATCATGGATGATCAATCACTCAAATTGGGTCAAACCAAGTCAAACCTAGTTTGACCAAGTCAACACTTAGCCAAATGAAACCCAAAACTAGCCAAAATCCACCATAGGCCAAATTGATTGAAACCATTGATCAAACCATTCATGATCAATGATTGAACTTGACAAGTCATCATTTGAGCCAAACCTAGCCCAATTGGCCACTTGACTAAGTTGACCCAACTTGACCTAAAGAGTCAAAATGGGTCAAATCTTGATCTAAGACAAATTGATTGCAACCAATGGATCAAATTCATTCTAAATCACTTGTTGAACTTAACCAAAGCCTCAATTGGCCAACTAGACCCAATCTAGCCCAATTAGCATTGAACCCAACTTGACATAAAAGGTCAAATTAACTTGAAATCAAACCAAATCCAAATTAACTAAAACCAAATTTTGCAATATATTTCAAATGATCAACCAAGCCTAAACCAACACATGACCTAAATGATTGGTCAAATTGGTCTTGACCCATTTGACCTAAGTGAACTCAAATGAACCAAAACCAAATATAAATCAAATTGAACCAAACCAATATACCAAAACACTTCAAATGGTCATATGAACTTGACATAACCCATGGTTTGACCCAATTTGACCAATTGGTCAACTTGACATAAGTTGACCCATTTTGACCTAAATGGGTCAACTTGAGCCAAATCATATCAAATCAACTCCAAATTCTTTAAAATTTGGCCCAACCTATTTTTGAAACATCTCAAATCTGCCCAAATCAAAATTAAAGCCAAATTACCATTTTACCCTTGGGTCAAGGGGTAACCTATGATCAAATTCACTTGGAATTTGATCATATTCCAACTCAAGACCTCTTGGCATCTTCCTAGTGGACCATTTGGACACCAAGGGAGGTGGTACACATGACCCAATGGGTTTGGGTCAGCCAAACCCAACCCAAGGCCAAAATCAACCACTCCACTCAAAATTCTCCACATGGATCACCTCCCACACTCATTTAACACATGTGCACCTCCACACTCTACCCTCTCCAAAAAACCACATGGAGCTCTAACAACCAAAACAACCTATTCAATCAAATTTGATCAAAATGGCAAGGCTCACCATCCAAAGTAGGGGAGATATACTCCCCTCATTCCAACTCAATTATGGCACCTTGCATTCGATTGAGCTCTGAGGATCAAAGGCAAGCATCCACAAGCTTCCCTAGGCATTCCTAGGCTCATTCCAATTTCCCCTTCTTGAATTTCTTCAAAGCAGAAATAGGGGGTTGAGAGAGATTTCCACTTTGCTCAATTCTTAATCAAACTCCAATTCTTCTTACAAGCACCATCAAGGGACCTAATCGAGCTCACTCAAATCAAATCCCAAGCATCCAAGCCACGTGAAGGAGGAGTTCAACCAAAGCCAAGGAGCTTTGGTCAAATGGAAGAGATCCACTTCATCTGATTGAAACCTTCAATAGGCTTTCATCTCCACTAGACAAAAGCTACCTCTGGAAGCATGATAGCCACGGTATGAATCAAAACCTTGTTGAAAATTCTTGGTCCTTTGAAGGGAATTGTAATCCCATCAAAATTCCACCATTGATCTTTTCTATGCTTTGATGGTGTGGGTTGAATCTAGCCTCATCGAGCTCAAGTGAACTGGATCAAGCCATGGAAGATGGACGGCCTCATCTCACAGAAAGGGACGAATCATGGACCGTCCATCCTACGTGTTTTGGATGGATGACCTTGATTAATCCATGTAGATCAGATGATTTAAATTTTTTTTATAACTACGAGTTTAATCCTGATCGTCCGATCCTTGAATGGATGACCTAGGGGAAACTGCGTAGCCCCGTCGGTTGGCGTAACAACTGATTTGATAACTTAAATAACCAATCCCGTCGGGCCACATTGAAAGCGCGTGCCGCATTAGTAGCCCATGTGGCGCTGACGGGATTAGTTATATATTTAGGTTATTTAATTACCTAATAATCATAAAAACTTCAACAATTTATAACTAAATGTAGAAAAATCCAAAAAATAAAAACTCAACTTCATTTTAAAGATAATTAGAAAGGTAATAATATAAAATTAAGTTTAATTTATTTTGAATAGTAACCTTCATTCAATTTAGGTTTTATTAGAAATGTAATCAGGATAATTACTCCTTAATTACTTTAGTAATTAATTCAAACTTCTAGGTAATTAGTGGGATGCCTCCCATGATTTTCTTGGAATTTATTATTTGATTAATTTAGGTAATTGCTTATTTCATCTCTAATCACTCCCTTAACCAATTAAATGATTAATTAACCTATTAAATGGTGATAAATTCACTAATTAAGATTGTTAATCATCTTGAAATAGTGAATGAACTTAGGGAATGAGATTAGGATTTCTTTTCCAAATCTCTTCCCCTAAGTTTATTTCATTTGGATAAAAACTTAATTAATTTATAAAATTGATTAAAGATTTATTCACTTCATTAAATAGCTTGATTAACCAAATTCAAATTAAATTAATTGAGAAACTTAATCAATTAGTCAATCACTTAATCTTGGGTAGATCCTTAGGTGTTCAAAAGCCTAAGATAACTTCAAAGGAAATCATATCAAACCCACATGTGTGATATGGTTATGAAAGTACTTAATTAATTAGTAATTGTGAGCCAATTGCATTAGGCCCTTTCTTTCCTGGGAGCATTGCTGATTTAAATTCCATGTGGTTGCATATCATATGTTGGCTCATAATTATTGTTAATTATGTTAAAGTGGTAGGTAAGGGTAATTAATGATTTAATTCACACCTTAACCTAAAAAAAAATATAAAATCAATCTAATTATTCTAAAATTAAACTAAATCAATTCACACATGGGGAAATGGGTTAGGACCAGCAAACTCTTTTCACATTTCCTAAATCAAATCAATCAAATTCAAAAATAAAAAAACTTTAAAGAATTTTGATTCACTTTGAATAATCTTATCTTATAGGATTGTCTTTAGGAATTAATTAGGGTGAATGAAGTTTCATGCTTACATTACTTTATTTCTTTCAAAGCATGCTATATATTGAATGTCATATGAAATCATGCATTCATGCCTTTTGAAAAATCAATTAAATAAAAATATTTTCTTTATGTCAAATTGCATGTTTTGGCTGAAGTAAGAATATGAGTGGCTATTATCACTATTAAATCAAAAATTATTTTCAAAAACTTATAAATCAAAAATTACAAATTAAGTAATGCTACTTATAAATGCTTATAAGCTTGCATGTGATTATAACATAAAATGTGTATTATGTGCTTTTCTTCTTTCCTCTTAACATGAATTTGGATAGGATTTGCAAAGTGTATAGTTCATTTGAAAGAACATAACACTTGCTTAAATCCATTCTTACGCCTTTCCATGTTATGATTTAAGAAGGATCTTCATACTTACACATGTAAATTGCATAACCAAATCAAATAAAAATCTTTTGCATCTTCTTCCATTCATTTCTTTTGTACATGCACATGTATTTAAGAAAAGTGGTATATGACATCTGGGTTCAGGCTTTAAGTAGCCCCAAGTAGGTCTTGTACCTTACACCGGTGCAAAAAAATAATGGCGTCATACTCACTTATGTCTTTTATACATGTAAATGTGCATTTGATTAATGGATAAAAGAATCCCTCTTTTCTACTTAATAAAAAAACATGCATTCATGGAATATCCAAATTTTCTTAAACAACATCTCTTAGCATTCATCATCAAAGTGTGATTTGCATTGCATGTATAGTATGCTTAGGATCATTCATATGCATGGTATACATGTTGGAAAGAAATAAATTGTGTTATGTGATAGTAATTCACCTTAATTAATTCCTAAGATGCCTTTCTTATTGAATAGTTTATTTAGAAAAATCTAAACTTAGGGTTAATTAAAACACATAATAAAATATTCACTAAAGAAAAATAATTAATGAATCTACCTTAGAAATTACTTGAGGTAGGGATGACAGAGAAGTTCTTCTCTTTTCTTCTCTTTACAACACTTAGTAATTAAGTATTCATTCAAACCAAATCAAATCATCAAATAAAATCAAATCAACTAAATCACTTAAATGAAACCACCCTCTAAGTTGAATCCTCACACTTAGAAAATTTCAACCTTAAAGCCTAGCTAAGACATGCCACATAAAGCCTTAAATGGCACACACATTAGCTAAGTCACCATTTCTAGCTTTATGTTAGTGCATGGTTTGATGCTTGATTTTATTTTGATGTAATATTTTAGACTGATGTTAGGGTGTATGTGTAGATTGATGTTAGGTGATCTTAGTCTAATCATGTCTTCTAGGAGATTGTGCTTAAGTGTATAATAAAAATATAAATACTTTTCTTTGCTGCTTATACCCTAAGCATAATCCAAATAATAGTGGACTTACCCATGTATGGGGTGCTAAGTCCAAATTATTCATAACTTGGGTTGTGTGGTATGTTTAGTTAATCTCTATTTTGTAGGTTTAGTTAGATTTATATTTCCCATTTAAAGGTAATTTTTGTAATTAAGATTTGGAATGAATGTTATGGGGATGAAGGTGAACATTGGTCATATGACCATGTCTTATGCACCAAGTGAAGCCTTGAAGCAAACCACATTCCAATCAAACCAAAAGAAGGAAGAAATGAAGAAAAGAAGCAAATCAAAGAAAGAAGAAACCAAAAAAAGAAGAAAGAAGAATGAAGAATGAAGAATGAAGACCCCCATAACATGAATTCCTTCTAAATTGTAATAATTTATTTTTTGTAATCTTGAAGGTAAAGCTCGACTACCCACATTTCTTTTTAGGTTGTACGGTGGTACTCGACCACATCGACCTTTTATTTGATGTTTGTTTAGCTTGTGCAATATGATGGCATGATTTTTCTAGTTTCTTAATTCCTTGATGATTGTTGAATGGCCTGGATGTGATTAGACTCTTAGGGAAAAATAAATTTTCTATCCAATTAATCAACTCAAAATTAAAAATTAAACAACTCATAACCTCACCTAAAGCCTAGGACATAAATCAAGATAATAAAAGATTTAGCAACCCCTTAGTGGATGTTATGTTTTCACATCATGCATAAAATTATCTTGCTTCTCTTGCTAATGGAGGGCTTCCACCTTTGCGAGAAAATGGCTTGACCTTTGAGAGCCATGGTGGAAACACTCCTTATTTCACTGATTTTGCCCATAACCAATTTCTCATGCATTAGGCATATGAAATCCCATAGCCTGTGTCAAATAAATTGTCCAAAATCAAAAAAATAAAACTTAACAAAATTTGCATTAGATTAAGTCATTACTCATGCCCTACATGATCTAGTCTTAGAGAGTGTTTAAGGACTTAGCCTCTTCTAAATAAACAATTTCCTAGCTATCTTGCAAAGCATAAGACTTGCCTACATGTATTTAAAATCGAGGAGTTAGTTGGCACCACCCCAAGGTTGTAAGTCCAACAGGTGGTTTATTCTATCTTGGAGGTAAACCATATACCCATTTTGTATTTTGCTTGGCCTCAAAGCTCCCTAGATTTAGGATCTAAGGTTGCTATTTCCCTTTGGGACCGTGAGCATAAAACCTCACCTCTTAGGCATTTCCATAATATTGTGTTGTGGAATTGTAATCTCTAGATTTTTAATAAAAATTCAACTCAAATATATAATTCCTCTCAAATTTAAAAAATGTAGAGCCCAACCATATAATAGTTTGGAATGCTCACTAGGCTTCCTAGTATCATGAGCATCCCCTACTCATCTCTTTCTTTTGATAATAACTCTCCTTTGATCAATCCATGATCTTCCAAAAATAACCAATTGATTGATAGTCTATCTTTGAAATCTTTGGAGACAATGATCATTTACCTTAATCGAGAGTATTCTTAAGGAATCTCATTCCTTAAGATGTAATTAACTATGGGGCTTGCCTCCCTAGGGAACTTAACGAACCCGATTTAAAATAAACCATATTTTACTTTTCCATGAAAAGTAGTTGAAAAATATTTGGTACATTTGAAGACCCATTGTCCTTAGGAGTCCTTATTCAGGTGATTAGGTCCATTATAAGATGGTGACTTCTATCTCTTGAGATAGTACATCATTCCTCAATGCGGTACACAATCATCCTAATAAAAACATCTGCAGATCTACATGGTGTCCAACTAGTGTGTATTTTGTTTTCATTTACTCAAGATGAAGATAAAAATATATATAGAAAATAAAACACCACAAAGTGTAGATGTAAAATTGTAAGTATGGGTTTTTTTTGTGGCATTTTGGGGCTTTATTAACTTGGACCCTGTCCTAAGACCAAATCGAGAAGATTCATTGCATCAAAATTTGTAGTCCTCTAAACCTTATCATCTCTAGTTTAAGCATGAGATTTTGATACTCTCTTGAGGGTTTAAACTTGAGAAATTACATTAAAATGATTGATGATTTATCTTTAATCTATGATAAATTAGCTTCATATTTTATTAAGTTGAAAATATTATAATAGATAATTAGATTTTAGGTTTTGTTAACCCATGGTCAAGACTAAACCATGTAGACCGCTTTTCATTTTATGACTTGATTTTTTCCTAAATGTTTGATCTAGTAGACACTTCAATATACATATAAGTATTTATTCTTTTAAAATGTTGTATGCACATTTAGATGTCTAAGTTGAAGTAGAGATGTCAAATTCAGTATGGGTTTTCAGGCATTTTGGGTTTGACCTGACTGGTCAAGACCAAATGAGAAGTGTAGGTTATCTCTCTTTTATTTTTGCATATAACTATATTTTCTATATGTTTGATCTAGCAATACTTCAACATACACAATAATGATCTAGTCTAAAATATTGTATGGACATTTAGATGTCTAAGTTGCTTATATCTAATATGACATATGTCAAAATAAGTTTTAATACATGTTGTAAAACAAGTAAAGATATGTTCATGTAAAGATATGAATTCAACATTCCCAAATGAAAACCCAAATGAGTTTCTGTTCTAGATGATCAAGCATGTATCTGTTTCGAAAGAGATAAGATATCTACTTATACATCAAGTGAGCATCTGTTCTTAATGATGTAAATTTAAACCTTTCTTTATTTGTCATGAATCAAATATGTACATCTTTATAAGATTTAATATTTAAACTTTTAAAGCATTTGTTAAGCATCGAAAATCATATTAAGGAGATTTGAAGAAAGGAATCACATACTCATGATGCCACATCCAAATTCTTAACGATATGAATTCAGATAAAGATTAATTCAAATGTAAACTCATTTATGAGTTTGAATTCAATGTTTCTTTGAATTTGAAAGAGAGCTATAAGCTTCATGAATAGCCATTCTAAACCTTGCAAATTATTTATTCAATCAATGAAGGTCAAGGATTTTCAGATTTTTGCTAATGAAATCTTATTTCAAGGCATCCTTCACATATGAATAGAAAGGGAAGAATCATAACAATGCTAATGAAGCTACTCACTTACTCGCCATCTTTCATTCTCTCTTTTTTTTTAAATGATAATCAACTATAATTTAGGCTTCATAAAATAAGTAATTTTGAAGGAGCATGTCCCACCTTCATACCAATTCAAGATTTATATTGCACTTGCTATGTGCAATATGAACATTTACTTGGTAAAATGCCACTTAACATTACTAAATATAAATTATTTTAAAATTGCACAAAATTTTGTTTCAAATAGCATTTTAAAAGCCATTAACTTAAGTATCAACCATTCACTTTTCTTTTCATTCTCTTCCTTAAATCATGATAATTTCTGAGCTTAGGTCCATTTAAATAATCATACAAAGTTTGATAAACTTAGAAAATCTGAAATCTTACTTTAACAAGCTTAGAAAAATCTAAAAATCTTGCTTAAAGAAATAGTGATTTTTATGATTGCAAATGATCAAGCCATGGGAGGAGGAAAAATAAACAAGGTAGTCCTAAATCTTGCAACATTATATTAATGGCAACATGACAACTCTTAAGTTTCATATGTCCATCATTATTTATCATCTTAAAGGAATCAAATTTATCATGCTTTTATAAGCCCATTTATAAGGCTTTTAATGGCCCTTCTCTTTTTAAAAGAAAGAAAAAGATTTCAATTTCTAAATGGGATAATTATTTTAGAAGGATGGAAGTGAAAGAAAATCCCATGATATTATGATCCATTTCTTTGTTTCATAATATCATTTATTATTTTTCTTAAGTTATTTGTCATGCCCTCCTTTTATCATGACATGCACTCATAAAGGAAAGGAAGACTTTTCTTCCCTCTCTTTTTTAATTTTCTTTTATTCATCACCCATGCATGGATAAATTAATAAAGATGAGAGATATATAATTTTCTTTTATGAATTTTCCTCTTCACTCCCCCAATTTCTCTCTCTCATTTATTTCTTTTTGTATATTTTCTTCTCATTTTCCTTATTGGAATGACACATTTTGGTTGAAAAAGAGGACTTCCTTCCTCTCCACTCCTCTTTTTTATTTATTCCTTCCTTAGATTAATGCTCATTTCATCAGTAATTAAGAGGAGAATGACGAAGGAAAAGAACGATTTACCTTAGATTCATGCTCATTTTATGAGTAATTAAGAAGAGAATGACAAAGGAAATGATAGGTTTTCCTTAAATTCATGCTCATTTTATGAGTAACTAAGAGGAGAATGATAAAGGAAAGAAAGATTTTCTTCTCTATTTTAATAGTATGTTGGAAAACTATAGAAATTAATGAGATGACATAAAGCCCATTTCCATTTTTTGCCTCATGCTAAAAGGCTAGCCTTCCTTATAAATAAGAGAGAATTCTTATCTTATGAAAGATTTACTCTCCCATTTCCCCCATTCTCCTCACAAGATATATTACAAGTCTAATGTTTCTGAGGGAGCTCACCAACCTTTCAAGAAGATCACGAATAATTGGGCTTACTTTCAATTCATATCACATCAATTGGCAAGTTATATCTAACTTGATGTTTTAAATTTATTCATCACCACTTTATATGAATGAGTATTTGATAACAAAATAAGACTTAAGTCATGCAACCATAAGATGCTTTCTTTATTCAACCATATCATATAAAGATTGTCGTAAGATAAGAAAATGAAATATGGACAAGTATCCATACTAAATTTGTAATCACAAATATGAAATTCTAAACTTGATCAAGCAATCACCCATGCTAATTTTTTTTTATCTCAACCCTATTTCATGGCTTAGGCAAGGGAGAGGCAATCATGTCATAAACATATGCTTGATAATAAGACAAGAGTTAAGTCATATGACTCATATGATGTCTTATTATCACATAACCCACTCATATAGTACCAAAAAAAAAAAAGAATTATCATAGGATGAATGGAGCAAAAGAATAATTAACCTTGTTGATTTTCATTTTAATTTTATTTCTAATTTAGACATGAAAAGCAGCAAATATGCATGATTTCCGATAATGAAGTAAAGTTTGTATCATACAATGCATCATGTCACATTTCTATCTTACCTATTCATGTAGATATAAAGAAATGCTATCACCATTTAGGCAAGAAAAAATTGAGTTTTAAATAAGTAGTTTCCACATGACATGAATGCTCAAATAACAATTGAACTAAGCATGGGTGAACACATTTATAAATACACATCATTTCTTCTTAGAAACTTAGACATGTACACACATTTTGTTACTAAAATTTTTGATATCAATATTGTGGGACTTTTAGACTAGATACCAGAAGAAACATGCATGGTATGTGTGAGACACCATAGCAAAATTTATTGCATACACCAAGAAAGGCATGCTTTAACATAGCATTACAAAGCATTTTACCATAATAATGTGAGCAAGTACTTATATTATGAATAATTTTTAGTGGAACAATGTGATGATTTATCATAATAGATTCTCTAATGGAACAAAATTAGTAATTTATAAACAAATTTTCCTCATTGTATTAATAATAATATACTTATCATACATTAAATGTTAATAATGTAATAAGTGCTTATAATAAATTTCACCATAATTGGAACAATGTGAATACTTATCATAATATTTCATGTTAACAACATGAACATGTATATAACAAATTTCCCAAGATGGAACCATATGAAGTACTTATCACAAATAATTCAAGCTTGTATTTATTATGGCATAAATGTATACTTAAGCAAGACATGACATTTATGTTTAGCTAAAATGACACATAACAAATAAGAAATTATCAATTTTATTGATGTCATTTCTCCATTTTTTTGTCAACATAAGGGATGAATATTTAACTTTTAGTGAATAAGATAGATTGTTAAATTATAAACATATGCTACATTTTGCTACCAAATGATTAAAGAAAAAACATAACTTTATGTTTGTTTTCCCAATTTTATGAATTATTGAATTAATGAGATTTATTTGAATAAAACTCTCAAAAAAAATAATTTATGTGACCATATGACAACACTTTAAAACCAATGGAATATTTAGTGATAGTTAACATTCAACCTTCCATAATATAAGAGAAATAAATTTCATTTAAGAAATCAAATATGAATGATATCATTTATTAAATCAAGATAAGAAATTTTAAAATAAACTTTGTAAATCATCATTTAGATAGAAAAAACAATCAAAGGATGCAAAGTAAGATAGTCCTCATAAGATTGATGAATAATATTCAAGAAAGTTTTATGTAGTGTATGCATTTGAATTCATAAATATGGAAAATCTAAAGGTAATCCTCACCCAAATCACCAATTTATATAGTAACAATTCACGTAATAGAAAAGATGTGCACCATGAATAACTCCCCAACCACTTATTTATCTTCCCTTTTTTTTTATCTAAGAGAACAATGTAGGGAACAAATCTGATTTTTCTTATTCAATCAAAAGATGAAATGGAGTAAGGTAAGAATGAATCCCATGATTGATCCATAATTGTAAGATAATTAAAGCTATGCTAAGCTCACTTATAGATTTTACAATTTTAGATATAGTTGAGGAAGAAGCTTCAAACCAATAAGGCGAGCTAAAAACCAAATCCATTTCATATCCTAGATAAAGAAATCTTTAGCATGAAAGAGGAAAAACCACATATAGCTTAAGTAAAGGCATAGAACTTTAGGGCTTGAACCGTACATGATTTCAAACACCTTTTCCATATTTCTATCTTCGTTTTAAGCATGTATAAGAGGCTTAACAAGAGTGATTCTATTCAAACAGCCAAAACTAAAGCATAAAAAAGGAAAACTTGCACATAGCTTAGGTTTGAGCCATGCATCATCTCAAACCTCCTTTATACTTTAATCTAGTTTTAAATAAGAAACAACTCTAGCAAATATCATTCCATCAAATAGTAAAATAAGAAGGAGAAGGAATTGACAAACTTATTCTTTATACCACATCTCAAACCTTAATTTCAAACTTGTAATTTCATTTTAGATAAATAAAGAGGCATAACACACATCATTTCGCCCATAGGAAATCATCTTAAGCAAAACCAAAACATGAAATCCGTAGGTAATAGCAAACGACATGAAATTTGGATCATACATCATTTCAAATCTTCAAATAGAAAACCCTAGCATCATTTTGACCGTAAAAAGAAGCATTCATCCCACTTTATTCATAAGAATGAAGCCATAATATATAAATATAAAAAATGCACTTTGGGTTGAAAAATGACTTTTCATTGCAAGGAGGACTATAAAGGTGTTTAAATAACTATTTTCAACCAAGGCTTTCTAAAATAAGCCTGACAAATTTATCAAAAGAAATATATAAAATCACTAACCTTATTCATCAGATGAATAAAGGAGGAGATCCAAGAATGAGATAAACTCAGAATGAGAGAAGATTCTAATGCTTTGAAGAGAATACATGTGTCTCTGATCTCATTATTTATACAACCATCTCTATGTGGTAATTAAATTACTTGGGTGGCCATTTTAATTGGATGAGTGGGAAACTAATTAGGAAAAGTATTAAAGGTTTAAGCGGTTGTTAACTACTTAATTATGCGTTAACATGATAACATTGCAATTATTAATATTTTTGACACCAAATAATATGAAATTATTTTTGCTAAACATCAATAAATCAATGTATTTTGTTATCCCAAGCATAATGATCACAATCATAGTTGTCCACTATGTGAGATGATTTAAGTGAAATTTGATTCTAAATTTGGATGCTACAATCAAATCGGTCGACGTTCACATAAACTTTGTCTAATTAATTGCGGAAGATGTCTTTTGAAATTTTTAATATTTAACAAAATGCATAAATACATAAAATAGGTCATTTGGACATCGTCATTTCTAACCTCACATATATGTAATTTTATTTAAAATTAATATTGATTGATTAATTAATTATTAATTGATGGAACATACTTTATTTGATTAATTTTAATATTTGAGTACTATGCAATCTTTTGAATTAAATATTTTAATTACTTTGATCAATTTTATGATTTTAATTTCAATTATGCAACGTCATTGTTGATTTTCATAGATTTTGTTATTTATGATTAATTTGAATAATGGCACATACTTGTAAGTCAACACCCTACTTTATTCATCCATATAAAGTAAGGAAATTATCTCTGGTATATTTGAGACCCATCATGCCTTAGGAGTCCTTATTAGGTGATTTCACTATGAAATGATTTCTATCTTTGAGATAGCACTAATCCTTGATGTCACCATCACCCACAAGTACACCTCATATTGAAGTGTCCCGATACACAAATCGAAAGCAAACACCACATATTTTTCTGGCAACTCCGCTGGGGAAGGTTCCTCTCTCCATCTCTAGTTAACAATTGTTGTCTCCAAACATCGATAGTGGCTTGCATTTCATATGAGTCCAAGACTATATCTCTTTCCATTAGCACTTAGCTTATTTCATTATTTCCATTGACACTTAACTTATTTCATTCTTAAGAAAAGCTAGCCAACATCCTCTACGTTTTAAAACCTCACTCTTTGTAGGTCTTGGAACCCATATTGGGTTCCCCAATATGTGAAAGATAAAATTAATTAATGGAATGAGATGACAAAAATTTAGAACCTCTTTACCAATAGCTTGGTGAGGCAAGGTTCATTCCAATATTTAAGAAAACAAACTCTTTTGCAAAATGTCACTTTCCAAAAGCACTTTTTCAAAATTCACATAACAAAAGATCTTGCTCAAATTTTAAAAGAAATTTTCATAAAAAGCACAAAACTCATATAACCAAACCTCTTATAACAATCCTCGTGATTGTTACATGGAGGTTCCTTTCAAAATCAAAGTCATTTTCAAAGCATATTTTGAAAAAATTATCTCTATTCAACATACCCAAATTATTGGATGAAGTTCTATTTTCAAATAAAATCATAGATATAATTGAAACTCCACTTAACATATTTTATATGCTAAGTGAGTTTCTCTATTTTTCAAAAGCACACTTTTTAATATAACCACCTTCATTCAACTTGATCAAATTTGTTGAATGAAGATCTTATCTTCAAGTAAAATCATAGCATAAAATTGAAACTCCACTTAACATATTTTACATATGCTAGAGTTGGAGTTTCTCTCTTTTTCAAAAGCACACTTTTGAAGATAACCATCTTCATTCAACATGCTCAAATTTGTTGAATGAAGATCCTAGCTTCAAATAAAATCATGACATAAAATTGAAAATTCACTTAACATATTTTACATATGCTAGATTTGAAGTTTTCTTCTTTTCAAAAGCAAGAGATCACACACATGGAATCATGGCATATTTTGGACTCCATTTGACATACCCAAATTTGTAAAATAAATTTCCCCTCTTTCAAACAAATCATAATTACACTTAACTTCACTTAACATACTAAATTTGTTAAGTGAGAGTCTCATTTTCAAAACACAAATCATATCACATCTGATTCCTACTTAAAATACCAAATTTGTTAAGTAAGAATCCCATTTTAAAATCATATCACATTTGATTCTTACTTAACATACCAAATTTGTTAAGTAAGAATCCCATTTTCAAATCATATCACATTTGATTCCTACTTAACATACCAAATTTGTTAAGTGAGAATCTCATTTTCAAATCATATCACATTTGATTCCTACTTAACATACCAAATTTATTAAGTTAGAATTTCATTTTCAAATCATATCACATTTGATTCCTACTTAACATACCAAATTTGTTAAGTAAGAATCTCATTTTCAAATCATATTACATTTGATTCCCACTTAACATACCAAATTTGTTAAGTGAGAATCTCATTTTCAAATTATAAATCAAATCACGTTTGCCTTCCACTTAACCCACCAAATTTGTTAAATGGAAGTCTCATTTTCAAAAGAAAACAAACACAAATCAAATACACTTGGCTCCCACCTAACATACCAAATTTGTTAAGTGAGAGTCTCATTCTTAAACACATATCAAACACATTTGACATCTACTTAACATACCAAATTTGTTAAGTAAGAAGTCCCATAATCAAATCAACATATATCACACGCATAACCAATCATCACAAGGAAATATACTTTCACAAAATATTCAAACATATAATCAAAACTTCTTCTTAGCATACCTGAATTTGCTAAGTGAGAGTTTTCTAAATCAAAATTTTCAACTAAGATACATAACACAAATATCTTCAAAGGTCTCTCCAAATATTTAAACCCCACCCAACCTACTTAAATTGGTTGAGTATGGGTTCTAAATCAAAATCATATGGCAAAGTCTCTCCTCCAAATATAAAAAATCTCTCCAAAATTCAATGAACCCCACTTAGCATACTTAAATTTGTTAAGTGTGGGTTAAAATTCCAAATTAAATATAGAAGTCAATGATTGAAGGCAAACATCAAGGCAAGGGTCTGACTAAATTATATTTCAACAAATGCAGTGATTTTAGTACAATCAGTCAGTGCAATGATCATGGCTCCTAGAAAGTTCATCTTCTCTTTCCTCTTTGTAGATTTGGCCTGATGCCAATCTCACCAATGATGCTTCCAACCTAATCTACTTGGTCGTGGCTTTGAGGTCTCAGATACTTGTGAGGGCATCCCCTCAAAATTGTTAGTAGGGAGGAGGTGGCGGTACAGACGCCAGTCATCCACTTGGATAACTCATTTGACTTTGAGTTTCCTTCATTGAAGAGGAAGGTCGCAGTGGTTCCCATGCCCCGTTCAGTGTCAGTTTCAATACCTACTCATCCAGTTGCCCTTTCCATAGCTCCAGTGAGAGTTGCTGCCTTCTCGTTGGTCACCCCAAAGGGGAAGGCTGTCTTAGCTTCTGAGATAGTCTCCACTTCATAGGTGCTAGTTCTTGCTCCACTTCTCACACACCACAACAAAAAATTGGAAGATTAAGTAGAGGAGAACCATGTGAGAGCTGAGCCGCTTCTTATATAACTCCAGAGGTTCTCTCGAGACCTTAGAGAGAGAGGATGATTATTGAAGGATCGTTGCTTCTCCTCCACCACCAGCATACCATGAAACACTAGCTATGGAGTATAGAAGGCCCTACACTAAACTTAGGACTATTTTATGTCAGGTCAGTAGAGGTTATTGACGCTTGGAGGTTGGTACCTTCTTTGACTTATGATCCATGATCCCTAGGAGTGTTAGGGGTTAGATCCATCAAGAGAGAGACATGGAGGCTTGAGTATCTCTGAGTAGGTGAGATAGGAGAGGTATGCAATGCCTCGCTTGATGGATTTTCTTGATCGTTGCCCTATTAGGGCCGGTCATTCAAACATGATTGTTCTTACCGCATATGTGATATAGAGATCCCCTTGAGGGAAGTCGTTGCATCACACCTCCCATCACCGCCACCACCATCACTTAGCTTCATCTACCACTCGCCAAAGGTTCAAGCCATCGGGAGAGACCTTCCCTCAAGTGATCCGCTATGGCCCAAGGATCCCGCCTCCATCCATTCCACCTTGAGGTGAGATTGAGCTCCCCTGCTGATCCTCTACCACCTGGTAGGAAGGAGTGGCAACCTAAGAGTATCATCATCATACCACCTCCATCACAACATACAGAGATAAAGAGGGGAGTGGATATAGACATGGTCCCCATGACATTTGATCCTCCTGGTGAGGAGGTCTTGAGTAGGCCCTGCATAGGCATGTGGGCACCCCAAAGCTAACAAGCAGCGGTATTTATTCCAAAGCATGCAGTAGATCGATTGATAGATGACATATTAGCACTATTTTCCAAGAAGAGGAAATTCGAGTGACCACTCATCGATGAGGATAGGTTAGCTTTGATCCTGATGAGGATGACATGCTGGATGATACAGTTGAGGTCCACATAGTTAATACATGGGGATCCTTACAGCTGGATCAGCTTAGCCAAGAAGGTGTTGTGCTCGAAGAAGGTGACACTTCTCACTCGCCTCAACACCTCCTCCACTAGCTTAGATAGAGAGATGATCACATTAAAAAGATAGGGAAGAAAATTAAGAAGTTGATGGCAGTGGTTTTCATGTAACCCAGCCCTAGTTTGCCTTCTCCCAAGATAGCTGACCGATGAGAGTTGGTACATACCTTAGAGAGTCCTAGGTGCACTCCCATAGAAGATGATGCTGGTAGCTTGCATAGAAAGGTTACAGATGGCACCTCCATGCATGAGAAGGATATCAAGCATATGGTAGAGTAGCAAGTGAAAGAATCAATGGCGTAAGCCCGGGGGAGCTCATCTACTCCAAAGGGTAGACCATACTCGAAGGAATTTGATGTAGTTCATTACCCTAAAGGTTTTATGCCACCTTCCTTCAAAATCTTTGATGGAAGTGGGAACCCCAACATATCACACATTTAGTTGGTTGCTACAATGCGGTAGATGCACTTGTCAAACTTTTTGCTTTTAATAGAGGTTGCATTTGATTGGTATGTCAAACTACCCAATGGTTCGATAGGGACTTTTGCTGAGTTGGAGCACATCTTCATCAAGAGGTTTGCTGGAGCACATCAAAGAGTGACTGTAGGCTATCTTAATATAGCGACACATGTTCCCAATGAGTCTCTTTTTGATTATATTCTTTGGTGGCACAACCTGGGCATGAAATGTGAGCTGCATCTCTCTGAATAGCACTCCAATGAGATTCTCCTCAAGAATATTCATGGTCTGGTCGTCTTCATGCTTAAGGGCTTTAATATCCATACATTTGAGAAACTAATTAACAAGGCGGCTAGCCTACAAAATAAAACCAAACAGTTACCCTTTACCGATGAATCATCTCAGCTTAAACCATAGAAGGTGTTCAAGAAGAAGCCAGGGCCAGTTGTGTCAGTAGATAGAGGGAATCCTGTATGAAAGACCCCAAGCTCATCAGGCTCCTTTGCCACCTCCTCTGCTACCACCTCAACCATCATATCAGCCGCCATAGCCACCATAATGTCCATTCCCACCACATCAGTAGCCTACCCAACAACGATATTCCTATCCCCCACCAGGTAGCTATTACCCACCTACTCTTGCAGATAAATTGAGTAAGCCATATTCATTCAAGAGGGAGGCAGTTAGAAATATCTTTAAGAATCTCTTAAAGAAACTTGACTTTCAGTTATCAAAGCCCAAGAGTTCAGAGGAAGTGGGCAAGAGTAATGATCCTAACTATTGCCCCAACCACCGCAAGATTAGTCATGTCTTAGAGGATTATATTACATTTAAGAACTAGCTTGAGTGCAGCTATAAGTTAGGCACCATAGTTATCCCCAAAGAGTACTTAGTAGAACAACCTTCCAGTTCTATTAGGATAATTCTTGGGGAAATATGCGATCCTCTCAAGACCAAAGAAGGTTGGGATATTACCTTATCCTGAACCTCTAAAAAAGTAGTTTCTAAAATTAAAAACTCTCTCTATAGGTGCCTGAGGTAGCTCTCAAACCTCCAACACCAAGAAGGTTTGCAAGTTACCAGACAACTTGAAAGGTGCCCAAAGAAAAAGCAAGAGTCCATTACTTTCCTGATAGTTCAGTACAACCACCGCCCAGTCTACACTCCATCCATAGTTGCACTTAGTACTTCTTTCTCCACTAGCTCCTCTTCTACTAGTAGGAGCATTGTATCAATGGACAAGGGCATTAAATCCCTTATCCTGCTTACTTTGTTAGATTTTTTATCATTTACCCAAAAAGAAATCAATGAAGAAAGCTTTCTTACATCTTGTCATTCTGATACTTTAGATTTTATTCCTCTTGAAATCTCTCCAATTCTAGAAAATAAAAATAATAGCTCTAGTCATTCTGATCCACTCTCTTCTAATTCAGAATCAAACTTTCCTTTTTTGAATCAATTAGGTTCACCTCTTGAGATTGACTTGCAGTCAACCAACTTAAAGGATCCTATAGGAGAAGCTATAGATATGCCTGATGAGAAGGTAGAACATTCCACAAGCTCATCATTCAAGAAGTCACCAAGTCAACCTACATAGTGGCAAAGTTCTACCTCCTAGGGTAGCAACTCTTGATAAGGGTAAACAAGTCATTGGTTCCAATGAGCAGATATCCCCTCCACAAGATGCTCCACCCATGGATATGCTTGTGGAGGACCAAGTCAAAGTTGATTACAATGTCCTAGCACATCTTAGAAAGTTGCTAACTAAGTTAAGTATATATGACGCCCTTGTCTTATCCAAAGAGATGAGGGAACCTCTAGTCAAGGCTCTCCTTGATCCAGAGATATGCTTAGCTCAGCTGATCACTACTGAAGAGCAGACACATAGCTCAAAGTACATCCTAGGAGTCACATTTAGTGATGAAGACTTGCTTTTAGGAATGACCAAGTACAACTGCCCTCTTTACATTACAGTGGACATTGGTAGATATATAATATAAAGAGTTTTGGTTGAACAAGGTGCATCAATCAATATTATGAGTTTAAGAACCCTTTCCTACTTGAGGATCGACATCTCTAAACTCCAAAAGAAGATGATGATGTTGAGAAGATTCAATGAACAAGGTGAGAGGGCCTTAGGCTCCATAGTGTTGTCATTAGAGATAAATGACTGGTTGACTAAAGCCAAGTTCCATTTCACAGATTCGGATACATCACTCAGTGCTTTTCTTGGGAGACCATGGATACATGAGAACAACATAGTTTCATCCTCTCTACATCAGTGCATGAAGTTCATGAGAGGTGGAATTGAGTACTACGTCAAAGGAGATCTCAAGCCCTTCACAGTTCATGAGGTCGGGATATATGAGGATGCAGCCTATTTTCTTCCCCAAAACCAACAAGTCCATTCTCAGAATCTAGTCAAGATCCCCAAGAGGACAAAGAAAGAAAAAAAAAGAAAAAAGAAATAAAAAGAAAATAAAGAGAAAGACATGACTGGGAAGATATAGAGCCTGACATTAGATTCCACCCATAGTTCGTTACTCCATTGGAACACATGGGTCAGATGACCCACCTCCACGTGAGAGAACAGTAGATCAAAGGGAAAGCCCCTATTTGTAACCAATAGGAGGCATGTTCCACCACCAGAGTACACGCTATCCACATAGACTTAGAATCTAGTTCAGAGATGAGTCTTATATGGTTAGCACACCAGACTCTTCTCACATATCCCTTTGAGGTGATTGGAATGAGTGATGAAGATCGCTCCAAAAGCAAAGCATAAATGTATCCAAGTCTGCATATGAGATAGTCAGGAGTCTGTTGGGAACCTTAGCTCTAACCCCACTTTCCTTCCAGAAAGTTGAGGGTTTAGTAGTTAAAGAAGCCCCTAAGTCATCCACAGATGGGAGAACTTAGAGGTTCTTTTTGGTAGCATCATCCTCAAGTTAGGAAGCTGATATAAAACTTGAGGATGATTCATATAAAGATTTAATATAATTTCCTTTTGATTGGTACTCACCTTGTGTTCTTAATTTAATAAAGAAGGGATTAATCCCACAAACTCGGACTAAACATAGGCCAGACTACTTTGAAAGGTTATGGGACAACCAAAGTAGACATCCTTAATTAAGACCAGGACTAGGATTCAGTACAGTGGGTCTAGTTGATGATGACAATCATTGCCTAGTCATCATCAATCATTTGGAATATGATAGGTTCTTTTCAAGTCATGCTAACTCATATGAGGACGTGTGTTTAGAAACTTCAGAATATCTAAATGATTGTGAAGTTAGAGATCCACTACTAAAGTTCAAAGAGGATCAATCAACCATCGAAAGAAATTAACTTAGTAACTAAAGACAATCCACATCCAACATATAGTTCTTTGTTGAATGATACGATGACTTAGTTAGCTATTGACTAAGTATAAAGACGCTTCACATGGAGTTATGAAGAAATGCTTGATTTATCTCCTGATATAGTAGTCCATAAATTAGCGATAGAGCTTAGTGCTAACCCTATCAAGCAAACTCTTAGATGCATGCGATTAGACATTGAACAGTAGGTCATTTCTGATGTCAAGAAACTGATCGATGCTAGTTTTATCAGGAAAAAAAATATCCTACCTGGTTAGACATTGTCATCCTAATTAAGAAAAAGAATGGCCAAATTTGCATATGCATCGATTTTAGGGATCTCAATTAATATCCAAAGTCAAATTTTCCACTATCAAATGATATGGACATTACCTCATCTCATGCGTCTTCTCTTTAATGGATGGCTCATCCGTTATGAACAAATAAAGATGTCCCATGAAGATAAAAGAAACACAATATTTGAACCATCAATCTTTTGCTATAGGGTCATGCCTTTCGACCTTAAAATGCGCTATATATACGCCATGACTCGAATCTTCAATGAAATTATTCATCATTTGGTTGAATATTATGTCAATGATCTTGTAGTCAAAAGTAAAGAAAAAGAAGGCCATCTCTTTGACTTGAGAGTAGTTTTCAAATGGTTAAGATATTTAACCATAAAATGAATCCCCAAGTGTGCATTGAGTAGCTTGGAGAAATTCATTGATTTGTTGTCTGACACCGTGGAATAGAAATTGATCCAGAGAAGATCAAGGAAATATTAGAAATGCCACCCCCTAAGAGTCTAACTCAACTCAGATCATTCCAAGGGGTGGTTGTATCTAAGATGCTTCATTTCCAACCTATCAAGAAGGTGCCAGCCATTCTCAGCACTTATCAAAAAGGAGGACAAGTTTAAGTGGGATGACAACTTCCAGCATGCTTTTGAAGACATCAAGCACTACTTGATGATGTCACTAGTTCTTACAACCCCTATCACAGGTAAGACATTGATACTATATACTATTATATTAGATGACTCTCTTGATGCTTTGTTGGCCCAAACCAAAGATGAAGAAAAAGAGAATGCACTCTATATCTCAATCGTCATCTAATCCCTGGAAAAATATCCACTTATTGAAAAGCATTGCCTAGCTTTAATCTTTGCATTCCAAAAGCTACAACATTACATGCTTTCCATAAGGTGAACGATCTCTAGAATCAATCCACTACAATATCTCATAACATGCTATCCGATGGTTGGCATGTTGGTCCATGATTTTAGTTTGATATCACTTTTCTACACCTTCGTGTGGTGAAAGGATAAGCACTAGCGAATTTCTTAGCAGCACACCCACTTCTTGCTGATTCTCCGCTTAGTGATGACCTCTCCGATGAACAAATCATGAACTTAGGGAACACTAGCATTCATCCGGAGAGATGTATTTTGATGGCACGACTTCCTTTTAAAGGAGAAGAACCACGATCTACTCTTCTAGAAAGGCGGGGGGTAGAATAGTTCTCCTAACTACATGATGTGATGAGATTCTCATATCATCTATTTAATCCATGCACCAATAATGAAGCAATATGAGGCTCGATTATCAATTTAGAGTTAGCCATTACACTATGCATCTAGAGTATCAATATCTTTAGGGATTCTCAACTAGTTATCAACCAAATTGTCTGGTCTTAAAAGGTTTTGAAGACTAAGCTCCATCATTACCACAAGTACATGATGGAGTTGTTGGCTCAAATCCTAGAGGTTACCATTTATAAGATTCCTCGAGCAAAAAATGCAATATCATATGCATTAGCCAAGCTTTCCAAAGAGTTCGCATGTTTGGAAGATGAGTCCATACCAATAAGGGTCCAAAATAGACAAGTCTTATCCCCTTGGCGTTGAACTCATCAAGAAACACTCTCTTGAAGGAGGTTATTGTTTTCAAAAAAGATGAGTTGGATTGAAGGCAATCATTCATGGATTATCTAAATATAGGCAAACTACCTCAAGAGAAGTCACTAACACATCGTGAAAGCGAGTGCCCTTTCTTATGCTCTCTTAGATGGCACCACGATGATCCTTCATCATATGTGATTATGTTATTGAGGAACATGAAGCATGTAAGATTGTGATCAAGGTATACTCGTTGCGAGCGCATCAATCTCAAGATGAAAGCCAATATTAAGAGACTAGGATACTACTGGCCTTCAATGATCACGCATGGACGTAGCTAGAATATGCCACCAATGTCAGGTACATGGTGTGGTCTTACACCAACCACCCAATATTCTACATCCTACATTAGCCTTATGACCATTCGAGCATCGAGTTTCGACATAGTATGTCATTGATCCTCCTTCCCAAGGGTCATCGATTCATTCTAACCGCCACCACTACTTTTCCAAGTGAGGCAATCCCACAAGATGTCACCAAGATGTGCTCTAGTTTTATAAGAACTATATCGTATATATGTTTGGAGTGCCTTGAAATTATATCCAATAATGGTACGCATTCAAGATCATCAAAATCAACATTTTGCTTGGAGACACAAAGATAGATTGGAGATATTCTACCATCTATTACTTGAGGGCAAATGGTTTATAAAGCCTTCAACAAAAACTCTCATCCATATATTAAAGAAGACACTCGATGACAACAGATAGTGGCATGAGTAGTTAATTGAAGCCTTGTGGGCTTATTGCACCACATACAACTCCAACTCAATCTACCCCACCACTTTATTGTATGGGTATGAAGCAAGCTCTACCATTAGAATTCAAACTCCCATCATTAAGGATAGTTGTGGGTAGTAAAATCATAATAGAGCAGAATGCTAAGTTGTGGTTAGAAGAGCTCAAAGGTTTGGGGAGAGACGCCCGCATGCCAGAATCTCGAGTTGTATAAAGCCAAAATGATTCAAGCTCATAACAAGTTGGTCCATCCCTAGAGCTTTTCCAAGAGAGCTTGTTTTAGTTCTAAGGAGACTAATTGTTGCCCGCTGAAAGATGGGAGGCAAGTTTGAACCCACTTGGGAAGGCCTTTTCCATAAGAAGGCCTACCAAGGAGGATCTTATCGACTTATAAATTGTAAGAGAGAGCGCCCCATGCTTCCTATCAATGGGCTCTACCTAAAGAAATATTATCCATAAATCTTATTTTAAATCAATCATCAATGAAATTTTTTTCATCTCAAATTCCATCTCTTCATATTGGTTAGAAATATCTTTGCTTGGAATCTTCCATGATGTATTTAGGGTAGGTGTAAGGAACCCAAGCAAAGATCCTATCCTTTAGCAACACAACACCAACACAAACTACACAACCACATAAAATAAATATATCTTTTGTCTTGCTATTTTGATGTGGGATAAAGCCCCTGGCACTCACTCATTAGTCGCTTATGCCGACATGCTACCTTGCTAGTATGTCACCCCAAAGTTATTTATCCGAGGATGTAAGTCTACAAGTTTTCTTCTAACTTGACCATTAAAATTGATGATGGCCATGTTAGTTTGGTAAGCCTTAATGCATAAGCTATCTCGTGTTGACTTTGTTTAAGATGATGTAAGCCTACATGCTTTCTTCTTGAACTAACCATCATGCACTAACTAGGTAGAGTATATTTGAGGCTTGGGATAAGTGCCCAGTGGCTCCTTTCCTCGACTACTTCAAGTGGGTCTAGTTACATGGGACTCACCAGTCACCTTAGGAAAGATCTCCTGACAATAGACTATCCCGATGATCATTTTGTCTGTGATGTAAGTCTACAAACCTTCTTCTCAGATTGATCGACACAAACCGATGGCACCTTAGGTTGGTTGGTTATAGCCATGCTAATGGTGACCCACCTAATGGATACACCACTCATGGTAGATGTAAGTCTATAAGCTTTCTCCCGGAGTTGGCCACTGTATACCTATAGGCTTTATTTTACAGAGTCCTAGATAAAGCCCCTAGTAGCACCTCCCCTGTGGGCACTCTATTTGGATCACATTCTTAGCGACCCCATTTAGACACTACTCAGTTACTCTTGGATTGTACAGTTCCTCTTTCTTAATAACCACCCCTGTGGTTGGACAATTTATCTTGCGGATATGCAGATTCTTCCTTGGTCCAGTAAGTCTAAGATAGGACTATCGATATAAGCCCCTTCTCGTGTGGTCCCTCGACACCAACAGGTCCATGTAAACATATAAACAAAATAAATATATAAAAACCCCAAAGATTTTTTTCCCAAGCGCATCCTATCTTTGATGTCAACAAAACTCCTATAGAATCGACTACTTTTGAGTTGAGATAAGTCCCCTGTTGGCACTCTCTCAATAGTCCCCTTGTGTTCAACTTGTTGTGCCACCAATAGGTCACCCTGATGGTCATCCTTACTTTAGAAGATATAAGTCTATTATGCATTCTCTCCAACATGACGATCGTGCACACCGATGGGAAACCTTAGGTCAGGCTCGATTTATTGTGCTATCAACCGATCACCCTGGTGGTTCCTAATTTAGGAGGATGTAAGTCTACAAGCTTTCTTTCTAACTTGATCATTGCACACCGAAAGGCACCCTTTAGGTTGGTTAGCTCTACCTCATGGACTATCCCTTTGATTTGTAAATCTAAGATAGGATTAGCGATATTAGCCTTCTTAGTGGATCCATCACACAACGAGGTGTCCATCTTAAATTAAAATGAAATCAATTTTGACTATTTTTGAGTCAATGTAAGTCCACAACAACATTCACTGAATAATCGCCTTATGTTGGGTTTGATTTATTGTGTTATTAATTGATCACCCTTGTGGTTCCTTGATTAGGAGGATGTAAGTCTAGAAGCTTTCTTCATAACTAAACCATTGCACATCGAAAGGCAACCCTTAGGTTGGTTAGTCCTACCTGATGGCTGGTAGACTATCCCTTTGGATTTGTAAATCTAAGATAGGACTATGCTGATATTAGCCTTCTTAGTGGATCCATTGCACACCGACAGGGTCCATTTTATTAAATCCACCATTTTTCTCTAGTGGAATATAAATAAAATCCATCCACTCTTATCCCTAGTTGATGCTCCCTTGAAATAAACCAAAGAAATCCATATATTAAACCTATCTTTTCCCTAGCATCCAAACTCATATCTCAAAGAAATGTGCCCTCAAAATCAAAATCACATCCTCTCCTCTGAGTCCCCAATAGTAAACAAATCAAATTCATCCCTAGTGAATAAGAACTGCTCTAGTGGAAGTTTCATGCACTCATCCCTGGTGAATCCTCATTTCCAATGGATCTTTTCTCCTAAATAAAAATCAAACTCAAACCCTTATCCTCTCTATAGATAATCTAAACATGCTTCCCTACTGGAAGGTTCACATACTTGATCCCTCAGTGGATCCTTTCTTCCTCTCTTATGCCCATGGCATAAGTTGAGTTGCATTACACTAAGATCTTGATTCCATCTACTCCCGAGTTCAGGGGTAGATAGTTTTCGTTAGCGCTTGCAATCCTTCGGACGTTGTTGATCATCTAAGTCAACATCAATACGTGCAGTGTGCCTCGTTAGTTACACCACACATATTGGACACCCTTTTGTTGACCCCTCTTTTGGAGTGAGTTCTCAACTTTCTCATCATAGATCTAGGACTCTAATAAATATTGAGTTCCTTAGTCTTAAGATACTTTGAGTGATTAAGTGAACACTTAACCTAAACTTAGAGAATTAAGAGGGTTAGCCATAGGAAAAGGTTATGCCTTAGGGACTTAGAAAACATGCCTACCCTATAGTCTAAACCCAATCCATGCTTTCCTTCTCAAACTAACCTAAAATTCATACCAAACCAATTTTTGAAGACTTATAACCAATCTCATGATCAAATTCAAGTTCAATATTTCTCCATAAAACCTCATGATTAAATTTCAGAACCCTTCCTAAGCCTTTTGATTTCATCTTATGGACTTAGCCTTCTCTAAATTCAAATCAATTCTGATTCAATTGATTTTCCCAAGATATCAATTCAATTCCTCAATCATTTACCAATTCCAAATCTAAATTCCAAACCAAACAAATCAAATCAAAACTAAGATCAAATTTCCCTCTTAAGCTGTATGACCCACTCTCATAAGCTTAGCCAAATATCAACCCAAATTATCCCAATCTTGATTGATTTTTTTATAGATCAATTATTTCTTCATTTATATTCATAATATAAATGAAATAAACTCAAATAGCTAAAGCCAAATCAAACTAAATCAAACCAAGTAAAAATCTTCTTAAGCCTTATGACTCACTCTCATAAGTTTAATCAAATCTTAAACCAAATCAACCCAAAATTAATTGGTTTCTTTATAAATCATTCATTCATTTATATTCACAAATATAAATGAAACCCATTCTAATGACCAAAAATAAATCAAACTAAATCAATTCCTGTCTTAAGCCCTTTTGACCTACATCCATAAGTTTGGTCAAACTTGCTTCTAAATCACTCCAAACTCAAGTGATTTTCTCATGAATCTTTTATATCTTCATTTATATTTCCAAATAGCCAAAAACAAACCCAAATCAAATCAAATTTCCAAATTTAGCATTTTTAGCCAATTTCTTGAACTTTACTGAATGATACCCAAATCAATTCAAAACCTATGGATTTCTTCATGAATCAATCATTCATTCAATCACTCATCCAAATATAAACATAAACTACAATTATCAAATC
Organism: Cymbidium sinense; assembly: GCA_021442155.1. Taxonomy (NCBI): domain Eukaryota; kingdom Viridiplantae; phylum Streptophyta; class Magnoliopsida; order Asparagales; family Orchidaceae; genus Cymbidium; species Cymbidium sinense. Next base: position 260,423,664 of record CM038215.1, on the reverse strand, counting down.
AAACTCAAGTCAACCCAAGTAAAACCCAACTTAGCTTTTTTGACTTGAAAACTTCAAATGAGCCAAAATCCATTAGACTCCAAATTGATTGTACTTGGATTTATTTTTCAATCCTAGGCTCATGTGTGCATTCAACTAAACTTTAATCAAGCCAAAACCAAACCAATTGACTCATTTAGGTTCACTTTACCCAAAGTGATCTAAAAGACCTTTTTGAGCCAAGTTCTAATCCAACCCAAATTGGATTGAATAAAGCCCATCCAAATCTCATATCATGATCAACAATCACCTTGAGATGATCAATTACATCAATTGGCTCAAACCAGCCAACTTGGTCCTTTGACCAAGCCAACCTTTAGCCTAAATGAAACCTAAACTAGCTAAAACTCACATATACCAAATTGATTGAAACCATTAATTCAAACCTGTTCATGATCAATGATTGAATATGATCAAACACTCAATTGAGCCAAACCAAGTCCAATTAATCATTTGATCTAAGTTGACCCAAATTATCCTAAAAAACCAAAATGGGTCAAATCATGATTTAATCCAAATTAATTACAAATAATGGCTCAAGTTCATTCCAAATCACTTATTGAACATGACCAAAACCATAATTGAGCCCAATTTGACCAATTTATCAACTTGACCCAACCTAGCCCAAATTGGCCTAAAGGGTCAAAATAGCCAAAATCTAAATTAAACCCAAATCAAATCTAACCAAAGCCTATAATCATTTTCAATTAACCAATTGAACATGAACCAACACCTAACCTAATTGAATTTGGTCAACTTAGCCCATTTGACTTATTTGAATCCAAATGAGCCAAAATCAAACTTAAGCCAAATTGATTGAAACCACTTGAACTAAAACTCTCCAAATCGTAATTTGAACCTAACCCAAGCCTTGGTTTGACCAATTGGTCAACCCAACCCAGCATGAACCCATATAAACCCATTTGGCCATATGAAGCTAATGCACCCAAAACCAACGCATATAACCTTTGTAGCTGACCAAATCTAACCCAAATTGACCCTAAGTCAGCCCAAAGTCTGTCCAAAAGCAAAGTGGACCCCGCCCAAGGAGATTAGCCATTGGACAAACTTCCTTACATAGGATTCTTTCCCCATTTGGCAAAGTCTACTCTCCCATCACTTGGGCAACCATCCAAGTGCCAAATGGTGTGTGCCTAGCCTTCTTAACCTAACCTAAACAAGCCTAGGATCAGCCATAGACCAAAGGAAACCCAACTCTTCCTCCTCACTCAAAGTTGAACCCCATGGACAAAGGGAAGAGGAAATCAGCCCCCACATGCACATATCATACTTGGACCTCCTAGCCTTCCTCCACTCCAAATGCCATGTGGAGTCGATTGAGACCCCTCCGGTAGGTTGACAATGGTGAACCAATCAAAAATTAGAGATGAATCACGTCCCTCTATCAAGCTCAATTGAGGGGTATACCCCCTCAATTCTAATAGAAATTGTCACCATTTGAACACACTAAGCTTCCTAAGTGTTTTGAAATGAGAGCCTCCCCAGCCTTCTCAAGTTTCCTTCATAGGAATTCTCCATTCCCATGTGCAGCTGAAATAGGGCATCCCTCCTTTAATTCTACCTCTTCCATCTCTCAACCAAACTTTAATTAAACTTACACACACCATCCTCATGTGTCATCGAAGCCATTTCTTGAGCTCCAAATCCACTCTAAACACAAGTTTGATCAAGAATGAACACTCAAAGGGGGGATCTTGGTCTCTAGATCAATCCACCTAAAACTAAAGCTCGTGCAACTCAACAGGGATTCATCTCTACCAGACAAAGCTTTCTTAATTGTTGGAACTGCCTAAGCTTCAGTGAGGTATACAATTAAAATCAATCCTTGTATAAAAATGGTTTGGTCCTTTGTGAAGGAAAGTTTCATATCATGAGATTTCCACCAATGGATTTCCTTATTTTGGCTCCCCGAATGTGGGATTAATTTGATCTCCATTTGAGCTTTAGTGAGCTCAGATCGAATGGAGAAAGATAGACGACATCCGTCTCTCACCGCTCGGGTGGAGATAGATCATGCCATCCATTTCGCATGATTAGAATGGACGACCCTGATATAATCATGCTTAGATGCACTCTATTTTATCCTTAACTATAGGATTTAATCATGGTCATACAATCTTAGATCGGACGGTCCATGGGAAAGCACATCTACAGCAAGCTGACTCAGCACATGGATGTGATAACTTAAATAATATATCCCATCACGCCACATGGAAAGAACATCACATCAACAGCCACATGGCACTTATGGGATTATGCTTAATTAGGGCTATTTAATCAATTTATAAGGCTAAAACTTCTAAAATTCATAGCTAATTGTAAAAAAATCCAAAAAAATACAAATGAGGGCTTATTTTGAAGGTAGTTTAGAGGCTAATTGAATAAAATTATTATTAATTAACTTTGAATAGTAATTTATACTTAATTAGGGTTTAATTAAAAATTTAATTAACTTAATCACTCCTTAATTAATCATCTGATTAATTTAAAAATTTTTAGAGATGTTTAGGGAGATGACCTCTGCCTCCCCCATTTTCCTTAGAATTATTAGTTGATTAATTGGGATAATTAATTAATTAAGCTTTAATTACTCTCTTAGCTTAATTAGAAATAATTAGGCAAATGAATAGTGAATTGATCCATTAATTGAGTCCATTAGCCTCTGTTAACAGTGGAGAAACTTAGAAAAATGGATTGGGACCCCTCTTCCAATCTTTTCCTTAAGTCTTCTTCATTCCTCTTTAAAACTAATTAATTAAGACTCATTAATTAAATAAATCAAAACCCAAATCGCATATGAACTTTAATTAACTAATTAAAAAGATTTAGGGATTGAGACTTAGGCTTCCCTCTTTGTCTCTTTCCCTAAGTCCATTTCATATTATTGATTAAGGATAATTAGAATTTAATTAGATAATTAATGAACTTAATTAACATGATTTTCCTAATTAACTCTTGGGTAGCTCTTTGGGTTCAATAACCAAAGAGAGAACTAATGAAATTATGGTTACCTCATATGTGTGAGAAAATCATAAAAGTAATTAAGTGAGTTCCTTAAGCTTAATTAATTAATAATTATGAGCTAATTGTGTTAGGCCCCTTTCATTTCATAGGAGCATTTCTATTTACTTTTCAATTTATCTACACATCATATTAGCACATAATTATTTAGTTAATTATCTTAAGTTAACATAGGTAAGGGTTAATTAATTGATTTAATCCATGCTTAACTTAATCAATCATAAAATCACCTAATTGCTTTTCATTAAATCAAATTAACTCACACATATGGGGAATGGGATTAGGATTAGTAAACTTCTTTCACATCCCTCAAATCAAATCAAACATGTAAATCAAAATGACTTTAAGAAACTTTGGTTTATTTTAAATAAGCTTGTTTAATGTGATTGTCCTTAGAATTAGTTGGATTGAATGAAATTGCATGCTTTTTTATTTCTTTTCAATCATGTTAAAATGTATATGCCACTTGTAGTCATGCATTCTTTTCTTCAAAATCAATTAAATAAAATGGTTAATTTTATGTCAAACTTGTATGTGTTTAGCTTAATTAAAAATATGTGGCTATTATCACTATTAAATTACAAATATATTTTCAAAAGCTTATTAATGAATAATAATATATATTGTGACTTTAGTTATACATACATAGGAGGTGCATGTAAATATAAGCTCGGTATGAAGTAAAGTTCATTTCTTTCATTCATATGTTGATTTGCAAAGTAAGAATGTTAGAGGGTATATTAGTCTTGACATTCTGGGATGCACGGTTTTAAGTAGCAAGGAGGTTCCTACCTCAGGTGCAAAATAATAATTACCATTTTTTTATGTACTTTGACATTAAAATTTAGATAAAGTTTTAATTCATTCATACAAATAAATAAATTAAATCAAACTCTACTTTTGCATGATTTTTATTCTTATAGCTTATACATCCATATATATTTACGAATAATGAGTATATTAGTCTGGAAATTTCGGAGATGTACGGCTTTAAGTAGCCCCAAGAGGTTCCAACCTCACCCCTAGTGCAAAATAATGGTGACGACTTCTTAAAACTTTCATACATTTAAATGGGTATTTAGCTAAAATGAACCTCCCCTCCTTCCTTTATTAAAAGACATGCAATTCCAAGTACATTTTTTACATTCATCATTTAAGTGTTAAGATATAAATTGCATGTATAGTTATGTTTAGGACTTAACCATATACATGATATATATGAAGAAAAGAAATGAACAAATATGTGTTATGTGATAGTAATTAATTCCAATTAATCTTAAGATGTCTTCTCTTATTGAATTTAAAGTGAACTAAACCTAGGATTAATTAAAATATGTAATAAGTCATTTATTAAAGGGAATTAATTAATTAATTGAGTTTATATGTGACATAAGATAGGGATGAAAGAGTGTGATCTCGCTTCTTCTCTTTATAACACTTAGTTGTTTAATGTATGCCAAATGAAACAAAAGAAACACTAAGTAAAATTTACAAATTAATTAAACCACTTAAAATGAATTAACCCTTTATAATTAAATGCCCTTCACACTTAAAAAATGACAACTCTAAAGCCTAGTTAGAGCATACCACATTTAATATACACACCTTAGATTAAGTCACCATTTCTAGCTTTATGTTGGGGTGGTGCATGGTTTGATGTATATTTTTTTGTGATATATTATTATAGATTGAATGTTAGGGTGTATGCTTCGTAGACTGGATGTTAGATAATGATTAACCTAATTATGTCTTATGTAGGAGATTGTGCTTAAGGGGTTCTTAAAATAAATATAAATCCTTTCTTTTGTAGGTTGCTTAACCCCTAAGCATAATCTAAATTAGGAGAGGTGTACTTGGTTACCATGTAGAGTGCTAAGTCTAAATTATCCATATAATTGCTTGGGTTATATGGTGTGCTTAGCTAACACTTATCTTGTAGGTGTAGTTAGATTTACTTTTTTTAATTTTAATATAATTTTGAATTAAAAATTAGGATTAATTTTATATAGGATTAGAGGGAGGCTAGAAATTTTGTCTGGATGCGTGATGCACCTTTGAAGTAAGAAAATCAAAGGAGGAATGAAGGAAACATGAAGAAAGAAGATATGAAGAACCCCATAACATTTATTTAATTTGTATTTGTATATATTGTTGTATGGGTAGAGCTCTACCCATTTCTCTTTTGTAGACTGCCTCATATTCTTTTATTGGTTTATAAATTGTTGATATTTTGTTAACAATTATGTGATAGAAATGGTATGTGATTTTTTAGTTTCTTCATGTATGGTGATTTAATGTGTGGCCTAGATCTGATTAGGCTTTTAGGGAAAAAGAAACTTTCTACCTCAATGACAACTCATAACTAATTTTCTAAACAACTCATAATCTCGTTTAAAGCCTAGGTATTAAATCAAGATAATTAAAAGATTTAGCAACCCTTTAACTGGATGTTGTATGCTTAATATCATGCATGTCATCTTATTTCACTCTTGCTAAGAGAGAGTTTCCATCTTTGCACGATAAAGGAAGAATTGACCCTGAGGGTCTCCTTTGTGGTGGAAAACACCTCTTTTCTCTCGAAGCCAATAATCTCATTTTATCATGCATTTAGACATGTAAAAATCCTATGGCCTTTGTCAAAATGAAGAGTCCAAAATCAAATAAAAATTGATAAATTTTCCATTAGACTAAGTCATTATTCATACCACTCATGCTCTAGTCTCTTAGGGAGTGGGTTTAAGCACCTTTGTTTTATTTCTAAATAAAATCCTAACCATCTTGCAAAACATATGACTTGACCATATGGTTTTAAAATAAAGGAAGGTAGCTAAATGCCACTAAGAGTTATAAGCCCAAGAGTGGGTGTTTATACTTTATTGTGGAGGTAAATAATATACCCATTTTCGTATTAGATTTAGGACGTGCTTTGATCGTCGCTAAAGCTCTATAGATTTTGGATCTGAGGTTGCTATTTCCCATCGGGCTATAAACATAAATCCTCACCTCGTAGGCATTTCCACAATCTTAAGCAATTATAAGTCTTAGCTTTCTAATAAAATTTCAACTCAAACATATATTTCTCTTCAATTTAAAATATATAAAGCCCAACAATAGGATAGTTTGGAATGCTTACTAGGTTTCTAGTATCATGAGCATTCTCTCTCTCTCTTTGGCTTAAATAATAAGTCTCTCTTTTGATCTATCCCACTTGATCTTCTAAACATATCCAATTTATTGATAGTCCTATCTTTGAAATCTTTGGTGACAATAATTGCTTACTTTAATCGAGGGTATTTCTAAGGAATTCACCTTATTTAGGATGTAATTAACTATGGGGGCTTGCCCCCATAGGGAACTTTAGAACTCGGTTTAAATAAACCCTATTTTATTCATCCATATAAATAAAAAGAAAAATCTCTGGTATATTTAAAGACCCGTCATGCCTTACGAGTCCTTATTAAGTGATTAGGTCCATTATAGATAGTGATTTTTATCTTTCGAGATAGCGCACTATTCCTTGATGTCGTACCCGATCACCTTAATAAGTACACCCTCAGATCTGCGTGATGTCCACCATATACACAAATCAAAAATAAACACCACATATAATCTAAACTTAAATAGCGAGATAATCTAAACTTATACATAAGAAGTTTTTCCCATAAACATAAGTTCACTACAAGAACATAATTTCAACTTAGATAGTAATCTTTAGTACAAACTAAACTAAATCCAAATCACATTCATCTTAACTACATTCATAGTTTACAATAACAACCCCTTGACAAAAACAAACCACAGCAATTGCTACAACTACAACAAGGATCACTAACAAGATCTTAATTTACAAAAATTCAAGTTTGATGAATTCAACATTTCTTGGACTAATTTCTTTTATATTTATCCTTCTCAGTTGATTCATATGAGAAGTCACATCTTTTACTTCCTCAACCCATTTGAAGTAACCACAATCATCTTCTATTTTATTCTGTAGACATCTGAAAAATTTTCTTCCATGATTTACACCTTCGTAAGAGGTGAAAATTATGCATTATAAATTGCAACAACAATAAGTTTGATGGTTTGTGTTGCATATTGATGACATTGAGTGATTCATTTCACCATGTCAATACATTTTTGTTGATTATACTACAATCACCAAAAAAAAGTAATACTACTAAATGCGAAATGTGCCATAGAAAAAAATGAAAATGAAGAACAGCATTACCCACGAGCAACAGTAATCCCACATAGAAGAACTAGGACACGGGGTTGGGATTTTGATAGGAGTCATGAAGAAGAGGAAGGATGAAGAAGATGGGTGGGTGTTAACCTCACTTTTGGAGTGAGTTCTCAACTCCCTCATCATAGATCTAAGACTAGACAGTAAGAGCTCCTTAGTATTAAAACACTTATAGTGATTAGGTGAATACTTAACCTAAGCCTAGAGACTTAGAAGAGTTAGCTACTGGAATAGGTTGTGCCCTAGGGACTTAGGAAGACTTGCCTACCTTATAGCCTAAATCCAATCCATACTTTCCTTCTCAAACCATACCTCGAATTCATACCAAACCAAAACCAACTTTCCAAGACTCATAATCAATCTTATGATCAAATTCATGCTCAAAATTTCTCCATAAAACCTCATAATTGAATTTAGAACCCTTTCTAAGCCCTTTTATTTCATCTTATGGACTTAGCCTTAACAAAATTTAAATCAATCTCAATTCATTTGATTTTCTCAAATATCGATTCAATATTTCAATCAAACTATCAAATTTTAATTCAAATCTAATTTCAAATGATTCAATCCCATGATCAAATCCAAACTCAACCAAATTTCCTTCTAAGCCTTTTGATCTACATTCATGAGCTTGGTCAAATTTGCTTCCAAATTACACCAAACTCAAGTGATTTTCTCATGAATCATTTGTATCTTCATTTATATTCCCAAATATAAATGAAATATAAATTGAAATAGTCAAAACTAAATCCAAAATTAAATCTAAATCTAATATACACTTTAAGCCAATTCCTTGAACTTGGCCAAATATCCAAATCAAATCAAAACTAATGGATTTTCTCTTGAATCAATCATTCTTCAAATCATCTATCCAAATATAAATGAAATTTGCAATCATCAAGCCAAATCAAAATCAACTCAAGTCAAACCCAACCTAGCCCATTTGACCTGAAATATTCAAATGAGCCAAAACTCATTTGAACACAAACCAATTGCAATTGAATTTACATGTCAATCTCAAATACATATATAAACTCAATTAAATCAAACTCAACTCAAAATCAAGCCAATTAAGCCCAATTGGCTCAATTGACCCAAAGTGGCCAATTTGACCTACATGAACCAAAATCCAATTCAATTCAAATCAAAATGAATTAAGCTAATCCAAACTTCATGTCATGATTTTTGATCATCATAGGTTAATAAATTATTATTAATTGGGTCAAACCAAGTCAACCTAAACAATTGACTAAGTCAATCATTTAACCCATATTAACCCAAACTTGCCAAATTGCACCATAAACCAAATTGATTGTAACCAATGGCTCAAGTTCATTACAAATTGATTATTAAATTTGACTAAAGCCTCAATTGAGCCCAATTTGACTAATTTGTCAACCTAACCCAACTTAGCCCAAATTGACCTAAAGGGTCGAATCAACCTAAAACCCAATCAAATCCAAATTGAACTTAACCAAGCCTATAATATATTACAAATGATCAACCAAACCCAAATCAAGCCATGATTCAAGCCAATTTGGTCAATTCGGTCAAATCGGTCAACTTAGCCCAAATTGACCTAAAGGATCAAATTGGCCAAAATCTAAATTAAATCAAATTGATCGAAATCAATTAAACCAATATACTACAAATGATCATTTGAACTTGACCCAACCCTTGGTTTGACCCAATTTGACCAATTGGTCAACATAACCCATTTTGACCCAATTTGGCTCAAATGGGTCAATTGACCCAAATTAAATCAAATGAACTCCAAATGACATGAAATTTGGTCCAACTCACTTTTGACTCATTTCAAATATGCTCAAATCAAACTCAATGTCAAATGACCACTTTGTCCTTAGGTCAAAGGCATCTCAAGAGAAAAGACACTCACTTAAATGGTCATTTCTCTGCCTTGGTCACTTGGCACTCATCCATTAGTCCACATAGGCGCCAAGGACACTGATCATCTAACCCAAGAGGTGGCTGGCGCAGCCATGACTCATAGGAAGGTTAATTCACCTCACATCCCCCATTAGAACACTTAGCATGAAGGACTCCCACCTCCCCTTTCTAGGACACTCAGTTGTCCTTCTTGACAGCTACTTTTCATGCCTTAGCCAACCAAAATGAGCCATCTAGGATGATTTTTTCCATTCTCAACCACCCCAAACCAAATGACACCCTTTTGAGCCAAATATCACAAAAAATGATGGGAATTTTCGGCCATATTAGAAACTAGAGAATTAGAGATACCAAAACTCCTCCTCCCACTCTCATTTTCATCCCCTAGAGCTCCCAAACCAACTAGCAATCATTCTCACTTCATTTTGGGTGGAAAAATACCAAAACCAAGTGGATTTCGGTGGAGAAGTGGTGGTGATTGGAGAAAACATCATCCCAAAGTGAAGGCGAAGGTCTAGGCTCACCACAAGGCTTCTTCCCCTACTCAAGAGCGTGCTTGGATCATCACCGTCACCGGAAATCATCCCTAGTGAGGTAGCTTTCAAGAAAATTTATAGTTGGCCTTAGGGTTTCTTGTTTATGACAGTTTTTGTTTGCTTTTAGGAATTTCCCCAAGATTACCCTTGCATTTTTTTTTACTTCACATCATCCCCACACATTTTTGAGTGATTTCTGGTGAAGATCGTTGGAGAATTTGTCTATTTCTTCTATCGGATCGCACGTCAGCCGTCCGATTTCTCGGTCTCGGAGATGAACGGCTCAGATCGCGTGGATCGCATAGTTTGGATCCTCCATTTTGGCCATTCGAATTGCACGGATTGTTCTGGATGGGCTGATCCACGATCAGACGATCCAATTCAATCCAAGCATCGCGATCATTGTTCACCCGTTGTTTCCCGCTTATTTGCTAACGTGGCACTGTGTTATCGCACCAGCCAACCGCACAATGTCGCATGCCACGTGAAATTACGCAGCCCAATTGCGCAATGTCACGAGGTGTCGTGTTGCCACATCAGCGCCACACGCGGTGCTAAGTGTGTTAAGTGGGAAATTTTGGATTTTATGTTTTTAAAAATTATTTAAATAACCTAAAATATTAAAAATTCATAGAAAATAAAATACTTAGTTAAAAATTACAAATAAGATCTCGTTCGATTTGTCTTTTCAAGAGGAATCCAATGAATCTAAAATCTCCAAATTTAACACGATATTTTGGGCATAATTTAAGTTTTAGTAAAAATCAAATTTCATTATTTAAACCAAAAATACACATCGGACTAAGTTGAAATTTTCAGGGTTCAAATGAAGTAAAAATCAACCTACCATAAAACTTTCAGGTCAAAATAATTTCTAGATTGAAAGATATTAAATTTTAGACTTCAAATGATTTATTTTAATAAAATAAATTAACAAACTTCATGAAAATCACTTAAATCAAGTGGAACTTTGAAAAATCATAACAAATCATAAAATAAATCCAAACATATATAACAAAATACTCATTTTAAAGGTATTTCAGATGAGCTTACTTTAAAATTAATTCTAATTAATTTTGAATAATAATTAAGGCTTAATTTGGGTTTAATTGAAAACTTAATGAGCTTAATTACTCCCTAATTACCCAAGTAATTAATCCCAAACTTTTTGAGGTTGATTAATGGGATGACCTCTACCTCTTATAATTTTCTTGAGATTTATTTCTTGATCTTTAGCTTACTCTCTCCTTAATTATGTTGTTAATTAATATTCTAAATAATAAGAAAACTATTAATTAAGCTTGTTAATCATTATGACACAGTGATTGGACATGGGGAATGAGATTGGGGCCTCTCTCTCATTCTTTACTCTAAGTTCACTTCACTTGACTTGAAATTAATTAATTTGAAATTAATTAATGGTTTAATTCATTACTTAAATGGCTTAATTAATCAAATTAAAGCTATAATTATTCTAGAACTTGTCTAAATAAGTTTCTTGGATAGATATTTAGGTGCTTAATAACCTAAATCTATTTAAGGAAATTATGGCTAACCTACATGTGTGGGGAAGCCATAAGAGTACTTAATTAAATTCTTTAATTTAATTAACTAATTATGAGCCAACTACATTAGGCCTTTATTCTTTTAGGGTCATTGCTGATTTATATTTCAATTCATGTGCATATAATGTTGGCTCATAATTAATTGGTTAATTACTTTAAGGTGATAAAGACATGGGTTAATTAATTGATTTAAGTCATATCACCACTTAATTAATCCATAAAATTCACCTAATTACCTTTTCATTGAACAAAATTAAATCACAGACATGGGAATGAGTTAGAATAGCAAATGATTGAATCTCCTCTCTTCTCTAAATCAAATTAAACCTCCAAAAATAACTTAATAAGAAGCTCTGATTTACTTTAAATGATTGTATTTGATATGATTATCCTTAGAAATTAATTGGATTGAATGAACTTATGTGCTTATGTTCTTTTATTTCTCCCTAATTGTATTAAATATTATATTCCACTTGATTCATGCATTCATTTCTTCAAAAATTAATTAAATAAAATGATTTCCTTTATGTTGCATGTGTTGGCTTAAATTAAAATATGTGTGGCTATTATCATTATCAAATGTATTTTTAAAAGCTTATTAATGAACAATAATATATATTGTATATATATATATATATATATATATATATATATATATATATATATATATATATATATATATATATATATATATATATATGAGGTGCATGTGAATATAAACTTATTATATGAAGTAGAGTTTCTTTCCTTCATTCATATGTTGATTTGCATTAATATGAATGTTAATGGGTATTTTAGTCGGACATCCAGAGGACACTTTTAAGTAGCCCCAAGGAGGTCTTTACCTCACTCGGTGTGAAACAATGGCAACGCACTGCTTGATTTCATCTTATGCATGTTGACATTAGAATTTTGATAAAACTTTTGATTCATTTACACAAACAAATCAATTAAATTAAATCCAACCCCATAATTTTTCATTCCTATAGTTGCTTGCACATCCATATATATATAAGAATGGTGTGTATATTAGTCTGACATCCTGTGGATGCACGACTTTAAGTAGCCCTAAGGAAGTCTCTACCTCACTCCCCTGGTGCGAAATAATGGCACGTACCTACTTAAAACTATTATATATGTGTATATGTGATATAACTAGTGAATGAAAATCATAACTTAATTAAATTAAATTTCATTTTTGTAAGGTTTCTCCATTCCTATAGTTGTTCGCACATTCATGTGTATATAAGAGTAGTGGATACATTAGTCTAGACATCTTGGGATGATGCACTTTAAGTAGTCCTAAGGAGGTCTCTTCCTCACTCCCACTGCGAAATAATGGTGCCATACCTACTTAAAACTTTTATATATGTGTGTGTGTGATATAAGTGAATCAAAATCATAATTTTATTAAATTAAATTCCATTTTGAATGGTTCTCCATTCTTATAGTTGTTTGCACATTCATGTGTATATAAGAGTAGTGTGTATAATGTACGATGCATGCCTTTTGTACTCTGTGAAATAATGTATCTACTTAAAACTTTTATACACTTGTGTGTACATTTCACTAATGAATGAAAACCCCCTTTTCTATTAAAAAGAAACATGTATTTATATTTTGTTCAAGTGGTTGAATTGATTAGTCATATGAATTAGAGTTCTTTTCTTATGCTTTTGTATAAAAATTTAGATAGAACTTTAAACTAATATGATAAAATAATTCAATTAAATGAAGTATCTAAATTCCAAATGCATTTGCTTACATTCATCATTTAAGTGTACCAAAAACATATTGCAGGTATAGATAGGTTTAGGACTTGATCACATGCATGTCATATATGATGGAAAGAAATGAATGAATATGTGTCATGTGATAGTAGTTTATTCCAATTAATCTAAAGATGCATTTCTTATTGAATGAGGTTATTTAAAGTGAATCTAAACTTAGGATTAAATAAAATATGCAATAAGCCATTCACTAAAGAGAACTAAATTAAATTAACATGCTTAGAAATGGCTTAAGGTAGGAAAGAGGGTAATCCTCTTTCTTCTCTTTACAACACTTAGAAATTAAGTGTAGCTCATATGAAAACTAAACTAGTCACAAATTAAAACTTGTAAATCAACTAAACAACTTAAAGTGAAACCACCCTTTAAATTAAATCCTATCTCACTTATAAAATCTTAACTCTAAAACCTAGTTAGGACATACAACATAAGCCTTAAAACACACATGTTAGATTAAGTCACCACTTCTTAGCTTTATGTTAGGGCGATGCATAGTTTGATGTATATTTTATTTTGTGATGTATTGTTTAGACAGGATGTTAGGGTGTATGTTCTGTAGACTGGATGATAGATAGTGATTAGTCTAATCATATTTTTTGCAGGGCATTGTACTTAAGGGGTCGCTGAAAAATAAATATAAATTCTCTCGTTGTAGGTTGCTTAAGCCCCTAAACATAATCCAAGTTAGGACATGTGAGATTGGATACCCATGTGTAGGGTGCTAAGCCCAAATTATAAATATAAATGCTTGGGTGGAATGTATGTTTAGTTAACCTCTATTTTGCATGTATAATTAGATTTACTTTTCTATTTAAATATAATTTTATAATTAGAAATTAAGATTAGTGCTATGATAGAATTAGGATGAGCATTGGCTAGAAGATTATGTTGCCTTGAAGTGAGCCAAACAAAGAAGCAAAGAGGAGGAAAGAAGACATAAAAATTTGAAGATGAAGACTCCTATAGCATGTATTCATCCTTAATTGTAATTATTCTTTTGTAATCCGGGTTGAATAAGGGTAGAGCTCGACTACCATTTTTTCTTTTGTTCTGGTGGTGCCCAACCACATCAGCCTTTTATTCTTTTGTGGTAGCTATAAAATATTTGATGTTATGCTTAGCTTGTGAATTAAAAATGGCATGTCGCTTCATAGTTTATTTATGATTGGTGTTTGTTGTATGGTCTGGATGCGATTAGGCACTTAGAGAAAAGTAATTTTTTTACCCAACTACTACTCATAACTAAAGTTTTACATAATTCATAACCTCATATAAAGCCTAGGACATAATAAAGATAATTAAAATATTTAACAATCCCTTAGTTGAATGGTCGAATGCTTCACAACATGCATATAATATTATTTATCTCTTGAAAATAGGGGATTTTTATCTTTGAATGATAGGGGAACGCTTGACCTGTGAGAGCATCTCTTCTGGTAGAAAATACCCATTTCTCGCTAATTTGGCCAATAATCTAATTTTATCATGCATATAGGCATACAAAATTCCAAATCCTTTCTCAAAATGAAGTGTCAAATACAAATAAAAAATTGAAAAGATTTGCATCAGACTAAGTCATTGCTCATACCACTCATGCTCTAGTCTCTTTAGGAAGTGGGTTTAAGGATTTTAGTCTCTTTCTAATTAATAACAACCCAACCATCTTGCAAAATCATATGACTTTCCTACAAGGTTTTAAAGTATAGGAGAAGTTAGCTACCACTGTCCAAGTCGTGGTCGGGTGGTTTATCCTCTCTTATGGAGGTAAATTATATGCCCATCTTCACTTAGATTTAAGACATTCTTGTGGTTTGTATCAAAGCTCCCTAGCTTAGGATCCGTAGTTATTTCCTCACAAGCATAAATCCTCACCTCTTAGGCATTCCCACAATCTTGTATTGTGGGATTATAAGTCCTAGTTTTCTAATAAAATGTCAACTTTAATAAAATCAATCCTTTCAATTTCAAACATATAAAGCCCAACCATAGGATAGATTGGAGTGCTCACTAGGCCTCTTAGTAACATGAGCATTCCATACTCATCTCCTTTGGATTCCAAAAATAAGTCTCTCCTTTTGATATATTCTATTTAATTTTCTAAAATATAACTAGGGCAAGTAAATAAGTAAACTAGGGCACGGGGTTATGGCAAAAAATTAAGTAAACTAGGGAACGGGGTTGAAGAAAGGTAACGAAGTAGTATTTTAGAAAGGTAGAGGGATATTTTGGTGGTAGTCAAGTAAATAAGATAGTTTAGGTGTTAGAGGTGTATTTATTATAGTTTAAGGTGGTATGTATGTAAATTCTCCTATTATAAAGGGAAGTGCTACCTAAGATTTGATTGCTTTGGTAGTCATGCTTCAAGTTATTAGGAATAATCATTATTAATATCCAAAAGCATATTTTTCAATTGTTATATTTAATCCAATCATTAATCTTTTCATTGTAGTCATTACTCTAATTTTTAATTTAAAAATTAAATATTATATTATATTATGTTAGTAGAAAGAAACGCTCTATTATACATACATGAAAGATCAAGTTATATTAGAGCATATATGTAACAAATTAAAATCAAATTAAAAGATATTGCATATGATATATCAGATTAATGTGAAAAAACTTGATAAAGAAAAAAAATCATCAAGCCATACCATCAAGAAATCCACTATAAAAGAAAAAGTTAGGAAAATAATACATATTACACTTATCTGAAACATCTCCATACTTCAGTCTCTCTAAGGCACACACTTCGCTCTCACACATAAGAAAAAATGTCAAAACTCTCAAAAATTGAAGAAAAAACTGCCTAAATATGAAGTCTTCCAACTCGTAGTGCCACGGTGGCACGACCTGGCGCCTAGGCAATGGTACCGTTGTCTCATAGGCTTTTCTACACAGGTTTTGAAATTGCGTAGCCTCTATCCAATCTACCTTTTGGTGCCATGTTTCTCACCATGATGCTGCAATGTCAATGGGCCACAATCCATTGTCATGTCATTTGTCTATTTGATTAAAGCCAAGATTTTTTTTAGCATCGAGGCACTACCCTCTTAGAGATAAAATTAGGCTCTACCATGTAACAATGCAAACACCTTGTGCTTGAATGCATGTCTTAGTAGAGGGGAGAAATCTCACAACCATCACATCAGATGCTTTGATGCAAATATCTTTCAACTATGCTAAAGGAATGTATATAAGAAGAAGGGGGTTAGCTTAGATTACTATGTGTTAGTACTTGTGTAAGTGGCATTCAATTCTTTTTATTCAAATATTTATTCTAATTTAATTTTAGTAAGCTTAAAAGGTAATATTCTTATACTAGAATAAAAAAATATTTTATCCTTTTTCCATTATTCACAAATAGCTTGAAGTCATTCAAAAATGAAAATGGAGTATGATTATCTTCTTTTATGAATTAAGCCCTCATTCGTGTTGCACAATAGCATTTTCTTTTTTCTCTTTTAATTTCACAAATTAAACCCTTTAATTTTTTTTCCACAAAATAAGAATTACATTTATGTTGCATCTAAAATTATTTGTTTAAAAGTAGTCAAAGAGAAACTAAAATCTCTTATAATTATGTGAAGGGTGCAATCTCACTACGTTTCAATGATGAGAAAAGATTATTCATATGAAAAGAGAGAAATTAAGAATGGGTGAAGTTGAGTTACTCTACGAGGAAGCTATAATGAAAGAATCACAAATATTTTAAATACATATAATTTATAATGGTTCGATTACATAACCTATGAACATTATAATGAGAGCTGATAGAAATATTTAGTATTGCAAAGAAGCATAGTATAAAGTACATTTAACAATGAATATAAAATATATTGAATGAATACAAGAGAATATTAGTATTAAGAATGATTAAGAGCTTAGATGGAATAAAATGAGAAGCCAAGACTTTCTAGAGTTTACATGTGCTTTATTTATTCATTTCTTTGCCTTCCCACTCACCACCTCTTAAGAGATCAAGCCATGCCATTTATAATTGAGCATTCTTAAGAATGGAACAATAAGAATTAAATGAATATCTTGAATTATGTAAATTGCTTCAAAGGTAGCATAATAAATGGTAGTTGCAAAGTCTTGGAATGTGTTAACTACCTTAAAATATACATAAATGTGATTTATTTCATAATAATTTTGATTCCTCGTAAAGTGTAATAAATGTTGGCAATGAGAATAGTCTTAGTTGCTGGATTTAAGCGTGCTCATCCTTATTATTAAAGTTTAAATGTGTTAAGCTTTGTGGCATCAATGTTTTATTATAATCCCAAAAGAGAAATGTGTCAGATCATTTCATAAGAGGACAAGATTGAAAGTATGCATATGTGTTTATACTAACAAGAACAAGAAAGAAGGTTATAAGAAATTATGTTTAAAAAGTTGTGCACATTGCACCTGCACTTTGGTTATATGTAGTGGAATTTTATCTATTAATATGAGCCATGCTAGTATAGTTGTATGTGTGGACCAATACTAGGGATATCTTAGAGGTTACAATTTTTTTTGATATCTTAGAGGTTACATTTCTTGTGATAATTAAATGAGTGAGGTGATAAAGGCACCATAAATCATTAAAGAGCCTATAGATTTTATCATGAGCAAAAAATACAATGCATTATATATATGTGTCAAATTTTCAAATTCACCATGATATAAGCTATAGAATACCCATAATCAATGCTTGGGACCAATGCATACTAATATAGAGACAAATGCTTAATGTATGTTCAATAAAATTTTAGAGCTTCAGTGGTTTAAAAATTTAGACTTTTGTATAAATTTACTGACAATGATAAATTGTGTATCTTTGCTAACAAGATCCACCATGTTATTCAAAGGATTCTTGGTGACTAAAGAAATTTTAGTTCTTTGGCTAAAACCAAAAGTAAGGAGATCTTGAATAAATTTCAATATTATTATTGACCTCACTTTGGGAGTGAGCTCTCAACTTCTTCATCATGACTCTTGTAGACACTCTCCTTAGTCTTTAAACACTTCTAGTGATTAACTTTGAGCTTAGAAACCTAGAAGAGCTAGCCATGGAAGAGGTTATGTCTTGGGGTTTAGAAAAATTGCATTGCTTAAACCCAATCCTTGCTTCCCACTTCCAAATCAAACTTCAAATTCAAATCCAAGACCATAAGCCAAATCCAACTCCAAATGATTAGAACCTATGATTAAACTCAAATCTCAAATCCCCTCCTAAGCCCTTTGATTTTATCTTATGGACTTAGCCTTGGCCAAATCCAAACCAATCTCAACTCAATTAATTTTCTCAAATAATCAATCTAATCCTCCAATCATCTATCATTCAAATGGCTCAAAATTCTCCACCGATGAAGAGAGTATGATTTAAAGTGTCAGTGTAATTTTTAGAAGGCAAATGGAATAGTAGATAAGACACTACCCAGAGATTTTGCCCTCATTTTGCAAGGACTTTAGATCAGTTCTGAGGTTTCCTATAGCAAAATAGTTAATTACCTCTCAATCGAGAGAACTTTGATTAAAATTTGTGGTTAGATCTCTTAGTGCATAACGTATAGTAGCAGCATGTAGAGTTTCAGAATTTAGAATTTATGAAATTCATTATATTTAACTTAAAGCGGATGGTTGGGGGAATGATAACGTGCCCGATCTAGATCCCATGGTTATCCGGTCGTAGTCTGGTCTACTTAGTGAGAGGAGGTAGTGGACCTGCAGAAGGATCCCTCGCCAACACATATGTCAAGAAATCCTTTCGCAGGGTAGTGTTTGTCAGGAGACAAATTCTTAATTACCTTAACAGAGGGTTTTTTGCCCAAGTATCTATGGTTCATTCAAAGCATTGATACTGATCGTGCCAAGTAATATAATGGTTCCATTTTAAGCATTCGATCATGACTCGTCATAACTACATCATGTGAGCTCTTGGCCAAACCAAGCGTTAAGGACACAGCGTCGCTTCGGCATGAGATTATTTGAGAGTAAACATAGTTGTGTACTTGATTTGACTTTGACTCCTTTTGTGAGCTAGTGTTTTCTTAATTTGTCACATTTAACAAACTATTGTGAAAGGTGGATTGATTTTTTTTGTTTTAAGTTCTTTAATATTGTATTTCATTTTAGCATTTATAATTTGGTGATTTATTTGATTTTATATTTGCATTGATACTTGAGTTTGATTAATTCAATTTGAGTTAGAAGCACATTTTTATGATAAGTATCCCCTCCGGTTGAAATCTTTATTCAACACATCCATCATCGAGGTGGTTAATTGATTGAATCAAATATGTTTGAGAACTTTAGATCATGTCAACTCTATTTCATAAGGATGATCGATCTACCGTCACATGACATACTAAATTATATTTTTTTACTAAGTTGAAATTCTTATAATAGATTTTTAGGTTTTGTTAACCTGGACCTAGTCCTAAAACTAAACTGAGAATCAACCCGTGCAGCATCCTCAGACACTAAATTTAAGCATTCAGTATAGTGTCGGGGTCCATGCGGGTGTAAAGTAATTTTAGGTAATTTTATATTTGAATTATGAGATTGATTTTATATTTTTATTTAATTCTAATTTTAGCTACTTTTTTTAGATTTAAAATTTTTTTATGTCGAAAGCATTAATGCAGAATGCCTTAATCGACACCTTCGCTCACTTGCAAAGTGTCTAGAATCCAGACAAGAGATGTTATAGATTAATCTAATATATTATTATTTTTTAGATTAATATTTAATTAATTCCACTTATTTGTTCTTTACATTAAAATTTACACTTTAAATCTTTAGTGTACCTAAAATGTCTTAATTAACGCCTTCTATTCGCTCAGACGCTGTCATAATCCCACCACAGATAATTTTTTAAATCTTATTCAATTATTTATATTAATATTCATTTATTTGCATTTGGTTCATAGCTCATTGAGTTCTTTAAGTTTCAATGAAACTTAGTTGTGATCGCTAGGAAGTTTATAGACTCATTCTTATTTAAATACCTTCAAAAAAAATTTTGTGAGTAAGTTTGGCTTCAGTTCATCATTTTTTCATTTAAGTTTAATTTAAACTTTTTAATACTCTTATTTAATAATATTTAAGCTTTGTTGTCAATCTGAACCTCCTGCCTTCCTCATAGAGATGACGGAGTATTCGACATTCCCCGCTTTCTCGAGATAACTCAATGTCTTGCAACACTACGGCCATAGTCTTCTAACCTGCCAGCTCTATTGAGCATAACAGGGTCTTCAAACACCTGCATAAAAAGAGCATATATGTAGGTTTATTTTTTAATTTATCATTTTCAAATAAGTTTAATTTAAGCTCGTCAATACTTTTATTTGATTTTATTTAAGTCTCTCATTAGTCCAAATTTCGGTAGCCTCCCAGTGTCTTCCCCGCGTAGGGGACTGCATCGAGGGCTATTCGACATTCCCGTCAGCTCTACTAAGCATAACGGTTAGTGTCTTACGACACTCTACAATCTTCAAACACATCACCGAGATAATCTTTCAAACCGTCTTGAACATAACGAGTACTTCATACCTGCATAATACAAAATATACATATATATTTTTGCATGTTGATTTTAAAAAGCCATAAGTGTTGAATGCGCCCTTAAATCATGCTCAATTCTTGCATCAATATCAGCAGCTTGTTTAAGGTTCATGGCAAATCTATTCAACCTATCCAGAAGGTTCTTTGTTAGGGTAGCTGACTGAGGTCTAGCCCACTTTGTTCCAAACTGGGTGCGGAATTGAGTGTGCTCATTTGCTTCTTTTTGCAATAGCTCCTCAGTCTGCACCAACAATTCCTGATTGACCCTTCTCAAATCTGAGAGTTGTTGCAATTCAGCTTGTAAGCCTGATGGGCCACCACTTATCTGCACAACTTCGACATCTTCCTTAAGATCCATGGGCAAACTGAAATTACCATCCAATGCTAAGACGGAATCAGGATGGTCCATCTCCTTTAACTTGACCCTTGTAATCTCACTCCCCTGCTGCAATTTTTCAGCTTGTGTTCGAATAATATCATCAACCATCTCTGTATACCTTGACAAAGACTTTGTGCTATTATCAGGGACAAGGTTTGAGAACAATCTTTCCTTGCTAGCATCTAAGACTTCAGTCATAGACGCAGACTTGACAAGAGAAGCAGCAGGCAGAGAAATTAATGAACTGGCTGGTGGAACACGCATGAGATACACCCTATCATTCTCCTTAATTGCTCATTCCAGGTTCTGGTTCATATGGCCCTCCAGTCTGAAAACTGCATCAAGAAGAGCTGCAGCAACACCTTTAGCAGATTTCTTTGCATCAGTTAGAGCATTAATCCCAATCTTAAGCCTAGCTATTTCTTCAGCGATCTCTTCCTTCCCATGGAGTTCTAGAGAACATCTATCGCATGCCTCTGCATAAAACTGAGCTGCCTTCAACTGAATATGAGAGATCCACGTTCTGTCAAAATGCTGATTAAGTGGAGCAGCATTCAGTGTTGCGTAAGCTTCCTCGTAGAAGAGGTCAACCTGCCGTGTGACCTTGGAGCATATACCGGGGGGTTTGGCATCTACAATAACCTTCTCAAAAAAAAAGCACTCCTGCGCCTGCGCAAGCATGAGCCGCTCAAGCCAGCGCACTCGACCGATAGGTCAATAGTGGCGCCGCCGATCGCAGATAGCTTGGGTGCCACGGCCTCACGGAGCATTGCAAACGCCCCCACCGCGCTCTGAAAGACATTGCACGCCTGTTTGAGCCCCGCTGGCGAGGTTCTATCAGCCGATAGTGCGATCTGTCTGTAAGCTGCCCCAATGTTGAATAGGATGGCATTGCGAAGAACGCGACGGCGGCCTGCATCGCGTCCTGAACTAGTGACGAGGACGAAGAGGGATGATTGCACACCGTGGTTCGGCACATGAACGGTCTGTGCAACCTTAATCCGGAGCTCGCGCATCTCTGTTCGGCCTGTAGCATAGACGGAGCAGGAAGGAGAAATCGAGATAAGAGATGGAGATGCGCGGCAGTGTTTTGATCCAGAGAGGAAGTCCATTTGTTCGGCCGAGCAGAGACAGACGAACGAACGGAGGGAGCAGGATTCAGAGGATAGAGAGATCAGTCTTATCGCGTGATCAGCTTCGACTTGGAGAAGAGCTCTCTTTGGACGTGGTTAGAGATGAGCTTTTGCAATAGTCGGTCGTGCGAGGATAGAGGTCTGCGAGCTTGCCTTCAATGGAGAGGAGAAGAGAGGAATCTTTGGCTTCCTCCGTTGGGAGTGTGCCGCAGCTACCGGAGAACGAGGGAGAGAAGGAGAGAGCGAGAGCCTTTTCTGTTCGGCTGCCCACGAAGAACGCTAATCTGCCGCACTCGATTGAGATCTCTTTTTTTTTTTTATTTGCGAGTGGATGACGGGATAAGGTAAGGGTGGTATGGGAAGGCGGCCATGTGGCAGCTCCTATTAACTAAATAAGAGGTGGCAGCATGGGAGATGACGTGGCAGCTTCTTATTGGCCGAATATGATGATAAAAGCATCAAAACCTATGGCTGTGAGTTCCGATGTATTGATCTGATCTGATTAAGAGATAATTATATGAATTTATCTCAAAATATGTGCTAATTTCGATGAAATTGTAAGCGTGATAAATTTTGTTAAACTGGATATTTATTCTAGGTAATTTTGACATTTTGAACGCAATGGCGTAGTCCGTTTCGCAATCGGAGGCCGTTTGAGCCACTTCGACGTCGAATTGGATCACTTTCAGTTCGGAAATATGCATTATTGCTTCTAACTGCTCGATATTCGTGCGAACTTGTCCGAATTAAGTACAATCCATCTTATTTGATAGATTTTAACATTTTGAAGTTAAAGCGTGATCGGGCCAGAATGGAGGTCGTCGACACGGTCGTAGTTCCAACCGACATAGCGCGATCAACACATTGATAGCTCGAGCATTTAATCGATTGCTCATTAGATTTTGCATTATTTATATTCCAATCAATTTCGACGTTCTGAGCGCAACGGTGATGTCCGTTCGTCGATTGGAGGTCGTTTCGTCTATTTTCGGTGATATCTAGTGCATTTTGAGCCCCCAATTTACACACTGTCGCTTCTGAAGTCCATCGAATTAGACTTGTGGGCTTGACTCGACTTTGTGGCACACATATGGAGGTCAACATCAAATCCAAATTTGAACCCAATGATTGAAATCCAAGTTTAGAATTCAAACCAAACCAAGATCTTTCTAAAGCCATATAGACCTACCTCCATAAGCTCGACCAAATCTCAATCTAAACCAAACCAAAATAAATTGATTTCTATATATATCAATTATTTCTTCATTTATATTCACAAATATAAATGAATCCCACCCTCCAATGACCAAAAATAAATCAAACCAAATCAACTCTCTACTTAAGCCCTTTTGACCTACATCCCTCAACTTGGTCAAATTTGCTTCCAAATCACTCCAAACCAAAGTGGTTCTCTCATTAACCATTTATATTTTCATTTATATTCATAAATATAAATGAAATATAAATCCAAGTGGCCAAAACCAAACACAAATCAAATCAAGTTCCCAATTTTAGCCCTTTTAGCCAATTTCTTCAACATGGCTAAATGATATCCAAATCAACTTATAAGTCGTGGATTTCATCATGATTATATCATTCCTTCAATCATTGTTTCAACCCACTTGCAATTGGATTTATATTTTGATTCTAAGTCCATATATGAGTTCAACTAAACTTGAATCGAGTCTTGATCAAGCAAATTGACCCATTTAAGTCCACTTGACCCAAAGTGACCAAAAGAGCCTTTTGTGAACCAAGTTCTAATCCAACAAAAATTGGATTGAATTAAACTCATATAAACCTTCAATCATGATCAACGATCATCCTAGAGTGATCAATTGCATTGAATTGAGTCAAATCAAGTCAACTTGATCCTTTGACCAAGTCAACACTTAACCCAAATGAAACCAAAACTAGACAAAACTCGTCATATGTCAAATTGATTGAAACCATTGACTTAAACCCACTTATATTCAATGATTGAACATGACCAAACCATCAATGGAGCCAAACCACGTCCAATTGATCATTTGACCTTACTTGACCCAAATTGGCCTAAAGAGCCAAAATGAACCAAGTCATGATTTAATCCAAATTGATTGCAACTAATGGCTCAAGTTCATTTCAAATCACTTATTGAACTTGACCAAAGCCATGATTAAGCCAAATTTGATCAATTGGTCAACTTGACCCAACCTAGCCCAAATTGACCTAAAGAGTCAAATTGTCTAAAATCCAAATTAAATCCAAATTAAAACATATCAAAACTTACAATCAACTTCAATCAACCAATTAAACTTGACTCAACACCTAATTCAATCAAATTTGGTCAAA
Organism: Cymbidium sinense; assembly: GCA_021442155.1. Taxonomy (NCBI): domain Eukaryota; kingdom Viridiplantae; phylum Streptophyta; class Magnoliopsida; order Asparagales; family Orchidaceae; genus Cymbidium; species Cymbidium sinense. The sequence goes on along the minus strand of CM038215.1, from coordinate 260,399,141 downwards.
TTGGTCAACTTGATCCATTTGACCCTTTTGAATCCAAATGTGTCAAATTCAAGCCTAAGCCAAATTAACCAAAAATCAATTGAACCAAAACATCCCAAATCATCATTTGAACATAACCCAAATCTTGATTTGACTCAATTTGACCAATTGGTCAACCCAACCCAACCTAACCTAAATTAACCCATTTTGACCATATGAACCCAAATCACCCAAAACTAACTTGTGGAACCTTGGTGGCTAACTTAACCTGACCCAATCAAACCCTAGTCAGCACAAAGCCAGCCCAAATCCATGTGAGACCCAACTCAAGGGAATTAAGCAATGGACACCCTCTCATTTGCTTTGTATCATTTCCTTGAGTGGCAAAGTCCACTTTGCCTCCCAATGGCAGCCATCAATATGCCAAATTAAGGACTCCTAAGACATCCTAGCCCAACTTAAGCCACCCTAGCATCTTTCATGAACCAAAGGGAACAAAGCCAAGCCATTCCCCCTCATGGCTAAACCCATTGGATGCAAGGGAGATAAATCCCACACAATCCTTCCATATCAAGCCTTGAGACTCTTGCCACCACTTTGTCCACTCCTAGCAAACCATGTGGCATTGACAGCGACCTTTTCAACAACCCAACGGTGGACAATTGGTGAAAATTAAAGGTTGAATCTCGTCCGTCCATCAAGTGCAATTGAGGGGTATACCCCCTCAATTCGAGCGGCAAACATGACAAATTGTATTGTGAGTCCTCCTAAGGAAATTTCAAAATCTCATAGAGCACTCACAAGTCTTCCCAAGCCTTCCTCGATTGACATTCCTCTTCCCCAAGCAAAGCCAAAATAGAACACCACTCTTCCGAGCAATACACCCTCTCCACTAAATCAAACTTCAATTCCTTGCACCCACACCATTCTCGTACTCCATCAAAACCAACTGAACCATCTCCAAGCCTTCTCGAGCACCAGAGATTAGAGTTCAATCAGAGTCGAAGCCTTCACACACATGGATTGGTCAACCGAGCACTCTACACCAAATCAAGCTCAAAGCTTCTCAACAGGGCCTCACCTTAACTAGGCGAAGCCACCTCCGAGGATCCACCATCGGACATTAGCTCCGGTGAGGTAATTTTACAAACTGAGGTTTACATGGAAGAATCGCTTGGTCTTTCGTGAAGTAAATTCAAATGTCATGAGTTTTTAGCTGTTGGATGTGTGCCTCTCCCATCCCCGAAGGTGTGGGATGAATTTGGAGGCAATCCAAGCTTGGGTGAGCTCGGATCGAATGGGAAAAGACGGACAACATCCGTCTTTTGCCACTCGCAAGCAGGGTAGATCATGAGTCATCCATTCCGCGTGATTGGAACGAACAGCTCTGATCAGATATTGCATCAGATCCCTTGATTCCCTTCCTAAATCGTAGATCTGATTATGGTCGTCCGATCTTAGATCGGACTATCCACGGAGTTAGCGTGTCCGCTGTAATCTGAGTCAGTAGCGAATGTGACAACTTAGATAGTGAATCCCATCACACCACATGGAAAGCACATTGCATCAGTGCACCACGTCAGCCACCTCGTGGCCTGACGGGATTAAGATTTTAATTAGGGTAAATAATCTATTTGTAAGTCTGAAACTTCTAAAAACCATAACTAATTGTAGAAAAATTTTAAAAATACAAACTTAGGCTCATTTAAAGATATTTCAAAGTAGAATCTAAAAAATTATTATTAATTAATTTTAAACAGTGATTTTGGCTTAATTAAGGTTTAATTAAAAATATAATTAGCTTAATTACTCTTTAATTAAGCACCCAATTAATCTCAAATTTTGTATGGATACCTAGGGGGATAACCTCTGCCTCCTCTATTTTTCTAGAATTTTATTGGTTGCTTAATTAGAGAAATCAATTGATTAAGTCTTAATCACTTTCTTAATTTAATTAAGGGTAATTAGTGAATGAATAATAGTTTAATTAATTATTTAAACTTAATTACTTATGTTGAACAGTAAAGGAGCTTAGGGAATGTGATTGGGACAATTTTTTTCTAATTCATTTCCTAAGTTTCCTTTACTTTTTGGAAATCAAAGTAATTAATGATCAATGAAGTAATTAATTAATTTTCAAGATAAAATTAGTGCCTAAGTGATGAAATATGGGACTTAGGGATTGAGATTAGGGCCTCTTTCTTGATCCCTTTTCCTTAAGTTAATTTTATTTCATTAGTTGAATATGCTTAATGCTTAATCAAATAGATTAATGTGCTCAATTAACATAATCTAAAATCCACTTCACCTCTAATTACCTTTAATCAATCTTGTGTAGTTCTTTGGGTGTTCAATAACCCAAAGAGAGAGAGAGAGAGAGAGAGATAATGAAATTATGGTTGGCTCACATGTGAGAGAAAACCTTAAAAGTAGTTAAGTGAGATCCCTTAGGCTTAATTAACTATTAATCATGAGCCAATTGCATTTGGTCCCCTTTCATTTCTTAGGAGTATTGCTAATTTACTTTTCATGTGATTGCATATCATATTGGCTCATTATTAATTAGTTAATTAACTTAAGGTGATATAAGCAATGGTTAATTAATACACTTAATTCATACCCTAACCTAATTAAGACATAAAACTAATCTAAATATTCTTTAATAAACTAAACTAACTCACATATGGGGAATGAGATTAGGATTAGCAAACCCCTTTCACATTTCTTGAATCAAATTAAACATGAAAATTAAGTAGCACTAAAAAATCTTGGCTTGCTTTAAATAATCTTATTTAGTTTAATTATCCTTAGGGTTTAGTTGGAATGAATGAAACCGCATGCTTGTGTTATTTTATTTCTTTCTAATCGTGCTAAATACTATATGTCATATGATTCATGCATCCATCTCTATTTAAATTGATTAAATGAAATAGTTTTCTTTTATGTAAATGATTGATTTAAATTAAAAATATGTATACATATACTATTAAATCTTAAAATATATTTTTTGAAAGTCATTAATGATTGAATACACATATATTTATAAATTTATTATGCATACATAAAAAATACAAATATGAACTTCAAAGTAAACATATTTCATGCTTATGTATTATTTTTATTGCAAGAATTTAGTGGTATATTATAGGACATCCCAAAGGGATGATAAGTAGCCTAAGGTTCCTACATCCCTCTCTCTAAAATAATGGCTACATCCCTTGATTTTATATATGTGAATCCATTCTAGATAAAATTTTTTCTTTTTAAAAAATAATCAATTCTTCAAAAATCAAATTTAGGCTTTCCATTCTTATGTTGCTTTCATGACATACATGTATTATATATTATTCTTACATGATGGCAAATTTTGTGTTATGTGATATATTATCCAACTAATTTTAAGTTGCCTAATTTTATTGTGAATGAAAATCTAGACTAATTAAACATAAAATCCTTTCACTAAAAAAAGATTAATTAATTTTTTTTTAGATTTGGGAAAAGGTATAAGTGACCCTCTCTTCCTTTCTCTTTATAAAAGTTTAGTATCAAATGAAATAAAATAAAAAAAAGTATTAATTCTTAAAATCGTAAATTAATTAAATTTAAAAATTAAATGATAAACTAACTAACATAACATATGCATGCATTACATTAGATTAAGTCACCACTTCTAGCTTTATGTTAGGGCGGTGCATGGTTTGATGTATATTTTATTTTATGATGTAATATTTTAGGCTGGATGTTAAGGTGTATGCCTCGTAGACTGGATGTTAGTGCGTGATTAGCCAAATTATATTTTCTGTAGGATATTATGCTTAACAAGTGCTTAAAATAAATATAAATATTTTTGTTGTGCAGGTCGCTTACCCCCTAAGCATAATCTATATTAGGATAGGTGGACTTAGTTTTCCATGTACATGGTGCTAAGTTCTAATCATTCATACAACTGCTTGGGTTGCATGGCGTGTTTAGCTAATATTTATTTTGCAGGGTTAATTAGATTTACTTTTTCATTCTTTTAATGTAATTGTGCATTAGGAATTTGGTTAAGTGTTATGGGGGTAAAGGATGAACATTAGCCAGAAAGTGTGATCCTGGGGTGCCATATGATGCCTAGAAGCCTACCAAATCAAGTGAAGCAAGTCAAATGTAGAAATGGAGAGAATGTGCAGACTTGAAGATCCCTCATAACACTTACCATTTTGTAAATCTATAATTATTTTTTCATATACTAGGTTGTATAAGGGTAGAGCTCGGCTACCCATTTCTTGTAATAGCCTCTTATTCTTTTATGATAGATATATAGAAATTATTTGATGATTTGTTTACATTGTGCAATAGAAAGAGCATGTTTGTTCCTAGTTTCTTCATGGTTGGTGATTGATGTGTAGCCTGTATATGTTTAGGCTCTTAAGATAAAAGTAAATTTTCTGCCCCAATTAATAATTCATAACTAAATTTTATAAAATAACTCATAACCTCACATAAAGCCTAGGTATTAAATCAAGATAATAAAATATTTAGCAACCCCTTAGCTGGATGTTGTATGCTCAATATCATGCATGTCATATTGTCTCACTCTTATTAAGAGAGGGTCTCCATCTTTGCTAGAGAGAAAAAGGGGTTGACCTTTCAGAGCCTATGATGGAAAATAACTTCTTTCTCCTTTGATTTAGGCCATAATCAATTTTCTCATACATTTAGGCATGTGAAATCATATAGCCTATGTCAAAAATAAAGAGTCAAAATCAAATAAAATTTGATAATATTTGCATTAGAATAGGACATTGTTCATACCACTCATGCTCTAGTCTCTTAGGGAGTGAGTTTAAGGATTTAGCTTCTTTTCTAAATAAATAACAACCTAACCATATTACAAAATCATAAGACTTGACCACATGATTTTAAATTATAGGAAGAGTTACCTAGCTACCACTTTAAGCGATTATAAGTCCAACAATCGGGTAGTTTACCCTCTCTTATGGAAGTAAATAATATACCCACTTTTGCCTTTGATTTAGATCATATTTTGGCCTTCGCTAAAGCTCTCTAGATTTAGGATCTAAGGTTGTTATTTCTCTTTGGGGCTACAAGCATAAATCCTCACCTTTTTAGATATTTTTGCAGTCCTGTATTGTGAAATTATAAGTCCTAGATTTCTAATAAAATTTCAACTTAAATATGTAATTCCCCTCAACTTCAAATATGTAAATCTCAATTATATGATAGCTTGGGATGCTCACTAGGTTTCCTAATATCATGAGTATCCCCTACTCATCTCTTTTGGCTTCGATAATAAATCTTTTTATTTTGAGCTATCCCATTTGATCTTCCAAACATAACCAATTTATTGATAATCATATCTTTGAATTATTTGGAAATAACAATTGTCTACTTTAATCGAGAGTATTCTTAAGGAACTCACCTTCCTTAAGATGTAATTAACTATGGGGGCTTGCCCCCATAGGAAACTTTAGAACTTGGTTTAAATTAATAATACTTTATTCATCCATGTAAAGTAGGAAAAAATTCTCTGGTATATTCGAAGACTCATCATGCCTTAGGAGTCTTTATTAGGTAATCAGGTTCATCGTAAGGTAGTGATTTCTATCTTTGAGATAGTACACTATTTCTTGATATCGTATCTGATTACTTCAATAAGTACGCCCTCAGATCTATGTGTCTCCACCTCACATACACACACATACACATCACACTCACTCCAAAAATAAACACCACAATTATTAATAACTTTATAGAAGGCTTTGTTCAAGTTTGGAATATCGAAGCAAGAACGGATGGTCACGTGGAAGAAATCTTAACTAAATATTTTCAAAATTATGCAAAATATAAAAATCTTCTAAATCATAAAATAGCCAAGTAAAATCTAAAAATTTATTTGAACTATAAACATACAAATTTAGAATTACATTGAAACTTCAAAAGATGCATATCTCATGGGCTCTTTGAAGTTTATAAATGTAATCCCTTTTTATTTTTAATTAATTATTATGAAGACTATCTAAAAATTTTCAACAATTTGATGAGTCAACAACTTAATAGCAAGCTATGCTTCTATATTATTATGATTCAAGAAATTGGAAATAATATTTATAAGCAGCTCATGTAATAATTTGCATGCAAAGTAAAGTGAGGTAATAATCACTTAAATTATATAGTATTCTTTATCTTTCCATATAGTATAAACATCACAAGAGTCATTGTTTAATATGCATCTTAAAGACACATCTTTCAAACCTCTTTTAAACCCACGCAAAAGGAAAAGTAAGTATTTTCATTTTCATTTACATGCACGGGGATGTTACGTCCCCATCCAATATTATAAAGAAGTGAACTCCATTCTCAAAATGTACATTCAATCACATAAACATATATACATTCCTTCTTTTCATCAAATTTTATACTATTTACATGATGCATTTGTGTGATAATCGCGCGGGCTTCAAAACATTTAATTAATGCACTTATATGGAAGACATATGAAATTAAAAGCATGAATGATATTGACAATCGTTTATTCAATATGAAGGTATGTAAATGGAGCATGAAGAGCTATAAGACATAACAAATAAGCTTTAACAACATTATAATTAAAGATTTAATTGTAAGTGTATTTGGTCTATAAGAAAAAAAATTAAGTCTAGTAATTCTTCTTTCCTTTGAGAATTATTTCTTTCTATGAGATACATAAGTATCATACACAAGATTAATGACTAATAGTTTAACAATTTATTAATTCTATGACTTTCTTACTTCTTTAACTTTAAATCAACATGCTATATTACTTTGTCTCATCTCATTCAATATTCTTTATTCTTCTTTTATTTTGCTTATTTAAGTTAATTTTTTTACTTTTCCATCCTCTCATTGATAACTATTAATCATCTTCATTTTACATTCATTTAATAAATAAATTTCAAGTTAAATGTTATAACAACCATTATGCATTCAATAAATTTCTTTCAAAATTAAAACTAAATTTGGTGAAGTAAACCCTACTAGTCATAATCTTCATTGATTAAAAAGGATAAGAGCATTACAAACCTCACCTATAAATGCACAAAGCTCAAATTATTTCCTTATTTATTCTTCTTTGCTTCAATTCATAATCAAATCAATAATCCCCTTTCAAAATAGAATTAGGGTTTTATAATTTATACAAAGCATACATAAAATGCAACTTATTTTTGACTTAAAAAAGTTACAAATTAAACCCCAATTTTAAATTACCACTTTCCTAAATTTCTCAATTTTACATAGTACTTTCCAAACATCTCATCATTCAAACGCACAAGATGCCTCTTTTGACTCTTATAAAATTTCCTTTTTCTTCCTTGCTTTGAAAGACCTTTTGTTGCTTGGCAAGGCACCCCCGCTTCTTTCACACACATATGAGCTCACACACACCCAACCGCTTGACAACTACACACACATTAGATGCTTGCATGAGCCATGCTCATCTCCTTGCTCAACATCAACATTTGTTGTGCTTAACACACTCTCCCCTTGGTGCAAATTATCCTTCTCAATTTCTCCCATTCTTGTTGTTGACCTCATTTTAATGATGTTAGCATCCATCCTTCCCGTAGCACCTATGGTTTCAATTCTAGACTAGAAATTTTCTCATCTAGACCATTAAGAGATTTTCTTAGTGGTTAAGAGAGCCAAACTCAAAATTAAAGTTAAAAACAAATAAAATTGAAACTGAAATTAAAATTAAGTGAAATGAAATTAAAAATTCAAACATAAACTAAAAGTGAATTGAAATCAAAACCCCATGGTTAGATCAAAAATAGGCTAGTCGATCCAACTAGGATCTATCATAGCTCAAATAGGTTAGATAAATTCCAATACTTCTAACCCCAATAAAATTAAATAAAATTTAAAATAAAACTCATTAAAGTTAAAATTAAAGCTTAATTGACTCCTAATTAGGTTAAGTAGATTATTTATCAAAACCTATTTGAGTCTTATTGAACAGAAGTAAAATTAAACTCAAACTAAACCAAATTAAATCAAAATTATATCAAAATGAATCTATTTAAAAATTTATTGTTATTCAAGCTTAATCAAACCCTTAAAATTTAAAATCCAAATCGAATCAAATTTGGTCAACGTCAATGTGTCAAACATATTTTATTAGTTCACTACTCATATTAGAGGTCTCTATATAAGCTTCATGAGTCAAGTTGAGCAGCCATAGAAAAATCAATTGATATACATGATGTCATGCAAATCAAAGTAAAAAAAATGTAATTAAAATTGCTCAAAATGATCACTTGTGCATCTAACAGATTATGTAAATACATCAAAGATATATATATATATTATTTGAAATATATACACTCAATGCTCATATATATATATATATATATATATATATATATATATTTGATAAATGTAATTAATTTCAAAATAGAAAGAAAAAAAAAAGTTAAATTGAAATATCATAAATTCTCTTGTCCACAATTTATACATAATTCTTAACTGTTAATTCTCTAAGCCCCAACACACAATATGCATAATACCCTGCACTTTCTTAATGCATTTCACCACACAACATTTAATTTATCATTACATATATAAAGTACATTAATCATTCACTATAGATTGGTATGTTATATAGCTATAGAAGTACACAGCAACACTATCATAAGGATTAAAATTGTAATCCTACATTTGATAGAAGATACGGCCTTGAGAAATTCTTGGACTTGATTGATAATCCAAAACACTAATATTTCAATTTGGACTTAATTCTAGAAAACTTGGACATGAATGTACTACATCAAAACTAGTGAGTTAGCACCAAATTATTTTAGCAAAGTATTGCAAGTGAAACTAAACCAACATAGTATGACCTGAAGCATAAATTTAATGGGCAATATATGTATAATTTGGTGAATATAAAGATCAATTGAAAATAATTTAAGCATTAAAACCATCGTATTTATGGTATGCATGAATATTATGATATGTTTATGAGTCATAACTGAAGAATATTTGCCTTAGAATTAATATGTTGCTATTATTTGCTTCATTAAAAGTATTAGGCAAGAGATTAAAAATAAATTAAGCTATAATTCACAATCAATACTATATGAGGCTTTATCCACATATTTAATGTTGAGGTATATTAAGAACATTCTATTAGGACTACCACACATGCAATTAAATTTCATAAGGAAAATTTCTTACCTTCTCATATACTACTTGTCAAGCATACACCAATTAAAGAATCATGTATAACTGAAACATGAACTTACAAAAAAATGCTAAAGTATATGAATATTATTTTGAAGATAATCTTAAATGTAGAAAAAGGTTTACAATTGCAATATTGAGTTGATATATGATTGTGGTGACCTTGGATCTTTACTTGATTATGAACCTAAAGCTATACTTTACAATTGAATATGATCTTGTTGCGATTAGAACATAATTATATAATTGATCGTGACAGCAAAGAAATCATACACACAGTAATTGATGAGTCAATTAAACAAAATAATAAAGTGAATACTAAATATGAAAATAAACACAAATATCTTCGGTGAGTTACTTTATTAATCTTCTATTTTTTTAGTTTAGTTTATTTCTTCTCCTCTTGCTCAGCCCAATTCTCTTTCCTAACCCCACAATCTCCCTCTCCCACCTCCCCCAACTCCAACACTAAACCTCCTTATGTCAACCATCACCATTACATGCACAATTTTCTAATCACTCCTAGGTCTTGCCCTCATCCTCCCACAAATCATAAGTCAAATTCCAATCACACCCATAAGGCTCCCCTCCACTTCCCTTACTATATAAACACTAAAAGTTAAAAGCAACTCTAGGCCAAATCCTAAATTCCTCTCAACTAAGCCCTCTTCTCCTCACAAACATACAAAATAATTTTTTAATCCATTGCCTCTCAGCCACCCTTCCAATCTCCATAAACACAAATCCTAGATAGCTTCAATTGGCACCAAAAGGATCAATCATGCATCTCCCTTATCACCATAAAGCATACACACCTTCTGTTTCAAAGATCCTACCCACCACTACCCATCATATTGCTATCATAGCAAAGAGAATTAGGTATTTCCTCCAATGCATAGAAGGGATCCAAAAAAAATAAGCCAAGGGAGATCACAATCTCCACAGGAACTACAATAATCAAGAATCCTCCTCCAACAGCAGGCATCCAAAAATTGGTGGTTCAATCTCCAAAGTGGATAATATCTAAATTTCCTTTGGCTTTTTAAATTTCAACATTGAAATAGTTATTGATGATACTCCTTTATCCAATAAAAAAATTATCATTCTTGATAATGCACATTTCAATGTTAGAAGATACTTATTTTTAATATTATGAGATATTATCTATTACTAAACATGCATTAGAGAAATGGAGCTTCCAATTGATGATTTGTATCGCTATTTTTCCATCAACACATATTTAAGATAGGCTTGAGGTTGTGAGTGAGATATTGTGAAGTCAAATACATAACAATTTTTTTTTTTTTTTTTTTTTTTTTGTGAATCTCAATCAATGAAGTATTGCATAGACTTCATACAGATGAATATGATCCAAGCAGGACAAGATTAATGCATGCAACATAATGAACATAGCAAAACAATAATGTTGATAAGTAGTGAACAACTAAACATGTAAATGATAGAGCATTAGCATTGCATCCTCAAAGACTACATATGCTACCCACTATCATCATTTAAAGCTTACAAGGTAATCCTAAGATGATAGAAGCAAGGACTATTAATTGCATTGGTGTGCAACTATGGGAGCTAACATGACCATCAAACCTGTAAAATGAGTATTCTTCGAACTTAACTAAAATAAAACAAATGAACAAGCAAGCACCATGAGCGATTCCTCTCTTAATGTAAATTGAAAAAAGCTTCTTAGTTCTCATAACAAAGTCAAACACTCTAGAGGCAAGCTCATTCCCTTTAATGCAAACAACGACATCACAAACTGATCTGTTGGCATTGACTTTCATGACATGGGAGATATATTCAGCTCTCAATAAAGATCTGTTGGAATTGACTTTCTTGACATGTAAGACATATTCAGCGTTCAACAAAAATCTAATTGCAGAAGCAATATGTCACACAATTCATTAATTAGTTGAAGAAGAATGAAACAAAATATAATAAGAATTAACATATTACACTTTCAATTATTTTCAATTAACGAAGCAAGATAGGATACATTCACCCGCCAAAAAACAAAGGAACAAAACAAATTACTTGGAGGATTCACAACGGCCATAGACCAATTAAAAGGACAAAACAAGATTATAGTACTCATTATGATGAGATTTGCTTAGCATAATTTAATAATATATGAAACCCTCAAATTTCACAAGGTAAACAAAAAAGACAATTGTTACAGATCCGAAATTATACGCTTCATATAAACCTCCGAATGAATTCATACAAAGAAAAAAATTGGATCATCATCATCATACCTCGCCATCAGCAAAAGAAGCCATGCCGAAAGAGATTAGCCTCGATTTCTCTGCTGCAAGTATGAGTCGGAATTAAGGAATACGCTTTTGAGGAAAACATAGTTCGACAAAAGAATAAAGGAGGAAAATTGAAAAAAGTGCGACAAGGTCATTAGCATAAGAGACAGGTTGCAGCGATTGAAAAGCTTGAATTTAAAACAGCGGAATATCCCGAATCTCTGAAATCCTTTAAACTGACGAGAGAGAGAGAGAGAGTACCCTCGGTGGTCGCGCTTGGACTGCAGCTCAGCAGGATTGCGCCTTCGATTTATTATTCAAAGAATAGCTGGAAGAGCTAATTACCGGTTGTACGTTTTGGATAGATTTTCTACAACATAATTGTATCTCACATTGTATTCATTCATTTTTTAGTCATATTTTAAATTTTAATTAATATAATAAAATAAGTTTCTTCAAATAATTATAAGTGTAAAATATATTTTTATAACAAGAATAACAATTAAGAGCCTATTTAGTATAAATGTAATTGTGTGAAATAATAATAATGAAGCTATTATCAAAAAAATTATAGTGAATACTATAAATTTTTTTATTTTTTAAAAGTCAAATCATATTTATGTCTGCCAATATATTCAATTAGGTTAGCTTGAAAAATATAATTTTTCCACTTCAGATTCTTCAAATCTAATCTCACCACATTTTATCAAATGACTACAAAGGTACGGCTTAAACCGCATAGCAAGTGGAATATCGCATATATTATTTTTAATTATAAGTCTTTTACATTTGTATTAGAATATTTGTAAAAATGGCAATTTTAAATTTTTTTTAATAATTACTTGACTATTATAAAAATTTAACACTAGTATATATTAATTGTGAAGTCTTATTTCGCATTATCAATTTCGCTCTTTTTCATGTCAAGATGGACAAAAATAATGACAATTGAACTCTTCAATTGGAAGGTCTGACCTAATGCTTGTATAAATGCTTGAATGGTAACTTGAGAGGTGACCAACTTGACATAATGCTTATATAAATGAGTATGCTAGTAAGTATTTAAACTTGCAAGTCAATTTTTTAATGAATTAAGTCCCCTACACAAGTAATAATTATATTACTAAGCATCTAAGTCATTAGAAGAATCTAAACTAATAGATAATGATGAATAAAAAAGATTTCCTAATAAATTTTTGGACATTCACTTTAAACATAAGAGTACAAGAATATGATGTTTAATATTAAATATAGCAATATTGAAGCCAAAGCAATAATTAAGAATTTATTTGATTAATTGCATCTACAGTATACTATAAGTCAAATCTTTTAATTTTATGATTGATTTGTTATATTTTAAACACATTATATTTAAAAAGTGTATTTGAAATACTCTACTTAATTAATCCACGATCGAACATAAAGTGAGACTGTATGTTACCAGCCGTAATAACTGTCGCTCCACCAATTTCTAGCTATAGCAATTGCTATCCTATATTATCACTATTTATTGTTGATCATCATCATTACCGCCAATAATTTTATTTGAAATACTTTATCAAGATAAAAATAAATAAATAAACATTTTATATTTATAGAATTTTCAATTAAATAATCAAAATTATAGGACCAAAGCTCATTACCATTGAATAGTTTTAATTGTTATATAAGTGTGAGCATTCATGTTCTTTTAAGGACCACCCAAAAACTCTAGTTTAATCCAAAATTCAATAATATACTTTCTTTCCATATCTGGTCAAAAAAAAAAAATTATCAGAAATGACATTTAAAGCAAAATTATTTTGAAAAAATTTTATCTGTTCAGCCTCAAGTTTTATTTTGACTTTTCTTCAATAATAATGATTCTCATTATAATTTATTTCATTTTTTTGATACTTGTACTTTTTTTTTCCTACAAAATGTTCGTAATGCCTTTGCTAAGAGCTGCTATCCCCATCTTAAATCACTCAATATCCTTTAAATAAACAAGTGATTAACAATGTATTATTTTCTCTTTCTTTGTATCCCCTTATATAATAGACGATATGTTGAGAAGACATTAGACATCCATATACCTCAGCGGAGGAGGTGCTTCGTTGAGTTGAAATCATACGACTGCCAACAGTTGTTTATTTTTCAATAGTAAAGAATAAAATTCGATTCTATATAAATTTAGGAACAAAAATTAAATTATAGATAAATTTCTCGAAAATGTAAAATCGATCATATGATCGAATGTGAAGAAAAAATAAATTCAAAATTAATATAACTTCAACCAATATTTTTTAGGTCATTTCTCGCTAATTTAGAGTGCTTCTAAACTTTAACCAATCTCTAGATGACTAGTTAGTGTATGAATTTCTTAAGAGATAGGACTCCGTACATATATATTTTATTCTTTATAATTGCTGTCCATGATAGCGGGTTAGTGTAAAATGGCAATTTTAATAAACTATCGTTACATCATAAATAATTAGTCTATTAAAATTTCATAACCGCAAGCAGTTACAATATTTTATAGCTGTCAGTGTCCTAAACGACACTAGCAATACGGTTTAGATGATATCGTACAGTGTGAGAATTTTGAATATGAGCTCACATATGAATTTAATTATATATTAAGTATTATCTTATTTTTTAAGACTATTAATTCTATGATCAAATAAATATTAATTAATTTTAGACTTTTTAGGTATCTAATTATTATTTTTTAATATAATTATCATATATAGAGACCGAATATTTTATTTTATTTTTATGATGGTCTAAAATAAAATGAAATGTGCTCAAGTATAAATAGAATCGTGATCTCAATTTTAAAGAGGTTATTTTTATTTTTTCTCACATCCCATCTTAAGTAAAAAAAAATTATCTCTCAAGAACACCACTTTAGAAGTGGAATGCTATAAATCCCAAATTAGCTCTTCCATGGATTCATGTACCCGTACGATTAAATTCTTCTCGATGATTTGACATGAGATCTAGGTACGATAAATTTATTTTATCTTCATATATTTTTAAACAAGTCGTAGGCCATCATTAAATCAATGATAGATTTCTCCCAATCTTTTCTATCGATTCCTTATAAATTTTAGATCAAAGTATTTGATTTTATTTTTCTACAATTTATTTGTTTTCACATAATGAGAATTACGCATTTAGCATATCATTCTTTACTTTAGATTTTGAGTGAAAAGATATAATCAAGATTAGCCAATATTTTTTTCATATTCTAATTAAAATTTCAACCTTTATATATTTTTTGTGATTATTTTCACAATTGTGATCTTATCTTGAAAAATAAAATTCATATTTCAACAAATAAATTTTTGCAATCTTACTCTATCTCTCATTTTTCTAAAAAAGTAATATTTGGGTGATTCTATAAGATTATAGTTGATGTAAAAGGTTGGTAGCACTGTCTTAGGTGCTAAAGATAGAAAGATGGATATGTAAATAACGGCTTAATTTTTAAAATAGATCAATTAATAATCATATGGAGTGATTAGGCATTTAAAAATTAAAATAGCTAGTCCTTGGGTCAGTGGGATGCAGTCAGCGCTAATCGGCCAGCTTTAAGTAAATAAATGGGTCCATATCTTATGGTCATTATCGACTCAACAAATGTCGGATTTTGGCGTGTTTAGTATTGTTGGAAAGATAATGAAAAATTCTACAACTTTTATGTTAACAACTTTCGACGAATCTCGTCTGGTGAGCCGCAGCATTTAGAAATGTGCGACTTCTGAAGTTGCAAAAATTCAAAATATTAATGCAGCCCTAATTTTTTTGGCCATATCAGGCACCTTAGGTGTCGGGTTTTGGCATGGTTGGTATCGTTGGAAAGATAATAAAAAATTTGATAACTTCTATGTTGACAACTTTGGACGAATCTCGCCCGGTGAGTCGCAGTTTTTACAAATGTGTGACTTCTGAAGTTGAATATATTATTTTATTGATAATATCAAACACTCTCATTATATTCTATATAAAAATTGAGTTTGAATCTTTATGTAATTCCCAGTTGAATCTCTCATCTTCGCATTTGATTTAATCAAAATATACAAATAATAAAGTACACTGGGATAATACAATAAGAAGTACATGAATGACTAAGGATAACAAATAAAAAAGCCAGAGTACATGCCTTGTATAAGAAAGATAATACATCTATCTTCGGCGATGCCAGCGTGGTAGAATCACATCGCTACACAGGTGTAATGTGGTGGTGTGGTAGATCATGCAGATGATGTTCTTGATGGTCCTCTCTTCTTCCACAGAGTTGTTTGCAAATACCTAAGTCAGTAACATGAGGTAAATGCCAACCCAAGAAAGCGAATACCCATGGTACACTCATGGCGGTGTATCATATGGAATGGCGATTGGTCCATATGCTTTGTTTGCGTGCCATGGATCTGAGACCACATTGCCTGTTGATATGAATCTTGGGGTGGTACGTGAAAATAATGTAGTGGGCGTCCATGCTGAGGATGGCCACATCCATCGACGGAATGTCTGCGTGTCACGGTATGCAGCATCGTATAGTGTCGAGATATGCATATTTGGCCTCAAGTCCACGAATAGCTCTTCATAATCGTTGAAAGATTTCTGAAATTATGTATCTTCATCTCTGTCGAAATAGCGCTGAAATATATCCTCAGTCTTCAAGATGTGCTCGTGCTGCATATTGAAGTTTTAGATCAAGATTTCATTGTTAATAGGAAAAACAAATTATAATACTTTACATACATACTAACCATCAAACGTTCCCCCAATGCTCGGGGGTAATATGTGTCAAGAGGTACTGTCGGTGCCTTGAGCATGAAAAGTGATGCCCATGCCACCTCATATAGCGGTTGATGGCTCGGATCTGGCGATGAATCAGTATGACAATCGTGTCACGCCTGTTCTCCCACTATGCAATGAAGGAGTGGTGGTATTCAACCCAATCAACATCAATCTTTCCTCGTCCATTGACCCGTACAAATGATGGATCTATCGGGGCTACATCAGTCAATGGAGGCATGCCAAACTATCTGAGCACACGATCAGGCAGGTACCACTCTACCCTCTTCCAACATATTAGCGGTACTCTAGCTAGCCATATCTCCTCTCCCTGTAAATATATCTCCGTGACACGCAAGCGGATCTGATGTCCATATGGCTCCCAGATGACCTGCAAATAAAACATAAGTTATTCTTTTCTACAAGATCGTAATGAGTTAGCCAAATAATATTACATCAATTCAGAATACCTGACTCTGTAGAAGTCCATCCAGCTCATCCCTATAGACTATGATATTGGATAATGGCATTTCTCGAACATATCCTTCATTCCAAAAAATACGCTAAGCGATATGTCGGTGGGATCTGGAACATGTAACGTAGGTCTTCCCACTTGAGTGTGCTCCCAGGCTCATACCTGCAGTAAATGAACACATCTGGCCATGTTCGTGTGCTTTGGTTTGGTTGCTTCATGTAATTCCCTATATAGATGAGCGAAACACAAAATCCAAAGACAACCCCTAATATCTCAAAGAATCTGCAAATGAACCTCAAACCGAGTATCTCGAGAAGAAATGATCCAATAGCATATAGTATGTAGGCTCGACATGCATAGTGAGCGGAGATCGGTAGATCTAAGTCAGAATCCGCGGTATGTCCATTGTAGCCATCGTAAAAGTATGCGTATGAGCACGTCCCATGCAAAACTCTGATGCAATATGTGGATGACGGGATCACGATAAATAAGCGTGCTACGGATGTGCTCCAATCAACTCGAGAACAATCGGCCCCACCGTTTCCGCCACCAACAATAGTCGCAATCATGGGTGGGTCATCTATCCAGAATACCTAGAATCATCGCCACATCGGCGTAGCGTCATCTCTCCGGTGGCCAAGTGGAAGGTATTCATCGAGGACACACCGTGCTCTGATCTGTCGATAAGTGATGATCAAGCTTAATATCGCATCCAAGAATCTAGGCGACTTCGCACATCCATAAATCTAGAGGCGGTTAATAGGCCATTCCTAAACATCGCGGTAAGTGCGCAAGCACGACACGAAACCCAATCAAATGAATTATGATTAAAATACGTCAGTATATTAACAAAGTTTGCACAAAACCAAACACAAAACTCTAAGAAAACCCCTTACCATATCAGGATGCGTAGCTGTACACCTCATGCGCGGTATCTTTGGGGTGTACCGTGGTGTGCCATAGTCCACTGCTGTCTCCTCGCTCGTTGCCTCTCCTAATGGGGGCGAGGAGCGTCATCGCCGGACATCTTCCCTATTATAAATTTAGCAGCTAATAATTAAATAAAGAAGTGCAAATTGAGAGACATAATAACGAAAGCATTTAGAAATTTACTTTTACTTGTGATAACATCAAATTAAAGAAGCTTGCATGTCAACCATAAGTTTGAACTTATATTTAATGAAATGACATTTACTAAACCAAATAACAAGTATAACGACCAACACATAAACTAAAACAAATCACAATCTCCATGATCTAGAAATGAAATTAGGGGTACTACAAGCCCAACAGTCTTACACACACTAGAAATAACAACCAACACATAAACTAAAACAAATTACACTCTTCGTGATCTAGTTTGAGGACATGTTGACCTATTGTGCCCAACAGTATTAAACACACCACAAATCCTTGAACTTCTAGAAGTGCTCTCGTCCATTAAATTCTTATATCTATTTGACCTAGGATGGCCAGACTTTCTTCTGACATTTGGAGGATTGTAATTTGGGTATGTGTCACTACTGAATTGTTCTGACCACTCTTCACGATCCGGTATTACATGGAATTCGCCTTGGTAGGTTTTAATGTAATTTTGCAAGCAATAATAAGGTGAGACAAATTGCACATGGCTTAGATTTCGTTATCCCAGAACAACAATTACATGTGCACACTGTAGGTGGTAAGACTGTGGTTGTCTGCATGAACACGTACATTAATTGTTTTCAGTTAGTTCAACCTTGAAGGTTCTGCTTATGACATCAAACACTTGGAACTCAGTCATGCTTATCCTCAATGGTTTAGGAACTCTTCTTGCCTCTCGTTCATTATCCTGCAACGTTGTCTTAATGCGGGGGGAGAACAAGGTATCCTGTTTCCTTTCTAGTGTAGTAGCTGATTCTAGCCGTTTCATGAATAGTGACACTATGTTATAATACACTACTATAATCAAGGCTTGAATTGATAAACCACATGCTCTTTTTAGCACATCGTTGAAGCACTCAGCTGTATTTGTGGTCATTGTTCCATACCTATAACCTTCATCATGAGTTAAGGACCATTGCTTAACGCCCACAGAGAAATATAATCATATGCCTCCTGCTTAATATTCTTGATGTCCGACATGTACCTTTTAAAATTTTGAATATCATCAGTATTCCCAGCAACGTACATCTTCTGACATATGAACTCAACATCACCTATGCCTAATTATCTTACTGCTCTTTTAAAGTTCTCCCTCAAATGGCGCAGGAAAAAGTGATGTGCAGCCCAGGAAAAGATCTCTCTGACCGCGAACAAGACGCGTCTACTCGAGATGAGGCAGATATCACCTCTTGTAGACACTAGTGGGATCAAATATTATAATGTGTGAAATCATATCCATGACTCTGACTCGACTCGATTCCCTAGCGCAAAGGCTAATGGGAACAAGCCATTATTTGCATCGATTCCAACTACACTAAGTAGAGTACCTCTATACTTACCTAGGAGGAAGGTGCCATCTAGACAGAGTATCGTACGATAATACTACCAACCTATAATTGAAGGTTCAAACAACCAGAACAATCGTTGGAATATATTTGATTCTGTTGAGTGGACACGATACACTGACCCAAGCATAGATGAACATACTGTAGCCATGAATTTTCCCAAAGATCTGTAAGATTCCTCCCAACTATTAAATATCGCCTTCACTGCTTTCCTACGTGCATCCCAGGCCTTCATGCAAGACACTCTAATATTGAACTTTGACTAAATATGGCCTACAATTTCCCTGGGCTTTAGATATAGCTGACGTCTGTGGGTTGTACGAAATAACTGATGAATTTTGATGTACATTGCTTGTGACCAGCATTAACTACTGAATGAGCACAAGTATGAGGTGACCCAATTGAACCAATCCTCCATGCACCACCCAACCTCTTAATTGAGCTTGCATGTAAAAGCCACAAACATTGTCTACCTGGGTTAGAATGATGGGTGCACAGCATAGTGAAACAAATTGTATGGAACCATGTATGCTTTCTTGTCATGAAACAGATACCTCAATTCATCACGGAATGCAATTCTCCTTCTCAAAGATTAAATTATCTAAAGGGCCATCAAATGTGAGATCCTCATCCCATTCTCTAGTTATTTGGGCGCTACGCAAATAGTCATTATTACGTATCAAGTGTTGTTCAGTGTGACTTGTTCTACTTGAATAATCGGTAATCAAATCTCCCGAGGGATGGTTTACGGCCTCAAATATGTTCTCTCGTCGCTATCATCCTCTTCGTCATCATCACTACTACCTCCACTAGGCATAGTTTCATATCCAACATCTTCAGGAGATGGTGGATTCATATCGTCTCCTTCTGGGTCACCCATAGCAGTAGAACTTGTCCCAGCAAAATAATCATGTTCTCTTGCTGCAGACCCATAGAATTCCACTTGAGAAGATGGTGTGATGTACTCAGTGCTGTTTCGACCTATCTGACATTCCGCCTTTTACCTCCCTCCACCGCGGTTGTTCGTTAAGTTCAACGTAAATCACAATAGGTTGTACATGCATTAACTATAGCTTCAGACTTCATCGCGTTAATGTGTGGCAATAAATTCACACCAATAGCGACCCACCAGTTAACAGATAATTGTGTTGGATCTAGCTTGACCTCATTATTCTTTTACGTAATTCAACAAAATTTAATCGTGAGATTTGAATTTGGATGATTTTTTTACAAATGTTGGAATGAAATGGCTTACTCAGTTCACCACTATAGTAAAGAACTATCTGAACACTATCAATTCATTTCCAACTAATAATAATAAAACAGCAGTAATCCTTCATCTCACCTGATGAATTTATATAGTTTAAATCAGGATAAAGACAATGATGGGGCTAACTCACTGCTACCTACTCTATTTCACATCTCTAATGTGACCTTACAAACTTTTGTTGTACAAATTTAATATAATTCACACAAAAAAATAAACACGAAATAAACTTTGATCTATAAACACGCACAAACATATTATCATTTATATTAAAATTTCTTATATAAACATCACAGATACAATTTTTTTATCAACAAATATCACGCACAAACTAATGAAACATTACAAGTAAATTCTCATAAACTAAATATCACACACAAACTAATCAAACTTTGATATTATCAAATTTTTCACCACAAAGGAATGTGCTAAATCCAAATAAAGATCATACATATTGAGCAAAAGACATGACATAAACTAATCAAATAAAAATAACATTATTAATTCAACTAACCCCCAAAAAAATTAACACATTCAAAATCAGATCTAACCCATATTTCCTATAAAAATCAAACTACATTGCTTAAAAATACAAACTAAATCAAATCTAACCCATATTTCCTGTAAAAACAACACATTCAAAGTAAAATCTAACATTTTTTTTTTTCATTTATTTCTCATAAAATGTTTGAGATCCACTCCTTCACTGGTGGAAACCATCAACAGCCGGCAGCGAGCTTCCTTGGCCGGCGGCGACCCTCCTTAGCCGGCGACAAGCGGCGTGGCCCGGCGGCGCTGACACGACATGATCGCCGCGGGAGAAAAAAAAAAAGAACCGAGAGAGCCGCGAGCTCTCGGTTTGGCCCAATTGAGGGCGGGGCCGGTCGCCATCAGTGACGGGCCGCCTATTTTAATTTTTTTAAATGCCTAATCACCTAATTATGATTATTAATTAGCTTATTTTAAAAATTAAGCCTTAAAAAACTTAGTCTTTGACAAGATTCTTGAAAACCTAACTAGTCGAAAAAGAAGCATCGACATTCTATACAATGAATTTTGTGATCCGACACCGCTCTAAAGGATTTGCTTCGTTATTTTATTTTTATTTAAAAAAAGGGTCAAGGCTGGAGATGAGTCATTTCATCAGTATATACACACACACACACACACACACACACACACACACACACACACACACACACACACACATATATATATATATATATATATATATATAGGTGCTAATGGTAGAAATATGGATATGTAAATAACTTAGTCATTGAGAGAATTCTCGAAAACCTACTAGTCGAAAAAGAAGCATCGACATTCTATACAATGAATTTTGTGATCTGACACTAAGGGATTTGCTTCCTTATTTTATTTTATTTTTTTAAAAAGGCCGAGGCAGGAGATGAGTCGTTTCATATATATATATATATATATATATATATATATATATATATATATATATATATGTATATATATGTGATATGACACTAAAAATTCTACAAGTCGAAGCACGAATCTTGATGTCAAAAGCAAGCTTATCCTAAGTCAAAACTAGTCGAAATCGAGCACTTAAAATATCATTGAAAACTTCAGGATATCAGCTAAATCCCTAAATAGTTCTTAAATATGGAGTATTTATGATCAAATTGAACGTCTTGATGAACCGAATTTAACAAGCCCAAAATCTCTTGATTATGACCTCATTTGAGCATTCGAATACTCAAAATACATTAGATGATCAAGGGAATCATCTTTAGCCATCCGATGGAGTGCTTTGGAATTTGCATATATTTACGGAAATGCCCTCCCTTTAATCTATAAATAGTCTCTCATTTTTCACATGAAGGGAGACCAAGCTAAAGAGAAGAGAGAGCTATAAAGCTTGAAAATCCTCCAAGCATAATCGTATCACCACTCGACGGTCAACAACCACTGCCGTTGGCCAACCATCGACTGGGTCGCATTATCCTCATTGTCGTCAACCACGCCCGATCGCCGCTAACTACCATCACCGGTCATTGCTCATATTATCCTATCGTCTCCGCCACCAATGTCTTTCACTGCCGTTCTCGCTAACCCACCATCGCTGGGTTGCGTTGGCCCTATGTGTCACCAACATCAATCATCGTTCATCAATCGCGTTGGTCTCACCACCGACCACGTCAGATCCTGCATCTCCGCCGGTCATCACCACTTCCGGTATCATCATCGATTCACTGCACATTTGTTATCACCGCGCCACTAACAACTACATCTAACCATGCGCATAGCTATTTTACGATTTTGGGATTCCCATTATCAGATTTTTCTCATATATATAATTTTGTATTCTCGTATCAGGAAAATTTTGTACTCCGAAATAAATATATAGTGGAAGATTTTTACTGGGCTAGGCCCTGTGATTTTTTACCATCTTCTTGGGGTTTTTCCATGTAAAAAAATTGGAGTGTCTTGTTCATTCTTCAAACATCTGTGTGTGTGCTAGATTCTACAACAAAGTTAAGGCGTAAACTTTTATTCTACCGCAACTGGTTTTCCAGCATGCAATAGTTTGGCACCGTCTGTGAAAATAGAACCCTCAATCACAATTACTATGAACACCCGCATTATCGTCAATAGGCACAATACTCTCGACATCGAAGCCTCATGCTCCAACTCCCGCCACTCTAAAAGTCAATCCTTGAACCCAAGATGCCAAGCTTCTGCCTTTCCCTAGATAGGCATGACCCTGATAGTGAAAGTGCAATAGGAATCTCTCTAGAAGATCGTGTGTGCCCAATGGAAGAGTCTCAAAATGACATAATCTGATTTTTACGAGGAACACGACAACCACTACTGCAGCAAACACATCTCCCCCAAGATTGATTGTTAACCAGGAGAGGTCAAAATGCTAATACGGAGCCTTCTCGTCATCAGACTGAAGTTCCTCCACTTCCAGATCGTGATGTTGACCTCCTTAACACTGTTAGTTCTACCCATCATCACTTGCAGCTTGAGCAACTGCTAATCCACCAATTATTATTGGTAGCTTGGCATGTTCTCGTCCTATTGACTCCACCTGTCATGTTATGCGTGCAGAATTACAATGCTTGGTGCAAAAAGAATTCCATTAAAAGATGGAAATCATCTTACCTCTCATCGCGGCTATCATGAGTCTTCACCTCTAACTGAAGCTATTCTTCAACATTCCATTCCGGTAGGTTTCAAGCTTCCAAGCATCGACTCTTATGATAGGAAAACTAACCCATATGAACATATCGACCATTACAGGACCATCATGCATATTCAACGAGCTTCTGACACGCTACTTTGTCAGGTCTTTCCAGTTACCTTCAAGGGGCAAGCTCGCACTTTATTTTACTCCCATCCAAGGGCATCCATCCATACTTTTAACGAACTCACCAAGATTTTTGTAGAACAACTCATTGCAAACTAGAGGATCATTAAAGATTCATCTTATCCCTCAGGCATTCATCAAAATGAGGGTGAATCACTTAAGGAATACTTCGAGAGGTTCTCCTTAGAAGCTCATCAAATACCTGGAGTAGACCCTGAACTATTAAAAGGAGTTTTTCTTGGAGGGCTCTGTCCTAGGCCTTTCTACTCATCACTAATGCAAGATACGGTCCACTTATATGCCAACTTGGTTCATCATGTGGAAGCATAAATTTTTGCCAATGAGGCTATTAATGCCCATCATAAATAATTTGAACAATTTACAAAAAAATATAAGTGACTCATTAAATCACCCTTCCTATTGTCCTAGGAGAATTCCCTCGACAAGTGACTCATTAAATCAATTCATGGTGGTCAAGTTAGATTTGGCATATAATGCTATCTTCGGAAGGTCCCTCCAATCAATTTTTGGTGCCATCACTTCAGTATCTCATCTTAAGATGAAATTTCCAACCCCTGTTGGGGTTGGAGTGGTATGTGAAAATCAACAAATAGCACAATCATGTTACCTCAGACAAGCTCAACCATGCCCTTCGGTGACCTTCAGCATCAAAAATTTTAATTTTTGAGATGAAGAAGTACCCTAGAGAGCTTTGCCTGTTGAAGACTTGATCCCTGTTTCATTGTCAGATGACCAACCTCTATGAACAGTGCAAGTTGGATCTCTGCTCTTAGACGAATAAATGGAAAAATTCATAGACTTCTTGTGCAAAAATCAAGACATCTTCTCTTGGAGTCCGATAGATATGCTAGGGGTCGACCTCAATGTGATCATGGACTCTTTCAAGATTTATCCAACATTCAAACCGATCATCCAAAAGAAGCAGAGTTTTGCACCTGATCGCTTCCAGGCTATTGAACAAGAAGTTAACAAGCTCTTAGAAGCAAAATTCATACGAGAAGTACATTACCCTACATGGCTAGCAAATATTGTCGTGGTTAAGAAAGCAAATGGAACATTGAGAATGTGTATTGATTACACTAATCTCAACAAAGCTTGCCCGAAAGATAGCTTTTCTCTCCCTTGGATTGATCAATTGGTCGATGCTACATCTGGACATCAAATGCTTAATTTTTTCGATGCTTACTCTAGTTACAACCAAATAAAAATGGACCCAATGGATGAAGAAGCCACAATATTTCAAACATATAAAGGTTTATATTATTACCAAGTCATGCCGTTCGAGTTAAAAAATGCTGGTGCTACCTATCAACGTCTTATGAATAAGATTTTTAAAGACCTTTTAGGCCACACAATGAAGGTATATATGGATGATATGTTGGTAAAAAGCTTGGAAGAATCACAATATATTTCTGACTTAGAAATATATTTTAACCTTCTTCGACGTTATAACATGCGACTTAATCCGACCAAGTGTGCTTTTTGGGATTACGTCGAAAAAATTTCTTGGGTTTATGGTAACCCACCATGGGATTGAGACAAATCTCGAGAAAATCAAAGCCCTCAGAGATATGGCTCCTTCGAAGAATATCAAAGAAGTTCAACATTTGAATGGACAAATTGCTACCTTATCCCGCTTCATAGCCCGTTTTGGGGATAAATACTTGTCATTCTTTAAAATACTAAAGGGAGCTAAAAATAATAACTTTAAGTGGATTGATGACTGTTAGTCTACTTTTGAGTAACTAAAGGAATATTTAGCATCTCCACCCTTACTATCCAAGCCTATTCAAGGAGCGATGTTATACTTATATCTCACAATCTCTTCCCACGTAATAAGTTTAGTTTTAGTGCGAGAAGAAAATGAGATACAACGACCAATTTACTATGTCAGCAAAATTCTCTCTGATATAGAAAGTCATTATCCACTAACAGATAAGATAGCTCTGGCTTTAGTTTTCTCAGCGCAAAAATTATGCTCATACTTTCAAGCTCACACCATCGATGTTTACACTCATTTACCATTAAGGGTCATCCTACAAAAACCAAAGGCATCTGGGAGGGTAATTAAATGGTCTGTAGAATGAGAGTTTGATATCCATTTCCTACCTCGATCAGATATAAAGTCTTAAGTACTCGTAAACTTTATAGTGGAATGTACTGCCCCAACTCCAAATGAGCTATCTACTACACCCCTTTCGTCTCCTCAATGGACCCTCTGTGTTGATGGAGCTTTAGGAAATGTTGGTGCCGGAGCAGGAATCTTACTTATTTCCCCCTAACAAGATACCTTAGAGTATGTACTTCTCCTAAAATTCCTTACAACTAATAATATGGCTGAATATGAGGCTCTCATCACAGGGTTAAGACTTGCCATCGATTGTGAAGCTCAAGACTTAGTGATCCACACTAACTCTAAGCTTGTCGTCTCCCAGGTTGAGGAAAACTTTAATACTCATAATCTTCAGCTGGCATAATACCTCAGCTCGGTAAAATCACTTCTTGCCCACTTCAAGATACATCAAATCATTCACATACTACGAGAGATGAATACTCAAGCTGACACTCTCACTAAGCTCGCTACCTCTGCTACTGAAGATCTATTTAAGAGAAGGCATATTGAAGAAATATATATTTTTAGTATCCAAGGGTCATAGGTAATACAAACAATTAATGAGATAAAGAAACTTTCATGGATATACCTCATCCTATCTTTTCTAAAAGAAGGGACCCTTCACAAGACCCAACTAACTGCCTCCAAAGGAAAGCTTCAAACTTTATTATTATCGGAGGTGAACTATACAAATGAGCTTTTTCTGGGCCATACCTTAAATGCCTATCACCATCAAAGGTCGATTACACATTAAGAGAGGTTCACTCAGGGATATGTGAAGAACACCTAGGTGGAAAGTCACTAGCTCTCAAAATTATAAGGTAAGGGTTCTATTGGCCTATGATGAAGCAAGATGCCTTGGAGTTCACAAAAAATATGTAAGTTATCAGTTGCACTCTAACCTCTCTCACACACCGCATGCAGAGCTCTCATCTCTTCAAAGTCCGTGGCCTTTTGCTCAATGGGAAATTAATATCATGGGACCTTTTCCGGTAGCATCAGGGCAACAAAAGTTTATCATTTTAGCTGTCGACTAACTAAGTGGGTGGAAGCTGAACCCAAAGGCAAATACTAAATAATTTGTTTGAAAAAAATATTGTATATCGATTCGGTCTTCCTGCAAAGATCATCACCAACAATGGAACCCAATTTACTGGAAAAGTCTTTACATCTTTTTGTAAAGATCTTCACATTCAGCTGCTACATACGAATGTATCCCACCCTCAAACTAATGGACAAACTGAAGCTACCAACAGAACTATACTCAAAGGGTTAAAAATGCATCTTGAGAAGCCCCGGGGGCAATGGATTGATGAGCTCTCTAATATTCTTTGGGCTTACCGTACTACACCGCGAACTCCGACTGATGAGACACCATATAACTTATGTTTTGGCACAGAAGCTATTATACCAATAAATATCGAGATTTGAAGTCCAAGAGTTCAATCATTCGATCATGATAGTAATTAAAAAAAACTCCGATAGCACCTGGACCTACTCCCCGAAGCTCGTGACATGGCCTTACTTCGAACTGCTTCCTACCACCAAAGGGTAGCTCGTCACTTAAACAGAAGAGTAAAACCCCATCACATATATGTCTTTGACTTAGTCCTGCGAAGTCTCAAAGCTGTCGACAAAGATCCTCAACTCAATAAACTCTCACCTCTTTGGGATGGCCCTTATGTGCTTATAGTTATGGTCAAGCCAGGAACATTCAAGCTCAAGGATCCAGAGGAAAAAACTTACCTTGAACTTGGAACACCGAGAATTTCTGAAAATATTATTAATAATTTCTACTGCATAATTATTATAACTTTTTTGTCTTATTTGTCATTTCCTCTTCAAACTCATATTTGTATTAAAACATCTTATGATTGTATCACCGATCTTATTAGAGTAATGAGTTTATAGCTTTTTCTTTCGAGCTTGTTGGATATAAATAATCTCCTTCTTTTAATCCTCCCACTTGAGAAATGCGCAACTCACATTGTATCTCAATCGAGGCATGATCAATCCCAAGGGGACATAATCAGACCTCTTCCGCAGTAAGTTAAGTAACACTTTGGCTAATACCTAGGATAGGCCAAAAGGTCCTCGGTGGACATCCAACGGCCTCTTCCATACAGGTAAGATGTTAAATAATATTTTGACTAATACCTAGGATAGGCTAAAAGGTCATTGATAGACTTCCCGCAGCCTCTTCCATACAGGTAAGAAGTGAAGTAATACTTTGGCTAATACCTAGGATAGGTCAAAAGGTCCTCAATGGACATCCAATGACCTCTTTCATACAGGTAAGACGTCAAATAATGTTTTGACTAATACCTAGGATACACCGAAAGGTCCTTGGTGGACTTCCCACGGCCTCATCCGTACATGTTAGCGTCATCGAATAATATTCCGACCAATCACCTCTGATAAGTAAAAACAAAACAAGAGTAGATCACCCAAAATTTTTTTATATCATTGACAGCACTAACATGATGATATAAGAAAGAATCAAAATTTTGGATATAAAATAATAATAATAAATAGCAGTACATAGATTACAAAATGCATTCTTAAGTGGTACTACATGATATCAACATCCTCCTCACCACTGGGAGATGCTCCCTTAAACTCACTCTAGACCCCTTCATCTCCTAAATCTGGCGAAGGGTCTTCAGACACTTGGCTGAGAGATTTCTTAATACTAGCTCCGATTTTGCGATGTACTAAGCGAATTCCTTTTAGGAATCCTCGGATGAAGCCTTTCTCTAAACATTGGTGCTCCAAGTCCTTCACTTCAACATCAAGATTATGATTACGAGCTTCCTGGACATAGTCCTCAATAGTATCGTGATAAGTTAGGGTGTTCTTAAAGTCTTCCACTGCCTTCAAGGAGATTTTATTTACTTCTACTTCTGACATTATAAGCTCATTCTCAAAAAGACGATCCTATAATACTTTTTTCTCCAATTCGAGAGTTTTCTTCTCCGCTGCAAGTGCCTTGAGTCTTTTCTCTTTCTGGCAAGTCTCTGCCCTCACCTCAATCGACTTATCACAGTATGCTCCCTCCCCACTTTGGAGAGAAAGAAGTTGACATTTTAGCTAGCTTCAGTTCTACACCTGTTAGCTGATCCTCCAGAGTTGCCACTTCTTTGGCCTTAACACTCCTCTTTCGCTCATATTCGCATTGCAGATATTTTACCTTCACAAATTCAGTATTCCACTCATCTAGAGCAACACCCAAATGTGCCATCAGCCCTAATGTTTGAGCTACCTGCAATAAAAAAATAATCACAAATATTATATAAAGAAAAAAGGAAAATGAACAAAGAAGGAGGAGGAGAAGACAACGTACTAATTCGTCTGCTCGTTGACGTCAGTGCATACGTGCTTTAACACCTCTTCAAGAATATGCAGCTTCAAGAAACGAATTTCTCCATTATAAGTTAAGATAGCTAAATTCTCAGAGGCCAACTAGGGATGAACATCTTCTCCATAGATATTTGACGTAGTCACTTCGACACATGTATTCTTTTTCTTTAAAGAAGAAACATTGCTATCACTGCAATTTCATGATGGGTTTCTTGAAAGAATCCTGTGAATATGAGGAAACATTTCATCACCTTTACTTGATCATTTCAGTGGAAGAGCATGAGATCTCCCTGCCTGAATGGAAAGGCCAACTTTGAACATTCTATCCTCAATTATGTATTTGCCAATGTGACGTAACTTGTGTTGTAAGCTTTATGCATTAGGAATACTAAGAGTCATTAAGTTTTCATTCTCTTCGATTAGCAATGGATCTGGAAGGTCATTCAATTTTTTCCATCTCTCAAGGAGACCTCATTCATTTTTCACAAAAAAAGAATCAATTAGACCAATTTCTAGATGGATCCCGTGTTGAAAATTCTATCCAATTCTTTGAAAGTTATTTGATCATTCAGTTATTATTTCGAAGTTTTTATATGTAGTTTTTGGACTTGATTTGAGCTCATTTGGGCTTGATTTGACCTGATTATAATATTATTGGACTCGTCTCTCTGAATCGTTTAATTTGATTGTATTCATACTTGATTTACAAATTCTAGATAGATATATCGATCTATATTTAATTTTTAGGACATATATATATTCTTTTTTTTATAATTATCTTCTTAAAGTAAGTAAATACATAATATTGTATATCATAATTGCAATAGATAATTCTAAGGCAATTGAGACCTTGAGTTATTTTTAATAATTTTTATATTAACTGAGCTTGTTATATAAGAGTTTATTAACTATATGTAAGGTAATTACTATCAATTTTTAAGGTTTGCCATTCAATACTCATTTCTATAATCAATTTGTCATTAATGGTATATCTGTTTTTAAAATTTTCGGTATTTTCTGACGCATGCTCTATTTTAAATGTTGATTTGAAAGTAATCGTGGCTATTAGAATAAAATTTTTGGAGTGCATTTCTTTTTATTTTATCCGCTAATGAGTTTGCTCTATGCACTGCAACTTTTTAAAAATATTATTGTAAAATGTGAGTCAATACACTTTAAAATCTAGGTCTTAAATAGCTTTTAACATAATTTTTTTAAAAAAAAAAGTAATTAGGAAGTTAAATCAATCAAAAAATTATCCGAAATATAAAATCACTTTCTTCTGGGCACACTTTGTTTAAGTCAATGCAAACATAGATTTGCCCTTTTTTTTCTCTCAGATAATTCTGCTTAGATGAGCATTTTGATTTCAGCAATTGCTTGCTCTTCGATTTTTAATTGCATTTGCCTTAATGTTTGTTTTATATGTAGTATATCAAGCTTAATTGTATGTTTAGGTACAATCATATTTTGTGATAAATATGTCATTTCATTGTAGTTCTATGCAAAATAATCTTTGTATTCACAGAGTAGTGCTTTTATTTTTTCTAATCTTTCTGATGTGAGGTTAGCACTAACAAAAGTCGGGCTAGACTCTTTTTTAGTACCCAACTTGATTCAAAATAGCTTTTTATCACAATTTTTAAAAAAAATAGTTAAGAAGTTGATAATCAAACATAATTGTGATTGTTTTTTAACAAACAATTCAGTCAAAAAGTTATATGAAATACTAAATTACCTTGGTCTAGTGTTTGAGAACTTGGACTTTTAATCAAGAGGTTTTGAGTTTCAACTTTTTCACATGATGAATTTGTGAATAAATTCGCTCAAATGTCATAAAAAAATGGGCTTCTATGATTGATAATGTTAAAGACAAAGTTCAATTACTCTTCAAGTACAAAATTAGGGCATCAACTGTCAATCAAATAAATACTATTAAAATAAATAAATTTATCAAGGGTAGTATGAAGATAAAGGAAAAGACCATAAATAACTACAAGCAAATATTATTATTATTATTATTATTATTATTATTATTATTATTATTATTATTTATATATATATATATATATATATATATATATATATATATATATATATATATATATATATATATATATATATATATATAATGTAGAAAACATAAAATAATATATTCCTTAAAAAGAAAACCCCCCAAAGACAATGCAAGGATGGACTTTGCAATTCAGGATCTCACATGCTCCATGCAAAGTAATAGCATTAGAGATGAACTATAGTATATGTTAGAATGTAGTATCCAAACGAAATTGGATAGAGAGCAATTATCACCTAAAATCCATAAAATTGAACTAAGAATAATTCCTAAAAACTTGATGAACATCTCTAGAATTTCACAAGAATTAAATTATGACAAGTTTAGTAGCACAAAAATTTAGGTGAATTTATATACATATCATACAAATCTTATGTATTTACATATCTAATACTCAAATTTTAATTTTTTACATATATATAATATTTTATAATTCAATTTCACATCAAAAATATCATCATCATTTATTTTTTAAAAGTTAAATACATCTTTTCAAATATAAGAAATTGTTTAGATAATTAAATATTTGACTTTAGATGTTACATATGTAAATGCATAAGAATTATGTGGTGTGTATGTAAATCTTCCAAAAATTTATATAGCTTAAAATTTATTTTAATTATAGTTAAAATATTATGATTTATTTTCAAAAATTAAAATTAAATTTTTTTTAATACATTAAGCATATTATATATATATAATTGATTCCAAACAGGTCCTTGATAATCATCCCTAGAATTCCACAGAATGGTGATTCCAGCAGCATAAATTTTACTAACATAATAAAAATTGACAAAAATATTGAAAATTAAATACCACCAAAGGAACCTCAAAAGGAATTTTTTTTTTTTTCACTACAAAAATTATATACTTATGTTCATATTTATATTTATTAAGCTCAGAGTTTTTCTTAAGAGATAAAAAAGTCAATTTTTTGTTTTGCATCGAAGAAAAATAAAAGATATGGAGATCTTATTAAGTCAATTAGTCAAAAATGAAATCATTAACATTTAACATCTATGATTAGTTCCGCCATTTAAAAGCAATATTTTTAAACCTCATTGAATCAATTCGTTTAACAAATGTAATTATAAATTATATATATTTAAATAGCTCACTCAAATCTATAAACTGTATATTATAATGATGGAGGTGAGATTCAAATCTAAAATTTTAATAATAATGTTTGAAATCTTTATCAAATGGTGTAATTGATGCCTAAAATATAACTAGAAATAGGTTATTTGATCAATGTGATTCTAATATATTTGGAAAATATTAATTGACCTATTTAAATTTGATTAAAATTATTGAACTAAAATGAGTTGAATAGGATGATACAACTAATAAGTAATGCTAACAATGAATATTTGAATTAAAAAGTAAAATCTTTTGACCATTGGTTCACAACTTGTAAGTATAATTTGAATAATTTCATGTTATATTTAGATTTTAGACTTTAAAAATTTTAGATTATGAATATTAATTTAGTAAAATGAATGAATATATATATATATATATATATATATATATATATATATATATATATATATATAATTATGATTTCATTATTTCAAAGGATAAAATTTCAGATCAAGACGCAACGACAAAAGGAACTAATAAAATAATGACTACGCAAAAACATTAAAAAAAAAATTTAATAACTATACCTCCAAGATACTTGAGCTAAACATACAAATCTCCATGGAGCATCCAGAAAAACTAGTGACCAAGACGCAAGACAAAGAAAAGATGGTTGAATGATACAAGCAAAACTAAAAAAAATTAGGAGCATTTCGTCAAACAGGTACAAGGCACCAGAATGGTATTTAACAATCAAAAGGGGATACAAGTAGATTTAACAAAAAAAAGTATGCACGCCAGAATGGCATTTATTTTGCTCAGAAATGCAAGAAATTTCCAAATGTGAAAGCGAAGTTGGAGATAGAACAGAGGAGCCCTTCACACGAAATTCTCTAGAACGACTGGCCAAGGCAAGAGCATTTGCTTGTTGAGGGTGAAGACTCCTGTCTGTGTTCATGTTGCTCTATAACTCTATCGGTGATGTTCTCGATAAGGTTCCAATACTCTCCACCAAATTGGAACGGCCTGATCAGCTCGTCATGGCCAATGATTTTCAACGACCTGAGAGTGGGAAGCCGCAGCAGGAGGCCCTCTGGTAGCAATCTCAGTTTATCACATTTCTTAATTTTCAAATGTTTGAGCTGGGTAAGGCCTTCCATCCTTTCAGGTAGAGAAACCAAACCATTGCATTTGCTTAACCTGAGATTGTTTAATTTTAAGAGGTCCTCTGGTAACGCCATTAGTCCATTACAATCGGAAGGTGTTTCATCCCTTGAGGTAGAGAAACCAAACCATTGCATTCGCTTAACCTGAGATTTTTTAATTTTAAGAGGTCCTCTGGTAACGCCATTAGTCCATTACAATCGGAAATCATAAGAACGGTGAGGTGTTTCATCCCTTGAGGTAGAGACACCAAGCCATTCCATTTGCTTAATTCGAGATAACCTAATTTTAAGAGGTCCTCTGGTAACGACATTAGTCCATTACATTCGGAAATCCTAAAATCGGTGAGGTGTTCCATCCCTTGAGGTAGAGACACCAACCCATTGCATTCTATTAATCTGAGAGAGTTTAATTTTAAGAGATCCTCTGGTAACGATATTAGTCCATTACAATCGGAAATGGAAAGATAGGTGAGGTGTTTCATCCCTTGAGGCAGAGACGCCAAGGCATTACTTCCTTCTGCTTCCCACCAGTCCTCTAAATTTTTCATGCCATGCAATTCTACAAATTTTAGTGAAGGGAATAATGCTGTACGCAATTGTATATCGCTCCATGTTTTTTTGCTGATAATATGCTTAACGTTATCCAACTTGTAGAGCGATAGTTCCTTTAAGAACGGTAGCTTCCCAAGCGACGGGAGCTCCTGGCATCTTGAACAAAAGTGTAATTTGGACCAGATTTTGTAGCTGCTGAGGAGCATTCATCCATGTGGGAAATTGCTGGCCTCCATAGTCCGATACATCTAATATTTTGATTCCGGTGTGTGGTTTCAGCGCTTCAAACACATCTAGTGAATCCGCTCCTCCCCAATCTAGCCTAATAAAATAAAGATTCTGCTTGGAAGAAAGGCTCGCCTCTTCAGCATCCATTGCATTACTCACTTTCTCGAGTCCACAAAGTAGAAGTCTGCCACCAAGATTCAAGTCACGCAGCTGTTCTATGCCGCTTTCGGCTTTAGCACTCACGATATAATTTGTTAAAGTATGCAATTGTTTCAAACGCCCCATCCTTGTTGGCATGCAATCCAATTTCACACACGCAACAATGTCGAGATGTCTGAGGTTCACCAAATCAGCTAAATTATCCGGCAGCTTCTCTAGATCTTCGCAGCAACGGAGTTTCAATGTTTGCAGATTGTAAAGAGAACAGATGCCTTTAGGCAATTCCTTTATCTCTGTACATGACAGATCCAACCATCTCAGGTGAATCAACTGCCTTATACTCGCATTCTTGTTAAGATTGGCACCAGCCAAATTTAACACCCTCAAAGACTTCAACTTTGATGCAACCTTAATTGGAAGGATTGGCCCTACTATCGTGCGGATTGTTGGAAGGATCGGTTGGTTCAATGGACTATTTAATTCTGGAAATTTGGGGATCAGTAAATGTCTGGTTGTCGATGGGATAACTTCCAACTTTGGAGCATGTGCAAAGTTTAAGCACTCTTTCCCCATGATCGACTGCGCAAGATCATGGATCAAATCATGCATTTTACATGATACTTTGCCATATTTTCCATAGAGCACATCTTGGAAGAAGGACCTCCAAACTAGCTCATCAAATATATCTTTGCCTATGGTTTCCAAGTCTCCTTTTCCATCGGAAGGAATGTATCCATTTGCCATCCACAATTGAATTAATGTGTTCTTATCCATATCATAATCTTTCGGGTATATTGCAGAAAAGGCGAAACACTGCTTCAAGTGAGGAGACAAGTGACTATAGCTCAATCTCAAAGCCGGCAAGATATTATCCTTTGCCGCCTTCATCTCCCAAAACTCACTGTCCAGAACAGCCTTCCATTGGTCTTCATCATTCTTGAGACGCATCATGCTTCCAAGCGTACTTATTGCTAATGGAAGCCCCCCACAACGCTTTATTATATCCTTGCCGATTTTGACGAGGCTTGCAGGCTCTTCTGCCCCTTCTGCAAACGCCTTCCTTCTGAACAATTCCCAGCTATCTTCCTTGGGTAAACATTTCAGATAATGAATGATTTGTGTAGCCATCATCTTTGCTGCTACCTCGCTGCGTGTACTAATAACTACAGAGCTTCCTTCTCTAGCACAATCCGACAACAATGCCTTCAGCTCTTCCCACTGAGTCGGATCTTCATTCCACACATCATCCAGGATAATCAGATACGTTTTTCCACTGATTATTTCTCGGAGTCGTTTCTGCAGTAGCTCCATGTTTGAAAGCGTGCACTCGCCGTCGGTGGCCGCTTCTATGATTAGCCTGACGAGCCGGGCGACATCAAAGTCGCAATCAAAAACGCAGACCCATATGCGAAGGCAGAAATAATCCTCTATCCTGTGGTCTCTATAAACCAATTGGCTGAGTGTAGTTTTTCCCATTCCACCATTGCAACTATGGGAAGCACCACAATGTTCTTGTTGTTGCTCACAACATGATTGATCAAGAAGCTCACTATATCTTCTTTATCTTTTTCTCTGCCGATGACGTTTTTTTTTGTCAACATGAGAGTGTCTTGGAGGTCTACAGTAAGAGATCTGTGGCACTCCGTTGAGTTGGAAATTGAACTCGTTTGCTATATCATCTATTTTTTTTATAATTTTATTTAGCCTCCGGCACAAGCTGAAACGGGTCATGATGCGGTTGGGAAAAGAGCAATAGAAGAGTACCTTTCTTTTCAGATTATCCTGATTGAGTGACCTTTTCTTCCTCTCAGCTTCGAACTCGAACTCTTCGAGTACGTCCTCTGCTTCGTAGGATACGTTCTTCAAATCGGAGAGCCAGTCTTTTATGGAGGTGTCGGCGGTCTGCCTCTTCTCTGCATCAACGAGCACAGATTGGATTTTCTCCAAAATCCTCTTCAACTTCTGCAGCTTATCATCGTATAAGCCAAACAAATCTGCCGAATGGCAGGGGAGATAAACTTGTCTAGGATGACCGGCAAGATGGCAGATATGATGGATTCGGCGGCCATGGAGGAGAGGAGATGCTGTGATCACAAATCGGTTGTTTATTGCCCTGGAGAAGCAGAGCTTGACTATTATAGGTAGTAAAGAAGCCAAAGTAAAACTAGGAATACCATGTGTTTTGTGTGTGTTGGTGTTTCTATAGTTCGAAAACTTTAATCGGTTGATTGTGAGAATTATTATCCGTACGATATACTGATTTAAAAATCTCATAAAACAAAGTGTCACGCGTGTGAATTGACTCTATTTCAACAATCATATTATTAAAATGAAGTACACTAACTAGATACACATTTAAAATAGACTCTATTTCAGCAATCTCTAATTTAGTAATGTTGCGTGCCAGAAAATTAATTTTGGTAGAGTGAAAAATTTTTTCTTCATGAAATCTCAAGCAGATAAAAGTGTGAAACAATAAACTCCAAAATTTTACGTCAAAATCTCGAAAAGAGAAAAAAAGCACTGCCTTCCACTATGTATACTTAAAGTACAAAATCTTCCGATCTGGGATTACAGAATCGTATATGAGGAAGGCAACGCTAGTAATAACAATGACGATGAAGTTAGCCAAGTTGGCACGAAGTTGGCAAAGTTGGCCGAGTTGGCGACAAAATTAACGGCAAGTTGAGCCGAAGTTAACGAAGTTGGCAGCAATTGGCAATCAGCGGTGGCGGCGATGGCGGCCCGGCGGCGTGGTCAACGTTAACCAAAGTTAACGCCGAAGTTGGCAACGAGAATCGGGTGGCGGTGATGGCGGCCGGCGGTAGTCGCGTTGACGGCGTCAGTGGAAACACAATTGTCTTGGAGGATCTTTAGAGCTCTCTCTCTCTCTTCTTGGGTCCTCATGAGGAATGAAATTTATTTATAGATGGAGGTGGCATCTATAAATACATGCAAAATCCAAACCACTCCTCCCCATCAGACGGCTCATGATGATTCCCTTGATCATATGATGTATTTTGTCTATTTGAATGCTCAAATGAAGTCGGAATTTTGAAATCTTGGGCTTGTTAGATCCGGCTCGTCGAGACGCTCGATTTGACTATAAACATTCCATATTTTGAGAACTTTTTAGGGGTTTAACTGATTTCACAAAGTTTCCAATGATATTTTAAGTTCTTGATCTTGACCGGTTTCATTTTCAGATCAGCTTGCTTTTAACATCAAGATTCGTGCTTCGACTAGTAATATTTTAAGTGTCATATCAGTTGCCTCCCTATTTTTGGATGGTATTATATCAATCATCCAAAATATATATTTGAAAATAACAAATTCTTGATGATATTTGAGGGTCCATTAACTACATTTTGAAGAACAGATTTTCATAGAGCACGATTATGACTACTGAAGGCGTCAGGTCATAAATATGTGTAGGTATGTGCGGGTCAAGATTTGATGTTGGATCCATCGAAGCAGGAGCTTCATGAGCGCTACTGCATGGCGTGAGCGGCTCATGCCGCAGACCTGTGGCCTTAGATAGCGGCCGTGAAGGCTATGATGCCAGCCATATAGCGGGCGCGGTTGAGCGGTGATATCGGGGCGGACGATCGGGTCTGGCAGAAGCGCTAATGGCAGTCCGGCCGTATCTGGCCAGGAGGATCGTCAGCGATGCAATGAGCGGTCAGCGAGTCAGGCTGAGTTGCCAGTACTGGTGGCGTATGGCGAACCATTGAACTGCGGTTGTACCATGTTTGACGGTTCGCCGTGGCGGAGGTTCGGCCGCGGCCATCTGGCGGCGTGGGCGAGCGATGCGACGGTGGCCGGCGATTGCGGCGTGGGCCGGCTTCGCGGCCGTGCCGGCGGTTCGCGATTGAACCGGCGGTTGTGACCGATGCCGGCGGTTCTGCGGCAGGCCGGCAGTTACAACCGTGGCCGGCGTTCTGGGGCCGGGCGATACCGTGGGCCAGCGGTGCGGCATGGCCGCGGTTGGCGTAAACCGGCGGTGGGATCGTGGAGCCATTTATGCGGCCGTGGGCCGGCTTCCGTGGACCTGGTTTGCGACCGTGGACCAGAATCGCCGCGAAGGCGAGCGGGGAGGGCGCGGCCTGGTCCGAATAACGGTTACAGCGGTTTAGGCGGTTTTATCCTTTTGCTCTGAAGGTCTATAAAACCCTACAGCGCCATACATCGGACATCAAATGCTCAATTTTTGGATGCTTACTCACCAATAAATAAAATGAACCAAGAGAGGAGAGAGATCTAGATCCTCAAACCTGATTATT
This sequence comes from Cymbidium sinense, assembly GCA_021442155.1. NCBI lineage: Eukaryota > Viridiplantae > Streptophyta > Magnoliopsida > Asparagales > Orchidaceae > Cymbidium > Cymbidium sinense. Next base: position 260,360,266 of record CM038215.1, on the reverse strand, counting down.
ACCTCCACTCGGTCGTCAACGTTGACCGCCAGCCGTACGCCATCGGCCGCCACGTGATTCGCCCGTCGTCAACTTTGGCGTCAACTTCGTCTTCAACGTTGACCACCGTCGTCGGCCGCCGCCATCAGCCGCCACCGCTGATTCTCGCCGTCGCCAACTTCGTCGTCAACTTTGGCATCAACTTCGTCGTCAACGTTGTCGTCAACTTTGTCGTCAACTTCGTCGTCAACTTTGTCGTCAACTTCGTCGTCAACTTTGGCGTCAACTTCGTCGTCAACATTGTCTATTACTAGCTCTTGTCCTTCCTCATATCTGATTCTAATCCCGGTATCGAAGATTTTGTACTCTTAAATAGATACATAGTGGAAGCTTTTCTTGGGCTAGGCCAGTGGTTTTCTCTCTTTTGAGATTTTCACGTAAAATTTTAGAGTTTTATTGTTCACACTTTTATACTTGTGTGTGTCGGATTTCCTAAAGAAGCGAAAAACTTTCACTCTACCGGCGGTTTTCAGCACGCTTGGCAGTCATGGGAAGAGAACCCTTCAATCACAATTCTGTGAGCATACGTTATGGCCAATAGCGCAACACTGTCAGACCTCCGCTCAACTCCGTCACTCTCGAAACCAATCCTTAAACCAAGGACGCCAACCTTCTACCCCACTTTCCCCCGATAGGCCTGACCCTGTCGGTGAAGGCGCGGTAGAAATCTCTTTAGAAGATCGTGTGCGCCGAATAGAAGAGTCTCAAAATGAGATGATCCGACTTTTGCGAGGAACACAACGATATGCCATGGAAAACACATCTCCCCAAGATCGATCGTTGGCGGGGAGGACAAAATGCTAATTTCCTTGGCGAAGTTCCTCCGTAGAGGCGTGATGATCTCCTTGACCGCTAGTTACCCATCCATCACGTGCGACTCAAGCTAATCCACCAATCATTGGTAGCTTGACACATTCGTCCGCGACCCGCTCGTCATGTTATCGTGCGAGTGCGATGCTTAATGCAAGATGAATTTCACCTCCAAGATAGAAATCATCTTCCCCTCACGCTATGAGGAATCCTCTTTAGGCGTATTCTTCAACATCCTATTCTGGGTTTCAAGCTTAGAACATTGATTCCATGATGGGGCGTGACCCACATGAACATCGACCATTACAGACTATCATGCATATCCAACGAGCTCGACACATTGCTTTGTCGTCTTTCCGATTACCCTCGAGGGACAAGCTCGCGCAGTTCTACTCCCTTCAAGGGAATCCATCCATACCTTTGTGAACTTCGCCAAGATGTGTGTACAATAATTCATTGCAAATCGAAGGATCATTAAAGATTCCTCTCTCATCTCTCCGCATTCGTCAAAATGAGGCGAATCCCAGGAATACTTCGAGGTTCTCCTTAGAAGCTTCGCCAAATACAGAGTAGACACGAGCTGTTAAGAGGAGTTTTCCTTGGAGGACTCAGTCAACCTTTTCGTCCTTAATCACGAGATACGGTCTCATATGCCGACTTGGTTCATCGTGTGGAAGCACAAATCTCTGTGATGAGGCTGCGCATCATGAACAATTTGAGTAATCTACGAAAAGCGTAAAAGCATCCCAGGAATGGGACGACGTCTATCAAAAGAAGCAACGGCGTGATCTCCCTCCATATCAACGATGTGAACCACGCACGAAAAGGAATACACGCCAACACATCGTGTTAACCTCCAATGGCTATTCGAGATGAAGAAAATATCAAGTGGCGCATCCGAAACCAAATTGAAATCGGAGCAATATTCACTTCCATGAAGTGTGGACATCTCGAGGCATGCAAATAACTCAAAGAAGAAATTGAGAGGCTCATTCAGAGGATATCTACGATTTGTGAAGAATCAATCGACTCAAACAAACTTACCTCCAAGGGGCAACCAGGGACAATCATCACGTAAACAACAAAACAATAATCAAACGGTTGGAGAAATTGATAATGTAGGAGGACCAATACTATCTAATCAAGTTCTCATTACCATCTCTCGAAGAGCGAGTTAAAGAAGTCTCGTCGATCATTCCATCACTTTTAATGACTGACTTAGAAGGAGTACATGTTCCTCATCAAGATCCACTTGTCATCAACGCAGGATCGGTGACCCATGCTATAATGTTAAGAGAATTTTGATTGTGACAATGGTAGTTACGTTGATATCTTATTTTACTCCACATTCCTTAGCATGGGCACGATTGGGAAAAACTCCAACCATTGCGGGACCATTATACGGGTTTGATAATCGCCCGCAGTAGAGGGACAATCACCCTTCCGTTGTCCTTGGTGAATTTCGACAAGTGACTCATTTAATCCAATTCATGGTGGTCAAGTCAGATGCATATAACGCCATCTTTGGAAGGCCCCTCCAATCAATTTTTGGTGCAATCACTTCGGTATCTCATCTTAAGATGAAATTTCCAACCCCAGTTGGGGTTGGAGTGGTCTGAAAATCAACATATAACCATCATGTTATCTCACAAGCTCAATACGTGACCTTGACGCCGAAGATTTTAATTTTCGAGATGAAGAAGTACCAAAGCCGCTGTAGAAGACTTGCTCTCTGTTGTATTATCGGGGCGACCAACCACACGATTACAAGTGGGATCCATGATCTCGGAAGAACAAAGCGAAAAATACATAGACTTCTTGCGAAATCAAGACATCTTGCTGAGTCGACGGATATCGGGGTCATGTGATCATGCACTCTCTCGAGGTTGATCCAACATTCAAAGATCATCCGGAAGAAGCGAAGCTTTTTTTGCACGCCTCAATATTGAGCAAGTTAATAAGCTTCGAAGCGGGATTCATCTGAGAACATTACCTGCGACAAATGTTGTCATGGTTAAAACAAACGAACATGGAGAATGTGTATTGATTACCGACCTTATGAGGCTTGCGAAGATAGTTTTTCTCTTCCTCGAATTGATCAATTGGTTGATGCTACATCTGGACATCAAATGCTCAATTTTTTGGATGCTTACTCACGGTTATAACCAAATAAAATGGACTAAGCAGAGAGGAGAGCTCTAAAGATCCCAAGCCTTTGCCTCCACTCGACGGTTTCGCGTTGACCACCGCCGCCCGGCGCCGCCATCGGCATACCGTGATTCTAGCCGTCGTCAACTTTGGCGTCAACTTCGTCGTCAACGTTGACCACTGCGATCGGCCACCTCGATTCTGTAACTTTCGTCAACTTTGGCGACTTCGTCGTCGGCGTTATTAACTTTCGACTTGCTCTTCAACTTTGTCGTCAACCGTCGTTAACTTTGGCGCTTCGTCGTTAACGTTATTATTCTGCTTATTTGTTGTCCTTCCTCATATCTGATTTTGTAATCCGTTGTCGGAAGATTTTGTACTCTTAAGCAGATGTAGTGGAAGCTTTTCTGGTGTGATTTTCCTCTTTTCGAGGTTTTCCGTAAAATTTTGGAGTTTTATTGTTCACAATTTTTATACCTGTGTGTGTGCTGGATTTCACAACGAAGCTAAGGCGAAAAACTTTCACTCTACGGAAACTGGTTTTCTAGCACGCAACAAGTAGATTACAACTTAATAATTATAATAAATTATTTTTTCAATCTTATTTCTTAATATTCTTAGAGTGGTAATGTTTAATCAACTAATGAATGAAATATATTGATTTCAATATATAAAAATTTCATTAAATTTTTTAAATTTAATATAGAATTTATCTAGTTATTTAAAAAATCATTAATATTAGTTGTTTATCAAATTTAGTATAAAAACTTAAAATACTAACAAAATTAATTGATTATTAATTATGTTATATAATATTAAAAACTATTATATATTTTAAAATTATTCAATAGTAATCATATTATTAATAGTTCTATAAATACTCACATTTATATGCATAATTTATATTATTATTAGTTAATTACTATATTATGTTAAACAAATTAAATAAAAGGCTCGCAGTCCGAAAAAAAATAGTAGTCACGGTCTTTGCTGTTTTTTCTTGAAGAGCTGTTACGTTAGTTCTTCTTGATCGCTTCAGTCTTTTATGGATTATGTTTGTTTTTTTTGTATATGATTATCATCTTGGAATGAATTGGAGTTTATTCTCTCATATTTTTCAAAAAAAAAAAAAAAAAAATTTGCCATATATCATAATGTGTATGATTCATTTTAAATTTCTTTTTTATAAATACTCCTTTTACTACAAATAAATAAGAAAATGCTCCTTCCTACTAAAGAGCGCTCAAATATCATTATATCTCTAATTAGCTTTATGAAGATTTTTATATTACTTTAAGCTAATAGAGAGGGCTCATTAGATGACACTAAGTTGTATGGGCAAAATCACATTGATTGTCAAAAACTTCAAAAAAAAGTTATAAAAAAATATCTTTAATTAACTAATAAAATATTAACAATCTTTATTTTAATTAAAAATCATTAATTTATTAGACAACAATGAACTGCCTTTTTTTTTACTCACTTAATTTCCTACAAACCAAACATTGCATACTTAATTACACGAGAAAAATCCACAAATGGCAACTTCAAAAATACCTAAAGAAACTGCAATTTAAGCCAAGTATTAAGTACAAAATTTTTTCTTGTATAGTTACCAGTAGTAATACCAAGTAGAAGAGTTGCAGAGTAAGGAAAATGAAGCGCTAACAATGAACTAGAAGCCAATCTGAAAGACTACTTAGTTATCTTCCTCGACTAGAAAGACTGCACCGTCATGCTTAAGGAAGTCATGTGTTGTGTGATCAACTACCTGCAAAACAATAGATAAATAAAAGCATGATGATGAGCAAATATCAAACATATGAATACATATAACAGCTTGTATTTGAGGACAAATTATTAGTAGTTTATATGACTTGCGAAAGGCGAGAGTAGACAATCAATCCCATAAAATTGTTCAGTGTGCGACTACTAATTTCATCACAAGAATGGAAAAATTTTTAAAATAGGCATATTCTTAATCTTAATTAACAATTTAGGCATCAAAATTTTTTTTTTTTTGAAAATAAAAGTCGTCAATGCATGATTAGGCTTACCAGGACGTCAGTGCCAGTCGTCCGTCAAATGCGGATTTTTTTTTTTTTGCTTTGGTAGGAGAGAGAGAGAGAGAGAGAGAGAGAGAGAGAGTTGCAAGGAGAGAAGAGAGAATATATAAATAAATAATTAATTAATTAATTAAATAGGTATATATATATATATATGTATTAATAATTAAATAATTAAATAAATTTTTAATAATTAAAAAAATAAAAAAATAAATTTATTTTATTTACATGTTTTTTATATGCATTAATAATTAAATAAATAATTAATTAATTAATTTTTCATAAATAATTAATTAAGTATATTTATATAAAATTTTTAATATATATATAAATAATAATTTTTAATAGATATATATTTCACATGACTAAAGATGAATTAATATTTATTTTTTTTTTATATTTATATTTTTTATATTTTTTGTTATTATTATTATTATTTTAGACTTATTTCTTTTTTTCTTTTTTTTCTTTTTTTTTTAATTTATAAATCTTCATAATTTTTAATAACTTTGATATTATAAATTAAGAAAAAAATATATAAATGTTATTAAAAATTATGAAGATTTATAAATTAAAAAAAAAAAGTAAAATAAATAATAATTCATCTTTAATCACTGAAATATATATGTATTAAAATATAAATTATAAAAAATATTATATTTATGCATTAAAATAATAATATAAAATATTAAAAATATAAAATAGAAAAATATAAAATATAAAAATATAAAATAAATAATAATAATAACAAAAAAAAATAAATATAAAAATATAAATAATATAAAATAATATAATATAAAAGAAAATGTAAAATAATAATAATAACAAAAATATAAAATATATAAATATGTAAAATAAATAATAATTCATCTTTAATCACCTGAAAATATATGTGTATTATATATTATATATATATATATATATATATATATATATATATATATATATATATATATATATATATATATATATATTAAAATTATATATATATAGTTAATTATTTATTTATTCAAAATTATTTATTTATTTATTTATTTAATTATTAATGCATATAAAAATATGCAAATAAAAAAAATTATTTATTTATTTATTTATTTATTAAAAATTTATTTATTTATTTATTTATTTATTTATTAATGCATATATATATACTTATTTATTTAATTAATTATTTAATTAATTAATTAATTATATATATAATCTCTCTCTCTTCTCTCCGTGCCAATCTCTCTCTCTAGAAAGCAAAAAACAAAAAAATCAGACGACGGCCGGCGTGGACCGTCTGTATTATGTTTCGTCTTGACTATTTATTTTAAAAAAAAAAAATTTTTGATGCCTAAATTACTAATTAAGATTAACAATATGTCTATTTTAAAAATTTTACCTCACAAGAACAAGAACTGTAGAACCATTTGGACAACGAGAAGTGTACAATATTAGAGAACAGTGCAAGTCTGTTCACTTTAGACTCTGCAATAATTGTGCATTTTGTTAATCCTTCGATCTAAAAGTTGGAACAGATGAAGCTGGATTATAGTCCAAAAACCATACAAAGTAAATGAGCTATAAAGGAAGGATATTGGTAGCCTTAGGGACCGCTTGGATCACTTTATATATATATATATATATATATATATATATATATATATATGCTTAATTTTTAAAATAGGCCTCTTTAATACTAATTATGTGATTAAATGCTAAAAAAAAATTTAAAAATTATTTTTAGTCTTTCACTATCGTCTTAAGTCATCTGTCTAATAAATAATTAAAAAAAATAATGACGCAAGAACGTCTCTCTCTCTATCTCTCTCTCTCTCTCGTCCATTAAAATATAAATATATATATATATAATATTATAATTATTAAATCTTGATGTTCGATATGATTTTGAGTGAACAATCGAGATCAGTAAAATATCATTAGAATCTTGACATCAATTAAATCCCAAAAAAAAGCTCTTAAATGTGGAGTGTTTATAGTCAAATCGGCGTCTTCTGAGCGGATCTAATGAGCCTAAGATCTCATAATTAATTTGGGCATCAAATGCTCAAAAACATCAAATGATCGAAGGAGTCATTCTGTCATCGAGGGATGAATTTTCTTAGAATCTCATATATATAAATACTCCTCACTCATGGGGGCTGCTAAAACAAGTGAAGGGAAGAGTGAAGAAGAAGAAGGCAAAAGTTGAAGAAGGAACAAAGCAGTGAAGAAGAAACAAGAGCAAAAGAAGAAGAAGAAGTCAAAGCAAGAAGAAGGCAAAGAAGAAAGAAAGAAGAGGAAATCTCAGGAAGAAGAGGAAAAGTGAAGTGAGGAGGAAGAAAAGCTCAAATTGAAGATCACTAATCCTATCATATTATTGGTAATTTCTGCGGCGTTTATAGGCTCTCACATCCAACTATTATCGATCGTTGTTACCGTATTGTCCCTTTCTCAAAATAGAATCTAATCTTATGGAAGATTTTGTACTGAAAAGGATTAGTGGAATCTTTTTCTTGGTGCAGTGATTTTCCTCTTTCGAGGTTTTAAAATTAAATCAATGTCTCTATTCGTTCTAATTACATTGTGCTTGTATCAATAGGCGTAAATTTTTTCTTCTGTATTTGGTTTAGCATATTAATTTATTTATTTAGTTATTTATATATTTAAATTATATAAATATTTTTAAGTTATATAAATAATTTAAAAATATTAAAAATATATAAATAAATAATTATATATATATATATTTAATTAGTTATTTATTTATTTAAAAATATTTATTTATTTAAAATATATAATTAGTTAAATAAATAAATTTAAATATATAAATATTTAGTTATTTAATATATTTATAAAATATTTATTTATTATATATATTTATTCCTTTCTTTATTTATTTATTAAAATTATTTATTTTACTTTTTTATATTTTTTTATATTTTTTATATTTTGTTATTATTATTATTATAGACTTTATAAATATATATATATATATATATAATTAAAATATTTTATATTTTTTTGTTATTATTATTATTATAGACTTATATAAATAAATAAATAAATATATATGTATATATATAATTAAATAACTTAAAAATATTTATATAATTTAAATATATAAATAACTAAATAAATTTATAAATATATATATAATTTATTAGCTTTATATAATAAATAAATAAATATATAAATAACTAAATATTTTATAAATATATAAATAACTAAATATTTATATAATTTAAATTTTTTTAATTTATTTAACTAATTATATATTTTAAATAAATAAATATAATTACTTTTTTTCGTAATTTTAGAAAGCATGCGGAGAGGGAGAGAGAGAGATTTTATTAATTTTTTTTAATTAATATAATTATTTAAAATATTTAAAATATATAATTTAAAAATATTTTTTATAAAATATTTAATAACTAAATATTTATATATTTAGTTATTTATTTATATATATATATATATATATATATATATATATATATATATATATATATATATATATATATATATATATATATATATATATTATATATATATATATATATATAAAATTAAATATATAATTTATATATATATTTATTTATTTATTTATATAAGTCTATAATAATAATAATATCAAAAATATAAAAATATTTTAATTATATATATAATAAATATAAAAAAATATAAGTCTATAATAACAATAATAACAATAATATAAAAAATATAAAAAAATAAATAAATAAATAATTTTTAATAAATAAATAAAGAAAGGAATAAATATATATAATAAATAAATATTTTTTAGAAATATATTAAATAACTAAATATTTATATAATTTAAATTTTATTTATTTATTTATTTAACTAATTATATATTTTAAATAAATAAATATTTTTAAATAAATAAATAACTAATTAAATATATATATAACTAATTATTTATTTAATTATTTTAAATATTTTTAAATTATTTATATAATTTAAAAATATTTATATAATTTAAATCTATAAATAACTAAATAAATTTATATAAATATATATATATATATATTTTTTTTTGTGATTTTAAGAACGCGGACGGAGAGAGAGAGAGAGAGAGAGACGTATATATATTTTTTTTTCGTGATTTTAAGAAGCACGCGGGGGCGGGAGAGAGAGATAGACGTTCCTGTGCATTATTTTTTTTTTAATTATTTATTAGACAGTCGCCTAATCAGTAGATGAGTCATTGGGTGGAGATTGACTGAAATTTCTTGATGATCGGTCTATTTGATTAAATTTTTTTAAATTTAAATACATAATTAATATTATGAACAGGTCTATTTTAAAAATTAAGCATATATATATATATATATATATATAATTTTATTTCAAAAAAATTGGAACAGATGAAGATGAATTAAAGTCTAAAAATCATAAAGAAATAAATGAGCTGTATTGATAGTCTTAGGGCCGCTTCTTTTTTCTTTTTTTTTAAAATATTTTTTGTATTATTTTGTTTATATTTTATTTTAAAAAAGTTGGAACAGATGAAGCTAGACTAAAGTCCAAAAATCATACAGAATAAATGAGCTGTAAATGAGCTGTAAGGAAGGACATTGGCAGCTCTAGAGATCACTTTAATCACTTTTTTTTGTTTTTTTTAAAATATTTTTATATTATATTATTTATATTTTATTTCAAAAAAGTTGAAATAGATGAAGCTGAAATAAAGTTCAAAAACCAGAAATAAATGAGCTGTAAAGAAGGACATTGGTAGCCTTAGGGCCCTCTTGGATCATTTATCTTTTTTAATTTTTTTTAAATATCTTTATATTATTTTTTTCTATTTTATTTCAAAAAAGTTAAAACTAGATTAAAGTCCAAAATAAATATATAACATTTATTTGTGCACTTGCAAAAATAAGCCATCATTTAATAAAAAAATATTTTATAGAAATTAATTAAGTCCAACATTCAATGTGTATTTCTCCAAATACACTAGTGGAAGGAAGGCAACTATACATAGTAAAATTAAGTTTTATGTGGAATTGGGATGAATATTTTTTTGGAGAATACTAACTAGAGAGATATCAAGAATTTGGCACAAGCCTTTGATCAAATGATGAGCAATTTGGACAGAAGAAAGTTATTCTTTGCTCAATTTGATCAATGACCTCGGAAAAAAAATACTCAAGGAAGAATTACTTATTAAATAATGAGAGATAGAAGAGAGAAAAAGAGAGAACTAGTTTTTTGGCTATTTTTCAGAAAATTACATAATAAAAAAATTATTTTGAGAATTAGAGCTATTAGAATGTAGTGACTGTCAGAAAGTTAATTATTGATTTTTTTCAAAAAAAAAAATATTTATAATATAAATAATAATTTTTTCAAAAATTCTTTCTGATTTTACTCCAAAAATAATGACTATAAAACAGACTCTTAATTTGATGAAATTAAAAGATTGAGAATGAAAATAGAAAAATGTATATTGCTTGAATTTAACCTAATTTTTATGAACTTGTGTGGTTTAATTGTCATTTGATTGCTTGTATGAGAAAAATGTTTAGAGACAGTTTGAGATATCTTTATTATTATTATTTTTTATTTTTTAAATTTATATTTTGATTTAAAATAAAATTTATTTGATTGTGATAGTAATTTTTAAGAGCACTCAAAAATCTAAGAGTTGTTTTAAATATTTTTAAATTTATTATGATTTATAAAATATGTTAAACAAACGTATTTTTAATACTAACATAAAAATAAAAACTAAATAAAATAATACTTATCCCAAAGAGACTCTTAAAATCTCATTTTGGAGATAGCTTTGAGAAGATATATATATATATATATATATATATATATATATATATATATATATATGTTCACGCACACGCTTGGAGGACAAATCTTCCATATTATCAATGAATTATTCTGTCGGTCACCTATTAACATATACAGTGTTAGAAACTATATTAAGGACCGGTTTCATGTGGCCGATAATGCCTTTGCCAATAATGCAAATACTTAGCTAATAGATAACTTGTATCTACTATTTATGATAACATAGGTGGGCCCAACACTGATTGGGAGAGAGAAAAAATTTTAGACCAACCAAAATTTATAATCATTGATGTTGTTAGATCCAAATTATCTTTAAAGCAAACTATTTTGTGTTGAGACTATTTTCAAGAATAGAGAGAGAGAGAGAGAGAGAGAGAGAGAGAGGAGAGATAAGATTTTAGCTGAGTTTAGACAACTTTCTGTCTACGTTGCCATTAAAATCATATTTCAGATATCATCTGAGAAATTATAATTTAATTGTATTTAAAAAAATTATAGATACAAAATATAGAGTATGATGATTATCAAAAAAATTAAAATAAAAAACTTATAATATCATGATAACTTTTTATAAAATAATTTCTTCTACAACAATTTCATCATTATATTTTCAAATCATCATAATTATCTTAAATGAATATATGCTATCTTTAAGGGGAACTAGTTTTGTGCATATTTTTAAATAAATACATTAATAATATATTTATCAGACTTCTCATATTATGTGATATATAAAATAATTTTTATTTATTTTTTTTATTAGTAGAATTATACACATAGCACCTAAAATTTATATATTTATAAAACTAATATTCATATCATTTTTTTTAACTAATAAATTCATGTATTTGAGAACAATATGATTAAATCAGTAAAATTTTGATAAAAAAAATAAAAAAGAGCAATACTCAAATCTTCTTTGTAGAACTATTTTTTATTTTAATTTTTAAAATTTCCACAAATATAAAAATTTGTGATAAATCCTAATTCATGTTGTTTTTGTTTTTATTAAATTTTTAATGATTTGATCATAGAATATAAAAATACGTAAATTTAGTAGTTTAAAAAGTAATATTAGTGTTAGTATATATATATATATATATATATATAACTTTTTTTTAAAAAAATAAAAGTTAAAATTTTATTACGAATTTTGACATGCGGAAATGATTAAATGAATTTCAAAAGTAATCTTGGTTAGCTTCGCAATCAACCTCAATGAAACTTTTAATCATTCTCAATCACATAGAAGCAATCAAATAACACAGATATGAAATGAAAATGAAGACTAAAGATGCTCACATTAGTGTCACTCAGCTCTAAATTGTAGAAATCCATTATTTTTCTCTTGAACTTAAAATTTTGGTACCAATTACTCTGAAAATGTGCACATCACCTGGGTGTGGTGGCATATAGTAATGGCCACATTTTGATTGTATTAATGCCCTGAGCTTGCCATTATTAAATTTAGCTCCTTCCAGAATTGAAGATTTCGCTACACCAAGATACCATTATCATCATCAGAAGAACCGAGTCACACTTGCATGATGAGTAAGTTTAGAGAACTTACGTTGTCGATCTTCTAGATGCATGATATAGAACCTGCCAAGATATTTGAACATAACTTTCCATAAGCTTATTGTTGACCTCACTTTTGAGAGTGAGCTCTTAACTTCCTCATCATAGATTTAAGATTCTTGTAGACACTAAGAGCTCTTTAGTCTTAAGACACTTCTAGTGATTATATGAACACTTAACCTAAGCCTAGATACTTAGAAGGATTAGCCACAGAAAGAGGTTATACCTTAGGGATTTAAGAAGACTTACATACCCTATAGCCTTAAACTCAATCCTTGCTTCCTTCTTCCAAACCAAATCTCAAATTCAAATCTAAGATCATAAATCCAATCCCAAATCAATTGATTGAAACCTATGATTAAATTCAAATTTCAAATCCCTTCTTAAGCCCTTTGATTTTATCTTATGAACTTAGCCTTAACCAAATTCAAATTAACCCTAATTCAATTGATTTTCTCAAATACCAAATTCAATCTTAAATAAAATCCCAACCCAAATTTCAAATCAAATGGTTGAAATCCATGATTAAATTCAAAACTCCAAAATCCCTTCCTAAGTCATATGAATCACCTTCATATATTTAGCCAAAACCTCCTTCAAACCAAATCAAATTTAGTTGATTTCTTTATAAATCAATCATTCCTTCATTTATATTCACAAATATAAATGAAATCTAAATTCAAACCATTCAAATCAAATCAAACTAAATCAAACCAAATCAATTCTCTACTTGAGCCCTTTTGATCTACATCCCTCAATTTGGTTAAATTTGCTTCTAAATCACTCCAAACCCAAATGATTTTATCATAAATCATTTATATCTTCATTTATACTCACAAATATAAATGAAATATAAATCCAAATAGCCAAAACCAAACCCAAATCAAATCAAATTCCTAATTTTAGTATTTTTAGCCAAATTCTTGAACTTGACTAAATGATACCAAAATCAATTCAAAACCTACAGATTTTCTCATAATTCAATCATTCCTTCAATCATTGTTCCAAATATAAACACAAACTATAATTGTCAAACCAATTCCAAGTCAAGCCTATGTTGACCTTTTTGACTTGAAATTGTCATATGAACTAAAATCCATTTAACTCCAAACCAATTGCAGTTGGATTTATATTTTCATCTTAAGCTCATATGTGAGTTCAATTAAACTTGAATCAAGCCAAAATCAAATCAATTGACCCATTTAGGTCCACTTGACCCAAAGTGACCTAAAGACCCTTTTTAAGTCAAGTTCTAATTCAACCCAAATTGGATTGAACCAAGCCCATCCAAATCTCATATCATAATCAACAATCATCTTAGAGTGATCAACTACCTTGAATTGGGTCAAACCAAGCCAACTTGGTCATTTGACCAAGTCAACCTTTAGCCCAAATGAAACCCAAACTAGCCAACACCCACCATATACCAAATTGATTGAAACCATTGATTCAAATCAATTTATAATTAATGATTGAATATGATCAAACTCTCAATTGAGCCAAACCAAGTCCAATTAGTCATTTGACCTAAGTTGACCCAAATTGACCTAAAAGACCAAAATGGGATAGGCCAAAATAGGTCAAATCATGATTTAATTCAAATTAGTTGCAACTATTGACTTAAGTTCATTCCAAATCACTTATTGAACTTGACCAAAGCCATGATTGAGCTCAATTTGACCAATTGATCAACTTGACCCAACCAAGCCCAAATTGACCTAAAAGGTCAAATTGGTCAAAATACAAAGTAATTTCAAATTAAACCAAACCAAAGCCTACAATCTTTTTTTTAATTAACCTATTGAACATGAACCAACACTTAACCCAACCCAATTTAGTCAAATTGGTCAACTTAGCCATTTGACCTATTTGAATCCAAATGAGCCAAAATCAAACCTAAGCCAAATTAATCAAAACCACTTGAACCAAAACTCTTCAAAACATCATTTGAACCTAACCTAAGTCTTGGTTTGACCAAATTGGTCAACCTAACACAACGTAACCCAAATGAGCTTATTTTGACCATATGAAACCATATCACCCAAAACCAACTTATGGGAGCATAGGACCTGATCTAACCTAACCCAAACTAGTCTTAACTCATTCCCAAAGCAGCCCAAATCCATAGTGGGCCCCACCCAAGCAATGAGCCATTGGACAAACCTTCTTTCCATTGGATCTTCACATCAAGTAAAGTTGACTTCCCATCACCATGGCCCCAAACACTCAAGCGAGCCTCAACCACCCACTAGCTCACCTAATCCCCAGGGGTGGACCAATGGGAGTTCAATTCCTCCTCACTCAAACCTAGCACCCCATGGAAAAGCAAATGAGATCTTTGCACACCAGCCTTGGGACTCCTCCCACTCCCTCCACTTAAGTCGAGCCACGAGTTGGACACGACCCTCCGGCACCACGGTAATGTCAAATCAAGCCAACCCATCTCGTCCATCTTTCATGCACGATTTGGGGGTATACTCCCCCAATTCGAGTGGGATTTGTGACATTCAACATTGTATAAATTCAAAAAGAGATTTTGAAACTCCTCATAGCCATCCCAAGTCTTCCTGATGCCTCCCTCGATCGGATTTGCTCTCTGTGTGCAAAATCGAAAATAGGGCAGGCTTCCTTCGATCAATACTCCCTCTCCACTCAATCAAACCTTAACTCCTTTCACCCACACCATCACTGCACCTAGTCAAAGCTGAATGAATCATTTCCCAAGCTTCCAAGCCGTCGAAGATAGGAGTTCAACCAAGACTGATCGCCAAATAGGAGAAGCTTGTCCTTGGGAGCAATCTACCTCAAATCAAAGCTCGTGCGGCTCAATAGGACTTCGTTTCCACCAAACGAAGCTTCCTTAATCGTTGGAACCACCGAGCTCTGGTGAGGTATTTTCCCAAAACTAAGCCTTGTATGGAAATTGGATGGTCCTTTTCGAAGAGAATTTGCATTTGAACCCATCCTAGCCATTGGATCCGTGTGGATCCTTCGCGCGAAGGTGTGGGTTGAGTTTGGAGTGGATCCGATCTTGGGTGAGCTCGAATCGAGCGATCCATGGCGGACGGGCTCCGTCATCCGTCGCTCGTAGGAGATAGATCATGAACCATTCGTTCCGCGTGATTAGAACGAACGACTCTGATTAGATCACACATTAGATCCTCTATTTTCTCCCCTTTATCACGGGATCTGATCATGATTGTCCGATCTTAGATTGGACGATCCACGGGAAAGCACATCCACCGCCATCCGAGTCAGCATGGCGATGTGAGAACTTAAATAGCAAATCCCATTGCGCCACATGAAAAGTGCGCCGCGTCAGCACACCGTGTCAGCTGCTATGTCGCCCGATGGGATTAGGGCTTTAATTATGGTTAATTAATCTTTTTTAAAGACTAAAAGTTCTAAAAATCATAACTAATCCCAGAAAATAAAAAAAATACAATCGAGGGCTCATATTAAAGATATTTCAAAGTAGACTCTAGGAAAATTATTATTAATTAATTTTGAACAGTGATTTTGGCTTAATTAATGTTTAATTAAAAATTTAATTAGTATAATTATTCCTTAATTAATCACCCAATTAATCTCAACTTTTCTATAGATGTTTAGGAGGATGACCTCTACCTCCCCTAATTTTCTGAGATTTTTATTGGTTGTTTAATCAGGAAAACTAATTAATTAAGCCTTAATCACTCTCTTAATTTAATTAATAATAATTAGTTAATGAACATTGGCTTAATTAATTATTTAAGCCTAATTACTTCTGTTGAACAGTAAGGAAGCTTAGGGAATGTGATTGAGATATTTTTCTTAATTAATTTCCTAAATTTTTTTTACTTTTTGGAATCAAATTAATTAATGATTAATGAA
Source organism: Cymbidium sinense (assembly GCA_021442155.1). Lineage (NCBI taxonomy): Eukaryota > Viridiplantae > Streptophyta > Magnoliopsida > Asparagales > Orchidaceae > Cymbidium > Cymbidium sinense. Next base: position 260,343,941 of record CM038215.1, on the reverse strand, counting down.
GTAATTAATTAATTAATCTTTAAGATAAAATCAGAGCTTAAGTGATCAAATGTAGAACTTAGAGATTGAGATTAAAGCCTCTTTCTTTATCTCTTTCCGTAAATTAATTTCATTTCATTAATTAAACATGCTTAATGCTTAACTAAATGGATTAATGAGCTTAATTAACTCAATCCAAATCTAATTCATATCTAATCACCTAACTTTGTTTAATCAATTTTAGTGTAGCCCTTTAAATGTTTAATAGTCTAAAGGAATTTAATGAAATTATGGTTAGCTTACATATGTAAGAAAACCATAAAAGTAATTAATTAAATTTCTTAAGCCTAATTAATTATTAATCATGAGCTAATTGCATTAGGCCCCTTTCATTTCTTAGGAGCATTGATAATTTGCTTTTCATGTGATTACATATCATATTGGCACATTATTAATAATTAATTAACTTAAGGTGACATAAGTAAAGGTTAATTAATTGACTTAATTCATATCCTAACCTAATTAACACATAAAATCAATATAATTATTCTTCATTAAACCAAATTAACTCACACATAGAGAATGGGATTAGGATTAGCAAACTTTTCTCACATTCCTTAACTCAAATCAAACATTAAAATGAAATGACATTAAAGATCTTTGGTTTATTTTAAATAAATTTGTTTAATATAATTGTCCTTAAGGCTTAGTTGGAACTGAATGAAATCACATGCTTGTGTTTCTTTATTTCTTTCCAATCATGCTAAATGTTGTATGTCATATGACTTATGCATTCATGTCTTTCAAATTAATCAAATAAGAAATAATTTCCTTTATATTAATTTGCATGTGTTCGCTTAATTAAAAATTTGTGTGGCTAGTATCACTATTAAATCTCAAACATATTTTCATAAGTTTATTAATGAATGAATATATACATATACATTGTAACTTTAGTTATATATACATAGGAAATGCATGAATATAAATTTAGTGTATGAAATAAATTTTCTTTCTTATATTCACGTGTTGATTTGTATAAGTAAAAATATTAGCAGGTATATTAGTCTAGACATCTTAGGGACGCATGACTTTTAGTAGCCCTAAGGAGATTCCTACCTCATTCCCTTGGTGCGAAAATAATGGCGATGTACTTGATTTCATTTTTATGCATTTTAATATTATAATTTAGAAAGAACTTTGATTTATTTACACAAAATAAATCAATCAAATCAAAACACAATTTTTGCATGGCTTTTTATTCTTGTTGTTATTTATACATCCATATGTATCTAAGGATAATGGGTATATTAGTCTGGACATTCCAGGGATGCACGGTTTTAAGTAGCCCCAAGTAGGTTCTACCTACCTCTTGGTGCAATGGCAACATGCATACTTAAAACTTTTATACATGTGAATATGTACTTAGCTAATGAATGAAAACTCATTTTTCTACTAAAAAAGACATACATTCATGCTTAGTTTGATTGGTTGAGTTGATTAGTCATGTGATTTAAGATTCTTTTCTTATATTTTTGCATAAGAATTAAGATAGAGCTTTAAATTAATATGACAAAATCATTCAACTAAATGAAATATTAATTTCAAATCACATTCATCATTCAAGTGTGCTAAGATGCAAATTTCATGTATAACTATGCTTAGGATTTAATCATATGCATGATATATATGATGAAAAAATTGAACAAATATGTGTTGTGTGATAGTAATTCATTCTAACTAATCTTAAGATGTCTTTCTAATTGAATGAGTTTATTTAAACTGAACATAAACTTATGATTAATTAAAACATATAATAAGTCAATCACTAAAGGGAATTAATTAACTAATTTACTTTAAATGTGACTTAAGGTAGGGATAAAAGAGAGTGATCATCTCTTTCTTTCTCTTCATAATACTTAGTTGTTGAGTGTAGATCAAGTGAAACAAAAGAAAACATTATGTAAAATTTGCAAATTAATTAAACCATTTAAATTGAAACTACCCTTCATAATTAAATGCATTCATACTTAGAAAATCTCAACTCTAAAGCCTAGCTAGGACCTACCACACAAACCTTAACACACACACACACATTAGATTAAGTCACCACTTCTAGTTTTATGTTAGGGCGGTGCATGATTTGATGTTTATTTTATTTTGTGATGTAATATTGTAGACTGGATGTTAAAGTGTATGTTTCGTAGAATAGATGTTAGATCGTGATTAGCTTAATCATATTTTCTTCAGGAGATTATGCTTAAGGGGAGCTCAAAATAAATATAAATATTCTCTTTTGCAGGTTGCTTAATCCCTAAGCATAATCTATATTAAGACAGGTAGACTTAGTTACCCATATACCCCTAGGGTGCAAAGTCCAAATTATTCATATATCTGCTTAGGGTGTATGGTGTGTTTAGCTAACACTTATTTTGTAGGTGTAGTTAGATTTACTTTTCCATTTTTTTTTAATGTATTTGTGCATTAGGAATTTGGTTAAGTGTTATGAGGGTTCATGATGAACATTGACCAGAAGGTTTAATCCTGGGGTGTCATGTGATGCTTAGAAGCCTACCAAACCAAATGGAGCAAACCAAATGAAGAAATGGAGGGAGCATGAAAACTTGAAGATCCCCCATAACACTTATCATTTTATAACTTATAATTATTCTTTCATATATCTTGGGTTGTATAAGGGTAGAGCTTACCCTTTTTTTTTAGTTATCTGGTGACCAAACCTATTATTCTTTCACATTGAGTTTATAAATTGTTTGATAATTTATTTACATTGTGCATTATAAATGGCATGTTTTTTTCTAGTTTCTTTGTATATGATGATTTAATGTGTGGCCTGGATTCGTTTAAGCTCTTAAATAAAAATAAATTTTTCTACTCTAATTACAACTCACAACTAAATTTTCTAAAATGACTTATAACATCATATAAAGCCTATTCATTAAATCAAGATAATAAAATATTTAACCCCTTAGCTGGATGTTGTATGCTTAATATCATGCATGTTATTTTATTTCACTCTTGCTAAGAGAAGTTTTCAACTTTACCAGATAGAAAAAAAGTTTGACCTTTGAGAGCCTATGATGGAAAACACATCTTTCTCTTTTGATTTAGCCCATAATCAACTTCATCATACATTTAGGCTATAAAATCTTATAGCCTGTGTCAAAAATAAAGAGTCAAAATCAAATAAAATTTGATAAAACTTGCATTAAACTAAGTCATCATTTATACCACTCATGCTCTAGTCTCTTAGGGAGTGGATTTAAAGACTTTAGTTTTCTTTCTAAATAATAACCTAGTCATCTTGCAAAACATATGACTTGACCACATAGTCTTAAATCGTAGGAGGAGTTAGCTAGCTGCCAATCTAAACGGTTATAAGTCCAATAGTCGGGTGATTTACCCTCTCTTCTGGAGGTGAACAATATAATTACTTTCGTCTTAGATTTAGGTCGTGCTTTGACCCTCGCTAAAGCTCCCTAAAGTCAAGATCCAAGATTGTTGTTTTCTTTTGAGGCTACAAGCATAAATCCCCACCACTTAAGCATTTTCACAATCTTGTATTGTGGAATTATAAGTACTAGATTTCTAATAAAATTTCAACTAAAATATATAATTCTCCTCAATTTTAAACATATAAAGTTCAACCATATGCTAGTTTAGGATGCTTACTAAGCTTCCTTCATGAGCATCTCCAACTTATCTCTTTTTAGCTTCGATAATAAATCTCTCCTTTCGATCTATCCCATTTAATCTTTCAAATATAACCAATTTATTGATAGTCCTATCTTTGAATTTTTGGAGACAACAATTGCATACTTTAATCGAGGTATTCTGAACTCACCTTCCATAGATGCAATTAATGGGCTTGTCCATAGAAAACTTTAAAATCGGTTTAAATAAACCCTACTTTATTCATCCATATAAAGTAGGAAAAATCTATATTTAAGACCCATCATGCCTTAGAGTCCTTGTGGGTGATTAGGTTCATCATAAGGTAGTGATTTCTATCTTTCAAGATAATGTATTATTTTTATAGCTTGTGTCAAAAATAAAGAGTCAAAATCAAATAAAATTTGATAAAATTTGCATTAGACTAAGTCATTATTTATACCACTCATGCTCTAGTCTCTTAGGAAGTGGGTTTAAAAACTTTAATTTTCTTTCTAAATAATAACCTAGTCATCTTGCAGAACATATGACTTGACCACATGGTCTTAAATCGTAGGAGGAGTTAGCTAGCTATCACTCCAAACGACAATAAGTCCAACAGTCGGGTGATTTACCCTCTCTTGTGAAGGTAAATAATATACCCACTTTTATCTTAGATTTAAGTCGTGCTTTGACCCTCGCTAAAGCTCCCTAGATTTAGGATCCTATATTATTTTTTTTTTTAGGCTACAAGCATAAATCCTCTCAAAGTATTTCCACAATCTTGTATTGTAGAATTATAAGTCCTAGATTTCTAATAAAATGTCAACTAAAATATACAATTCTCCTCAATTTCAAACATATAAAGTCCAACCATATGATAGTTTAGGATGCTTGCAGCTTCTAAGATATGAGCATCTCCTACTTATCTCTTTTTGGGTTCGATAATAAATCTCTCCTTTCGATCTATCCCATTTAATCTTCCAAATATAACCAACTTATTGATAGTCCTATCTTTGAATTCTTTAGAGACAATAATTGCATACTTTAGTCAAGGGTATTCCTAAAGAACTCACCTTCCATAGATATACTATGGGGGCTTGCATAGAAAAAACCGGTTTAAATAAACCCTACTTTATTCATCCATATAAAGTAGAAAAATATCTCGGTATATTCAAGACTCATCATAGTCTTATTAGTGGGTCCATTAGGGTAGTGATTTATATCTTTCGAGATAGTGCATTATTCCTTGATGTCGTACCCGATCACTTCAACCATATGTAGATTCCCTAACAGCCTGAAGAAACTAGCATGCACACTCTTTTTCATTAATCATATACCCAAATTTGGGTTTTCATGATCACTAATAGGTTCAGAAAAAATGATACATTTTACCCTATGCATGCTGATTTTACCCTATACATTTTACCCTAACAGCCCAAATAATTTATTATCATTAAAGCTACGCGTTGAATCAAACGTCAATTTTACGATACATATTATGTGGGTTTAATTTCGACAAGATTTCACACAAATCTTAATATGATCGAGTCATATGAAGATAAGGAAACTTCTGATATTTATTTTCATTATGATAAACATAATTTTTATAAATAATTTTATTTTAGAATTAATTTGAAATTGAATTGAGCCCTAAACAACCGTAATTTTGCCCAAAATTTTGAAAATACGGCCTAAATTCTTAAAGACATAAACTAATTAGGCAATTAGGGCGTCTTAATCCCCGCTCATAATGAAATTTCTCGTTTTTAATCTGGATTATTCTCTTAACCGATAAAAAAAGGAAAAAGAGCGCTTGTTGCCCTCTCTCTTTCTCCCGCTTCGAGCTTCAAACCGCAACCTGTAAGCCTCCCTCCCGTGCTCTCTCGTTCGCTCTTTCTCCCGCTCGCGACTCCCCTCTCTCGTGCACAACCGATCTCCTCTCCGATCCCTCCCATCTCGTTTGCCCCAAATCGACGCCGAACGAGCGAAGCTCCTTTGTCCATCTCTCCCTCCAAGCCGAACCGAGCCGCACAAATCCCTCGCCTGCGACCTCTCTCCGTGGAACGCACTTCGTTCGGCCCTGTCCCGTCCGATTGAAGGTAACTGTAGCCGTCTCCTCATTCGGTCTCTCCCAACCGAGCGGCTGCGAGCTTCCCCCTAACCGAGCGACCCTCTATTCCTCCCTTCTTGGTCGAACTATCCCACCTGAGCACTTCCTGTCCTCTCTTCTAGCCGAACAAACTGCAATAGATCCCGACCTCCTCTCATATTCATCCGTCCGATCGCAAACCAATAGCCGCTGACTCCTCCCTCATACCTAGCAGCACAATCTTCTTCCCTTTTTTCCATCAAGCAGGTTCCTCTCGGCAACCACTCTTTTTCACAGCCGAGAAGAAACTCCATCATCAGACGAGTTTCCCTCAACACTATCTCCTGCTGCTATTCCGTATCCCCTCTTTGATTCGAGTCCAATTCCCTTTTCAGTTGCAGCAACCTAACTGCATATCTCCTCTCTTTCTCCATGGATTTATCTCCTTCAACTCTCATTCCATGTCTCCACTCAATGTCGAACTTCATATCACCTCACTTCCATCTTCCTCTCATGACTTTCTTTTTACTCTATCTCAATAGGATAAAAGAAATATCATATTTAAACATTATTGCTTTTAAGTTGCAAATCAATTGCACTCTCATGCAAATTTATTATTGTTGTTGATTGTAAATATAAAGAAGTGTGAAAATTATATGTATAAGTATATATGTTTTTTTTATACAGGTTTGAAGACATTGTCACGCTCATCAGAGCGTAACGAGATGAAAATTGGCCAATGTGTTTTAAAATACCAACTATCATCGTTGTGGTAAAATTATTAGATGTAGCTCACTATCAAATTTTGACTAAATTTTGGCCAAAAGCGGAAGAATCAAGATTTATTTTAAAAAAATCAAGCATATCAAAAATATAATAATCTAAAATAAAATTTAATTATGTTAAATTATAAAATATCATAAAATAAACATAAATTTGAATTTCAAAAAAAATTGAAATAAAAAAAGGAAAAGAACTTACAATGAATTTGAAATAAATTTAAAGATTATAATTCAAATAAAAAATAGATTTAACTCAAACAGATTTATGAACTTGAAATGAACTAAATATTTTGGCAATAAATATAAATTTAATACTTTAGTATCTCATTTCAATTAATTTAGAATATGATCCGATTGAGTATTCAATAAGAGCACAAAAGATCTTCTTGGAATTAGAATGTAGTTTTTAAATCATAATTCACTCCAAATGAATTGGAGAAAATCAAAGAATTCATAAGAGATTTTTTTTAATAAGATCGAATGATTCTAATAAGCATAGTCAATGAATCTTTAGAAAATATTTGAAACATATTATTCATCTTATTAAATACCAATTGGATCGAGAAAAAATTGAATAGAGTTTTGTGATAAGTTTGAGAATTAAAATATAAATAAGAGTCTATTGAATATTCAAAGACTAATCAACTTTGAATAAAAGAAAGTAATTAAATGTTATTCCAAGGGATCTAATAGGCTATTAGAATAATTTAAAACTTTTTAAATGTCACCGAATCTGCAACACAAACTTAGAAACAAACATAAGGCGTTAATTTCAGTTTTAAATAAACCTCACATACTTCATAAGGTGTCTACTAAATTCAACTTGGATATTCTTAAAATTCATATAAATATCCAGATGAATTTAATTTGATATGCATGCATCATAAGATAAACTTTTAATAGAATTAAAGAACTTTAAAATTCATATTAATTTGTTGGTATCAAAGTATATGTGAGCGCTTTAGAAACAATAAATTTTTTTTTGAAAAAAACTATATAAGTACTTGAATTGAGTCATCCGCTTGGGCCCCGACACTTATATTAAATACCTAAACTTAGTATCGATCAGTTAAAAAAAAAATAAGCGGGATGATGAAATCAATTCATTCATTTATGACTATATGCATGCAAGCTAATGAATGTCATCAATGTTAATTCAAGTCAATGAAAGATACAGATATTTACCTCCATAGAATTTGATTATAGTAGGTCTAATCTTCTATGCTTGAAATAGAGTTGATAAGGTCTACTAACTGATCAACTTATAAATGAACTTAAATTATAGTAAAGCATAAGACTCAATCCTCTAAATTTGCAATGGAGTTGACAAGATCTGTTATGATATCAATTTTCTAAATAATTTAAATTGCACATTAGTCATAAACTCAATCCTCTACTAGTAAATAAGTAGAGTTAACAAAGTCTACCCCAATGATAGCTGAGTTGATTGAAGATATCAACTGGAGGGGTAACTATTATCAAAATATTTACAATATTATATTCAATATTCTGAAATTCAAAATACTCGAAATATAATTCTAGATCTAACCCTCTATTATTAAAGTAATAGAATCGACATGATCTAAAACAATAAACTAAATGATTAAGCAAACTTATAAACCCTGATGATGGTCGGGTTGATTGAAAAATCTCAATCGGAGGGGATATTAACATCAAAAGATACTTGGGCTCTAAAATAATTCATCATAAAGCTAAATTTCAACTATGTAAATGTTTGAGCTAAATGAAATTTGTTATTTAAATATTTAAAACAAACAATTCATACACCAATCCACCATCATTTGTTGGAGATGATAGATTAAGAAAACTCTAGGTCACAAAGGAACTAATGTCAAGTCAAATAAATCACTATATTCAAACTAAAATAATCTCATGCTAGTAAGGACGTGGCTCGTGTCCTCTGTCCGCGTGGTTTGGCCAGTAGGCTCCACATATGACGCGATTATGACTAGAGTCCTCTAATCAGGTTGTTGCCATCAAATGACACCATTATATTACAGTCACGGCTGTAGCCCGTATGCTCCCCAATAGCTCAGCTCTTTGAGTTATGAATTATAGGGTATATTTGATAGACACAAAACCCTTTTATTAGCTAAGTATGGGAAGAATATTTATTCGTCAAGAGATTCACTAGTGCAACTGAAAGGATTACAATTGCTAACCTCTCCTTAGAACGAAGAAGGAAAGATGAGATAGTGACTAAATATATTTCACGTTGGCGAAATATGAGCATAAAATGTAAGAAACAGCTAGAAGAAGAACATACAATCCAATTGTTAATGGGTAACATCGATGATAAGATGACACCATATTTATGCACGACCTCTATCTCAACATTTCAAGAGTTATTAGACTGAGTGACAAAGTTTGAAAAGTTGAATCGCTCAAAACCCGAAGGTCACTCAAAAAAGATAAAGAAGAATAAATTCTCAGACTCAAGGAGAAATGAGTCTCACACAACCTCTTATCGGCGATTCGAGCAACTTACAATGTTGATAAAGAAAAACAGCACGCTTATATAGATGAAGGGGGAAAGCAATCAGTTAACTCTCAATCAAAGCAATCAATGAGAGATAATGAGCAAGTGCACTCATCTCTAAAAGATAAGATGAGTAAGGAATACTTCTTCAAGAGGGAGAGTGTGGCTAAGTTATTCTGCCAAGCGCTTAAAGCAGGATTAGAATTACCATAGTCAAAAGACACGAAGTCAAAGATAATCAAAATATTGTCCATATCATCGAGTAATTAGCCATGCAATTGAAGATTACTATATTTTTAAGGATTGGTTGGAGAGAAAATATAGAAAGGGTGAATTCACATTATTTGATAATGTTCTCGTTCATCCAAAGAGAATCTCGGTGGTTATGTCCACTTGATTACCATTGATGAAAGAAAGCAAAAGAAAAGCGCTAGATGAGCAATGGGAGGCAGTCTCAAGAACATCGTGAAAATATTGAAGCAACTAAAAGATGTCCCTAATGTTAAGTGAAAATCACCACTCGCACCTATATTGGACTTAAAAGAAATGCCTAAACTAAGCATTTTAGCTTCTCAATAGCATTTTGATAAAGGCTACTTCATCGAGAGGGAAATAGCTAGTAGGCCTCATAAATCAAAGAAATTTAAGTAAAAAGAGTAAAAAGAGAACTATAATTCAAAATATCATCAATAATCTAGAGGAGTATCATCAATCGATGAGATAGATCGCTTCACTACTTGTCGATTTCATCAGTCAAATGAAGAAGGAAATAATAATAAAGACTTGCTTCAGAAACATGAGTTATTTTGATGGTGTCAAATAACCCCCAACGTGATCCATGCCTCGATAATTGGAATCAAACAATTTTGAAAAACACAATATGCAAAAATGAACTCAGAAAGTTTGTCCCGCAAAGCAGGAGAATTTTTAAGCCTATAACATCAAAGTCGTGTTTGATGGTGTGACAAACGGAAGACAGTTCAGAAGAAGACTTATTTTTTCCTAACAAAGATGAGTCTGAGCCTTTAAAGACATCGGATACATCCACTAAGGGTCTCAGATACTTATTTAAAGAGTCCACAGACCTCTTGAAGAAGTGATAATTATACCACTAAGGGTCTCGGATACATCCAACAAAAGCATCATCAAAAGAACACTTGCTATATAGTAATAGAAAGTGAGATTGAAACTGAAACTGAAAATGAAGATGACTTTTATGAAGTCATTCTCACAATCGATGGAGAAGTAGAAGCCGAACCGACACCTAAAGAACTTGAAGATGGTGGACAGATGTTTACCATGGATGAGTTGAAAGAAATTAATTTAAGAACTAAAGAAAAACACCGTCCAACCTTCGTTAGTGCCCTTCTGCCTAATAATAAGGTTGAAGAAATAAAAATATTACTTTGTAAATTCAGGGACTGCCTTGCTTGGACATATTTTAAGATGCCTAGCTTATCCTCTAATATGGTAGTTCACAAGCTAGCTATCAATTCTGATTCAATACCAGTCAAGCAAGCTCCAAAAAGAATGAGACTGAATGTTGAAGAACAAGTGGTCGTGAAAACAAAAAAGCTAATTTAAGCAGGTTTCATTTGTGAAAAGTATGCAGATTGGATAGCCAATATTGTTCCTGTAAAGAAGAAGAATAGTCAGATTCGAGTCTGCATCTACTTTCGAGATTTAAATAAGGCATGCCCAAAAGATGATTTCCCGCTCCCTGTGTCAGAATTGCTAGTGGATGACACCTTCAACTATGGCATGTTCTCTTTTATGGATAGATCATCAGGGTACAATTAGATCAAGATGGTTCCTGAAGATGAGAAACACATATCATTCAGAACATCAATTGATATTTATTGTTACACAGTCATGCCATTTGGATTGAAGAATGCCGGAGCTACATATCAGAGGGTCATGACATGCATCTTCGATGAGTTAATTCATCAAAAAGTAGAATACTATGTTGATGAACTCGTTGATAAAAACATTGATCATTCACGGAGGATTTGAGGATTGTCTTTGAAAGGATCATGAAGTATGATCTCAAGATGAATCCTCTTAAGTGTGCTTTTGGGGTTTCCTTAGGAAAATTTCTTGGATATGTTGTAATACATAATTGAGATTGACTAAAATCAAGGCAACAGCGTGGGATGCCTCCACCAAGAACTTTTCGACAGCTCTTTACAAAGACAACTCGCATTCATTTGGCATTTTATATCAAACATGTCAGAAAGATGTCAACCTTTTTTGAGCTAATGAAAAAGAATGCTCCATTCAAATGGGATGAGGAATGCTAAGAAGTATTTGAGAGAATTAAAAAGTATCTACTCAATCCGCCAATTCTAGCAGCTCCTATCTCAGGGAAACCTCTTATCTTATACACCACAGCCTTAGAGAAGTCCCTTGGGGCTTTACTTGCGTAACACAATGAAGAAAACAAAGAAAGCGTGTTATACTACATTAGTTGAAGATTAATAAGAGCCGAAGTATGCTACTCTCCTATAGAGAAACATTGTTTAGCACTGATATTTGTAATCCAGAAGCTTCGCCATTACATGCTTTCTCATAAAATCACACTAATCTCAAAGGTAGATCCGCTGAAGTTCTTGATGACGAGACCAACATTGGCAGGCCGTTTAGCTCGATGGACAATACTCTTATTACTATTTGATAATACGTACGTACCCCAAAAAATAGTGAAGGGACAGATCTTGGCAGACTTTCTTGTTGCGCATCCTATCCCAGCTGACTCACCGCTTAATGATGACTTGCCTAATGAGCATATTCTATTTATTAATGAAAAAGAAAAGCTGCAAATCTGGGAGATGTATTTTGATAGAGCGTCATCGATCAAAGCCAGCACAACCTCCGATCCTACTCAAGGCTCGAGCTGGTATTAGCCTCATATTCATAACACCAGAATGAGGCATCATAAGACATTCCTATGGCTTGACTGAACCTTAAACCAATAATGAAGCCGAGTATGAGGCTTTGATAGCTAGTCTTGAAGAAGTTATTGTCATAGGTATCCAAAATTTGCAAATCTTTGGAGACTCTCAGCTGATCATCAATCAAATTTTGGAAATCTATAAGATCACCAAACTTGAGTTAGCCTATTATCATAAGTGAGTTCTCAAGCTAATGACACAAATTTTGAATGTTACATTGACTCAAGTCTCTCAATCCAAAAATAGTAAAGCAAATTGCTTAGCTAAATTAGTCAAAGAGATGCAAGCATAAACGACAAACACGTGTTGATAGAAGTTTTCACCCGTCGAGTTCTACAGCTAGTGAATCTATATTCCTCGCTGAAAGAAGGATCATCAAGTGTAAACCAACATAATGCAATTTTGATTGATCCTCACACCCCGTCGAGAATATCTAAAACTAAACAACAGAAGCACACTAAAAAAGAATGCAAATTCGAAGAACTTTTAGAAGTACAATGAGAAGCCTTCATAGCAGAAGAACTAGATAATTGAAAATAACCCTTCATCAACTATTTTAAAGAAGGAAAATTACCAAGCAGTAAATTGTTGGCCTCATAAATGGAGAAGAGAATACTACGATATGCTTACATCAATGATACTTTATATCACAGGTCTTTTGAACAGATGTGACTACGATGCTTGAGAAATGAGGAGGCTAGTAAAGTGATATCTGAAATTCATGAAGGACTTTATGGTGCACACCAATCAGGTCCTAAGATGACAATCAAAATCAAGATGATGGGTTATTATTGGCCATCAATGGTTAAAGATAGTATCGACCATGCAAAAAGGTGTTATGAATGTCAAGTACATGAAAATATCATTCATCAACCTCCGAATCAACTACATACAACGATAAAATCATGACCATATGAGTGTTGGGGAACAGATATAATCAAACCAATTGATCTTCCATCGTTAGCAGGTCATCGCTTTATCTTAGCAGCAACCGACTATTTTTTTTCAAGTGGACTGAAGCAGCTCCATTTAAAGAAGTTATTGTTGATCAAGTCGTCGACTTCTTCACTCATAATATTATCTATAGATTCAATGTACCACGATGAGTCATCTCAGACAATGGCCCAGCATTCAAGAGTGTAAATATGTATAAAATTGTTGATCGATACAAAATCGATTAGCGATATTCATCAATTTATAATCCAAGAGCCAATGATTTGGCAGAAGCTTTTAATAAAATACTGATCAAGCTACTCAAAAAGATCCTCACGAGGGACAAAAGAGAGTGGCATATCAAAATGCTCAAGGCATTATGGACATATAAAACTACTTACAATACACCAACTAAAGCCACTCCTTATACTTTAACTTTTGGAGTCGAAGTAGTTTTGTCACTAGAGGTCGAACTACCATCACTTTGAGTAGTCATCCAGTATAATCTCACTCAAGAGGAGAACACACATTTATGGATGGAAGAGTTTGACACGCTTGAAGAAATCAGACTTCAGGCCCAATAAAGCTTAGAAATCTATCGAGCAAGAATGTCTAACACTTTCGATGGAACAGTGTGTCCTTGAACTTTTCAAAGAGGAGAGTTGGTCTTCGTGCTGAGAAGACCGATAATCCTTTGTAAAAGAATGGGTGGTAAATTTGAAGCTAATTGAGAATATCCTTACATCATAGAGAAGGTATACAAAGGAGGAGCCTACCAGTTTATTGATTCGAGTGGTCAACAGGCAATGCCACCCATCAATGATCATTATCTTAAGAAGTATCATGTCTGAATGAATATAATTGCATAATTAGATAAACATTATATTCATGACTTCTCATATTTTATATATATATCAAATAGCACTCGAAAATTCTCTTGCATTGCGAGAATGCATTTTTATATATTTCTTTAGGGGGCATTTTTATGTATTTATTTAGATTGATATAGTGCTTTCTATCAATATCCCAAGATGAAAGTATATATATATATATATATATATGATGATGACAACAAGTCTCTTCTAATCTTAGCTCAATGCCTGTTAGGCAGAGATGACATTTTTAAATTTTATATTAGAAAAATACTCATGTCTATTTTGGGTTGACATCGACTTGTCTTTGAGATCCCCAAATAATATTTAAAGTTATATTTTCTTAAGTCACAAGTGACTATATGAATAATATGCAAGATTACATCCACTCAAGACATATAGAGGACAACTTGAAAAGCTAGAGGTTCGCCTCCCAAACTCATGGAATCTCAAGGATCATCAAAAAAAACTTTCACGTTCCGTGGGACTCACTAAGCCCAAATGTGGCTAAGTCGCCAACAAACCGTAAAAGAAAGGCCGCAAGGAAGGAGTCCCTCTCTTATTTGTCTAATGACTATGATTGTCCATCCTCCAAAGCTGATCCAATTCAATGAATTTAAGCGATCCAAACCAGAAGAATCTTTCCAATCAATCGACTAATCAAGAGAAGTTCAAGAAAAGTTTGAACAACGACAATGCAACTACATAACTTCTTCAATAAGTCTGACAAAATAGCAAGCACAGGGCCGAAGAAGATATCTTGAAGTTCGTAAAAAGTTCATAGCTGAACTAAGAGAATTTTGTAGTCAACCAGCCTATTAATACACCAAGTGTCAGACTGATGACTTCTTGCCATAAACCTAACACTCATCTTGAAGGCTAGGTGGCTCGCATCCTTCAACAAGTCTACCAAAAGCAACAAGCAAATAACCGAAGGTATGCATATTCTCCTAACAAGTCAATTCAGACAAATCAGATTAATCATTCAACAAATCCGCCAAAAGAAACAAGCAAAGGACTGAAGATATGCACATCCTCCTAACAAGTCAATTTGGATAAGTCAGGTTAATCCTTCAACAAGTCCACCAAAAACAATAAGCAAAGGAACGAAGGTATACACATCCTCCTGACAAATCAATTAGGACAAATCAGGTTAATCCTTCAACAAGTCCGGCAAAAGCAATAAGCAAAGGACCGAAGGTATACACATCCTCCTAACAAGTCAATTCAGACAAATCAGGTTAATCTTTCAATAAGTCTACCAAAAATAATATGCAAAAGGTTGAAGGTATGCACGTTCTCCTAACAAGTCAAGTTAGACAAATCAGATCAATCCTTCATCAAGTCTATCAAGCTCGAAACTAGGGTAGAAGGAACCTAAATCACAAAATAGATAAAATTCTTCCTTCACCAAGCCTACAAAGCACGAAGTTAAGGAAAAAGGAGGATTAAATGTACAAACCACTAAGATGAGACCTTCGATAAGCCCATCAAATCATTAAGCTTATGGTCGAAGGTATCTCTCTTCCTACTTGATGAGTAAATAAAGATAAATCAGGTCAAATCTTATAAGGTCAACTAGTCTGCAACAAACATGGAACGCTTCATACGTGCACCATATTTGTTGGCGTCATTTGTTGACCTATAAATAGTGTCTATATGCTTAATTAAGCAAATATATTGAAATTAGCAAGAATTAGATGCAACATCGTGAAAATAAGAGCTGAAAGCATATGAATCGTGACTGAAATTAATCGAGATGTCCTCCGATCGTGAAATCAACTACACCAATGCATTTAGAATATCAAAATCAATTAAAATTGATATTTTACATCGATCAATTACCATCTAATGAAGGAAAATAAATAGAACAGGTGATTTCACGAATATTAAAGTCGAGAGGCCTCGACGCTATCCAAATGAACTTATTTCATAAAATGAACTATGTCATTATCGTCGAAACATCGAAAACTATTGAACAAGACCTTTCACGGCCGATTCGGTCAAGTGTGGAGAAAATGGAAAGCCTCGGAGTGCGACGATGCCTAAATTAACTCAAAATTTGCTTCAACCGACCTCGACATTGCTCAAATGACCTTTGATCGTAAAACAGAATATGTCCTTGAATCCGGAATGTCAAATTTACCTAGAAATGATACCCATACTATGTGAGTTTAATTTCGGCAAGATTTTACACAAATCTCAATGTGATCGGGTCATAAGAAAATAAGGAAACTTCTGATATTTACTT
Source organism: Cymbidium sinense (assembly GCA_021442155.1). Lineage (NCBI taxonomy): Eukaryota > Viridiplantae > Streptophyta > Magnoliopsida > Asparagales > Orchidaceae > Cymbidium > Cymbidium sinense. The sequence continues at coordinate 260,327,912 of CM038215.1, read as the reverse complement.
TCAATATGGTAAACACAATTTTTATAAATAATTTTATTTCAGAATTAATTTGAAATTGAATTGATCCCTAAACAGCCTTAATTTTGCCTGAAATTTTGAAAATCCTGCCTAAACACTTAAGGAAATAAACTTATCAAGCAATTAGAGCGTCTTAATCCCCACTCATAATGAAATTTCTCATTTTTAATCTGAATTATTCTCTTAATCGAAAAAAAAAAGGAAAAGGAGCACTGTTGACCTCATTTTTGGAGTGAGCTTTTAACTTCTTCATCTTAGACATAGGACTCCTCTAAACACTAAGAGTTCCTTAGTCTTAAGATATTTCTAGTGATTAGGTAAATACTTAACATAACCCTAGAGACTTAGAAGAGTTAGCCATAGGAATAAGTTATGTCGTAGGGGTATTAGGAGGACTTGCCTACCTTATAGCTTAAACTCAATCCTTGCTTTCTTCTTTCAAACCAAACCTCAAATTAAAATTCAAAATTAAATCTCAAATCAAATCCAACTCAATTTATTTTCTCAAATCTCAAATCAATCCCAACTCAATTGAGTTTCTCAAATCATAAATCAATTCCAAAATCCAAATCGTGAATCAATTCTAAATCAAATGATTGAAACTCATAATTGAATTCAAATTACAAAATCTTTCCTAAGCCCTTTGATTTCATCTTATAGACTTAGCCCAAATCAAATCCAAATCACTCCAAACTCAAATGATTTTTTAATAACCCATTCATATCTTCATTTATATTCACAAATATAAATGAAGTATAAATTCAAATAACCACAATTAAACTCAAAATTATACCAAAATCCAATTTATATCCTTTCAAGCCAAATCCTTGAACTTAGCTAAATCATTCTCAAATCAATCCAAACCCTTGAATTTTCTATTCAAACAATCATTCCTTCAATCGCATGCTCAAATATAAATATAAGCTACAATCATCAAACCAAAATCAAACTAACCCAAGTCAAACTCATGTTCATCCTTTTGACTTGAAATTATTAAATGAACCAAAACCCATTTGACTTTAAATCACTTGCAATTAGATTTATATTTTCATCATAAGTCCATATGCGAGTTCATCCAAACTTGAATCAAGCCTTGATCAAACCAATTGACTCATTTAGGTTAACTTGACCCAAAGTGACCTAAAGGACCTTTTTGAGCCAAATTCTAATCCAACCCAAATTGAATTGAACTAAGCTCATCTAAGCCTCACATTGTGATCAACAATTATCTTAGAATGATCAATCACTCGAATTAGGTCAAAGCAAAGTAAAACCTAGTCTTTGACCAAGTCAACACTTAGCCCAAATGAAACCTAAATAAGCCAAAATTCACTATAAGCCAAATTGATTAAAACCATTGATTTAAGTCAATCCATAATCAATAATTGAACATAACCAAGCCATCAATTGAGTCAAACCAAGCCTAATT
>CM038215.1:260210202-260326365 GCA_021442155.1 Cymbidium sinense | reverse complement strand
TTAGTGATCCACATAGCAAACTACTCATTTGTGAGGTCCTTGTTCCATTAGATTGACTATTTATTACCTAACCTACTCTTATTCAAGAGTGTAGATATATAAGTATATAACATTTTATTTAATTTTAGACTCTCTCCATCAATGATAATTCATGCCCCACAACTCATTTTGGCAACAAACACATTACCTCATAGAAAAGAGATGAAAAAATCCCTATAATGATTGGTTAAGTTGCTTGACGTAAGTAGATTCAAATATCGAATAAATAAAAGTAGAACTTTCCAACACTATAGTTACGAGTAGGAAAAACAATATTTTTACAACGCATCTCTTAAAAAATTGTAGGAGAAACATTACGAAACAAAAATTAGCAAAAATCATCTTTTTGACATACCTAAGAGACTTGAAGAAAGGGTGGAGAGGGAATGTTTGAGATTAGAAGCTTTTTTATAATCTTTTAACAATCAATATTTTTGTTATTTTAGTACTAAATGGTGGCACGCTCTCAAACATCTAAACTTTGTTGATCACATAATAGACATTTAAAGAAGTAGCTTTATAGTTAACCTCAATAGTGTAATGCTCCATAATCGTAAACTTGAAAATGAATTGTTTATTATCCACTTTGTATATTCAAACTCCCTCTAATCCACCATAATGAATAAGGATTTAGAAAGAGCATCATCTCTAACTCCAATCTATGTATCAGCTCCTAAATAATCAAGTTTTTTACTCTTGAAATAAAATCCATCTTGATTATGAAATTAAGTTGGAAAAGCTCCTCTTTAACATGCTACTATGGTTTGGACTACTATATTTGATATCCTAGCTGCAATTGTGATTATTTTTGTTTTTATACTACTATCTAGATTATCGATGAAGTTTCCAACAATCATTATGGTTACTATTTGGGCTATTGTAGATGATGATGATATAACTATAATTATTCTTGTTTTAGCACAGCTATTTCTGTTGTTTGAAAGCTTTTAGTGACCTGAGGGGAGCAGGAGCCATCAAAGGTGATCCTTGTATTTAGTTGATGCAATCTATCATTTTCAGCACACCTATAATTACCATCATCTTATGCTTCTCCTTTCCCACATTCTTGGGTTTCAACACTAAACGAAGTTTCCAACAACTACTACTACTGCCTCATGGTAGGCAATGCAAGAAAGACATCTCATTATTATTTTGAGCCCTTTTTAATGTTTACCATCTTTTTTCTTTACATATTTTTTTATAATTTGTTGGTTATTCTTCCTTTTTTTCTGAGATTTGAGCTTATTTAATGCTTCAACAATAATTGCCTTACTGCTTACCACAATGATAGAGGAACTAAGAATAATGTTAATTCATGTTGAATTCCCTGAGGATTGTTATGTATGTCATGAATTTTAATGTCTCCTCAAAGGAAACATCTAGAGCATATGCTTGCTTTTGGAATTCCATTTTGTATTCACACATAGTGTACTTAAATCCCTATCTTGGTCACTACCACCAACACCACATCTCTTGTTTGTAGCCAATTCGCTAGATTTGGTTTTCAATGGCCCCGTCGATCACATAATTCTTAATATTATGGTTTCTAGATACCATATTCCACAACACCAAAGTGTAGCTAAAAAGCTTAACAAAGTGAAAGTGTCCCCTCTATGCACGATCATATTGAAAAAAAAAAACATTTACATGCATACCACACAGTTGTTATGTGTTTACATATCTAATACATAAAGTTAGATATTTAATTTATCTAACACTTTCCTATACTTAAAAGATGTATCACTTTTAAAAGTGAGTGATGATGGCATTTTTTGTTGTGATATTAAAGATTATAGTGTTATATATGTAAAAATTGAAGCATTAGATATGTATATATATAAGAATTGTGTGGTATGTATGTAAATCCCCCAAAAAAATGTTTAGTCTAACCATCTTCTTGGTATCGATGATCATGTCATATGTAGGTAACTCCAACTTCATATAACCTTGAGTGAAAGTCACTTATTTTTCTGAAAATTACAACATATATTCCACTTCGTCTTGTGGTATGCCATCATCATCCTTATCCTCAACTTTGGGAAACCATGATCCTCATGCCATGCTTTCCATCGTGGGAAGATAGTTGCATGGTGTGAAGTAACCATGTCTACTATGAGTCATCTAATTTTGAAAAAGTTTAAAATATATCTAATTTCTCCAATGCTTTTCAAGGAACTAATGATTGGTGAGTCTTGGGAGATACTTCCAAATTCATATTTTTCTTGTTATTAGTACATTCTTCATATTGATTGGTATCAAAATTTTGAGTGAAATCAAAACTAACTTTTGCACCTAATTTTGCCATGATTTTTCCTTTTCTTACACAATCCATATTCTAATACCAAATTTGATCACAATCACATAATTTAAAAAATTTTAGAATTCCTAAGAGAGAGCTCTAAAGCTTTGAAGAATTAATATGATTTCTCCCAAGCACTATGTTTGCTGCCAAAGGGTAAGCTAATCCTTGTAGCTTTTTCCATCTCCTTGGTAATCAATTCCTACTATTGGACAAAAAAACAAGACATTTTAGGCCTTCACTCCAAAATGTTTGGAATATATCTTCCAAATTCTCAAGCATCTTCTCAAATAACTCCTAATCATTGGCATTCTTGGGATATATTCCTAGATTTATAATTTCTTGATTACTTGTAGATTCTTTATGTTGATTGACTTTAAATTTAGAGTAAAAATAGAACTATCATTTGTTCTAATTTTCGTCATGGTTTTTGCTTGTAATACCAAACTTGATCTCAATCTCAAAAGTTTCAATTTTTAGAATTCCTAAGAGATAGATCTAGAGTTTTGAAGAACTAATATGATTTCCCCTGAGCACTCGAAAGAACTAATCCTTGTAGCTTTTTTGTACGCTTGTCAATCAATTCCTAGTATTAATTCCTAGTATTGGACGTAGCAGAAGAGGTTTTAGGTTTCGATAACTTGCCTAGAGAGGTGTCACTGAGGGTATGAAGGCTTGAAGTTGCTTAGAAAGGCTAGCAGAAAAAACCACCAGAGGATAAGAGGATGGGATGGAGAGGTTAAAGCTGATTTTAGAGAAAGAAATTTGATTGATTTATTCCTTGCCTAAATGAGGATTTCAATAGTCTTAAAAGGATATAAATAAGAAGAAAAATAACAATAAACAAGTAACAAATCTCAAAATAAGAAAATAAATACCAAAGCCCCTTATTTCAAAGATTTTAAATGCAAACAAGGTGAAAACCAAATACTCATTAGAAGGTTTGACTGGCCCCCTCACTTCGCATGCTGACCGACCCATTAGTCAGAACATGAGATCCTCATGGATCCTTCCAAAATTAGTGGTCCCAGATATGATTATCAGATAGTAATCACAAACTTTACTACATTAGCAATAGGATGTCTTCAAAATTATTGAGCAGCAAAGCTAACAAGCTTTTTGTGCTGAAATTCAGACTAACTTCAAAATACCAGACCAACATTTAGAAATGCCTGTCCATCCTGAATCCAAAGAATATACTTGCAACTTACAAGCTAATCCACATATTCAAATGGAATATTATCTCCAAACCATTCAAGCTGATTAGCTGTAGAGAGTAACAATTCTTCAACATCAACAAGAACAAGCTCATCAACACAGCCCAAGCAAGCCACCTCAGAATTTAAAGAACAATAATTTGCCATGCTTCTCAAAGAAATTGCTAATTTTAACTCATTTAGTAGTGATTTATTTTATTATATATCATCCTGCATATTGAATTATGAGTAGTATTTAAATTTATCTGCATCTCCAATGGGAGAAAAGTTGTAATTAATTCCATAATAAGAAAAAAAATGAATGGAAAACATGTTCAAGAAAAATAAGCAAATGCTAGAAATTCGAAAAAGTTACGAATCAACACAAAATTGAAGGAATAGTGCAGAAGGAAAAATGAAAGAAAAATAGCTACCTCATTTTTCAGCTGCATCATAGCATCATAAATAGCAAAACCTTCAGTCTCCATTCCGACCTGCAGAGACAAACACACTCCAGATGTATGGCTTTATATGCATAACTGTAGTAGTTGTACACAGAAATACACACTTCAAACTGAAATATTGTGATAATGATGAACCAAGAGCACATGAACCAAGAGCACCAGAAGCAAATGACTAGATGCTCCAAAAAAGCACATATAATATGGCATATAGAAAAAAGCTAAATCCAGTGAAGTAGTGATGCCAAATAAGCACAACATTATATGCTGTAATACCAAATCCAGTGGAGCTACTGTACTTCATCTAAAATGCAAGAACAATCATCAAAACAGTTTTGCACAATACAACACAACAACAATAACAAGCCTTTATCCCACTATGAGGGGTCGGCTACATGATTCTTTTTTCTCTATTGTGTCCTATTATGTGTCAAATTCTCATTTAATTCAAGTATACTAAGGTCATTTTTTATACATCTTAACCGGTCTTTTAGATCCACCTCTACCTTTCTTAATATAAGGCAAATCTAATGCATCTACTCTCCTAACCGGGTCGTCGAACGGCCAACATTTTATGTGGCCAAACCATCTAAGGTGACTCTCTCTAATATTATCTGCCATTGGAGCTACTCCAAGTTTTTCCCGAACATACTAATTTCGCATTTTATCTCTAAGAGTAAAACCACTCATCCACCTGAGCATCCTCATCTCTATAACACTTAACTTAGTTTTATGCTTCTCTTTTATTAGCCAACATTTGCACCATAAATCATTGTCTTCTTACCACCATCTTATAAAATTTTCCCTTAAGTTTAAGCGGTACTTTTCTATCACACAATAAGTCAGATGCATTCCTCCCCTTCAACCATCCAACTTGAATTCTACTAATAACATCTCCATCTATTTCACCATCATTTTGAACAATAGAGCCTAGATATCTGAATCGCTCACTCTTTTTAATGACTTGTTCACCCAATGTCACAACATTACCACTAAAATTTCTACAACTGAAATTACACTCCATATATTTAGTTTTAGATCTACTTAAATGAAAACCTTTAGACCCTAAGGTTGACCTCCATAATTCAAGTTTCTCTTGAACTGTCTCTCTAGTCTTATCAACAAGAAGAATGTCATCAGTAAAAAGCATACACCAAGGTACATCTTCCTGTAAATGCCTAGTAAGAGCATCCATAACTAAAGCAAAAAAGATAAGGGCTTAAAGCTGATCCTTGATGTAATCTAATAGCTCTAGTATACATATCGTTAATGACTTGAATATAACCAATATTAACTCATTTCTTTTCTAGAACTCTCCAAAGAACATCTCTTGAAACTTTATAATAAGCTTTCTCTAAATCAACAAATATCATATGTAGATCCTCCTAACTTTCTCTATTCTTCTCCATCAAACCTCTTAACAAATGTATAGCATCTATAGTAGATCCACCTAGCACGAAACTAAATTAATTGTGAGAAACTTTTGTATCACATCGTAACCTATGCTCAATTACTCTCTCCCATAATTTTAATGTATGACACATTAACTTAACTATTCTATAATTTGCACACTCTTGTGCATCACTTTTATTCTTAAATATAAGAACCAACAAACACTTTCTTCACTCATCTGATATATTTTTAGTCCTTAAAATAACATTGAAAAGATTTGTAAGCCAAAAAATTCCTTGATCTCCTAAACATTTTCACACTTTTATTGGAATATCATTAGTCTACTATTTTTTCACATTTCATTTTCTTTAAAGCTTCTCTAACTTCAAATTTACTAATCTATAAAAAATAAAATTCTCTATTTGTTTAGGTATTAAGGTTGCTAAAATCAATTATATTTTCAGATCTTTCATTGAAAAGTTTATTAAAATACCTCATCCACCTATTTTCAATATCATTTTCTAAGAAAAATACTTTATGATTTTCATTCTTAATCCATCTCACTTGAACTAGATCTTTACTTCTTCTATATCTTTTGGCCTAACTTATATATATATATCTTTCATCTTCAGATCTCATCTATCAGTATAAATCACTAAGTTTAAATTTTTTACATCATATATTACTTTCTTGGTCTCTAATACATTATATCTTTCTCAATTCTCTGAATTTTTACATCTAAATCAAGTTTTATAACAATGTTTCTTATTTCTTATCTTTTGTTTGCACATTTTGATTCCACTATCAACTATTTTTATTAAAAGGAACTTTTCCTTTTGATTCTCCAAGCACATTTTTTGCAACATGCTTAATTTTACTTGCTACTTTTTCCTACATAACATTAGCTTCCTTATGAAAATCTCAAATTCTAAGCTCTTATAGCATGCTCTTAAAAATATTTTTATTAGTGTTCTTTAAGTGCCCTCATCTAATCCTAGAACAATAATTTACACAATATAACACAAGCCTTTAAAAACTATTTCCTTATCAGTCTAGAATAAAGAAAGATAATGTAGATATTTGTGGCGCTACAATTAGAAAGGACACTTTACAAATCCGGATTCATTTTTCTAAAAGGTTAAAATGAGATATTACTTCGAAGAATTTGTGGAAAAGACATATTCTTTGGCATTTAAAGAAATTTTAAAATCCTCTTAAGGCAAATAAGTTTGAGAGTGCTTATGGTGTTGAATGAGGTGATCATAATTGTTCTTGGACAAAATGACTGAGTACAAGTGCTAAGGTAGTCATAGAGGAGCTAGAGCATGTTAAGCAATAAAGGGATATTTGAATTTGGCCTAGTAACATTTTAAGAAATTATTAGTGTGTTTGCAATGAGAGTAAGAGAAAAAGGCGCTTCAACCATAGCCACGACAATCATGATGCCTCCTAGCAATGGCAGTGTAGCCAAAAGTGGATGGAGAGAAATGACCTGAAATACCCAAAAAAAAGATTTTTGGCAATGTTAGTAATGATATAATCAGTTGTCACCTACAATTGTACATGTTGGAGAGAGGGATGAAAACCGATGGAGAGAAATGACCTGAAGTACTCAAAAAAAGATTTTTGGCAATGTTAGTAATGATATAATCAATTTTCACCTAAATTGTACATGTTGGAGAGAGGGATGAAAACCACACAAAAAATTGACATTAAACAATGCATTTTGCTTTAATTGACAGTCTAATCAATAGTAAATGGTATGTATTGTAGAAGCTCATATCACTTTCCTTACAAAAAAGTTATATTATTCTAGAATAAGCAAATCATGTAGTTGAAGAGAAAAGTTCTCATAATATAAAGTATACACTAAAGAGAAATTATTTTATCAAAAATAGGCAAAACAAAGAATGCCCACATCTTGTCTGCATCTTGGAATAAGATAATTGATACCATGAATGGCCAACCATGTAAGAACAACATAGATGTTGTCATTCAGAAAATTTAATGGTAGCATTGAAGACTAGAGGTACAGATCAAGATGTTGAAATTTATCATAAAAACTAATGGGGAACTGAAAATCCCTTGACCACAGGAGATGGTTAGTACCCTTGAATTTAATGGCCATGCCAATAGTGAAGGAGGGTTTTAATTCATTGGGAGGACGTGAAGAAGCCATGACATTGAATGAAGAAGAATAAAAAAATCAAAGAGTGAACACAAATCATTGAGAGGGGTTGAGAAGAGAAGGATCTGGCCCTAAGTAAGGAAGAGGGCAGTAGGATGCATAAAGCACATGTAAAGGTGGGTGGGTGGCTACAAGGCATCAAGGCTTAGTTGTTACAATAGTGTTGTAAGTGCTCATGAAGCTACAAGGATCAACTCATATTTATTAATAACACAAAATAGCATGCGCTATAACCATAGCGTAGTGAAACACATCTCTCATATTGATAGCTGAAAAGCACATAAAAAGAAAAAATAATACACTTGTTTTACTTATATTAATTTATATTTTGTTTTTAAGGCTTAAAAATGAGTTATATGATTTACACAGTATATTAGGGCCTTAGAGATTCAACCATCATGCATGAAATTATTAACCCAATTTTTTGAATAATGTGAATGGTACTAATAGTTGGTTAATAAAAAATTGAATGATAAGTTAATGAATAATGATTAATTAGTGTTGGTTAACAAAAAATTAATAAAGACTAATGTTGTCAAAGCTATTGGTGTCTGCAAAACAACTATTACAAATTACTCTAAACAAAAAAGGAACATTCATCTGCACATTTGAAGATGAATAAGAACATAATAGAAGTGACGAAGAAGATTATGATTCAAGAGATGATAATAATGGAGATAAGGCTATTCTAATTTATGATGATAGTTCTCAAGATGATTAATTTAAGTTTTTTTTAATGAATATAGAACTTGCAATCAAACTATTTTTGTCCTAAACCTAAGTTCCACAGTATAATATTTTCTTCTAATACTATGTACAATTATAGCTCTGATAATTTCATTTGCAAATCTAATTGCTTTCTTTGTCATGATATTTTATATTCCAATATAAAGACTTCATTAACCTTCATTTATGTTAAAATAATCTTATCATCTATTTATATGACATGGCATTGCTTGTATTTTTATAGTTTTAAGATATTTTATTTTTACATTTACTGAATTATTAATAAAGTATTCATCTTTTATTGCATTATTTTAAAATAGTGAATACCACACAATGCATTATGGTTTTAAGAGACACATCATAATGTGCTATTCATTGATAACAAGTATGGACAGACTAGAGGTCATCATAGGCCAAAACAAATGCAATGCCAGGGAAGCGCTGTAACAACAGTAGGGCTTGAGAAGTGAGTACTTGTAGAAATGTGGGAACAAGCACTAAGGCGTGAGCAAGCACAAAGGCAATGCATGCCAGCATGCATCAGTTGGAGCACATGAGTAAATGAGCATTAAGACAAGAGCAAGCCCAAAGTTGAGAACAAGTAAGTTGATACAAAAATACAAACAAGAAAGGTGCTAAGTACGCTAGGGTGCAAGGCAAACACAAGGTAGAGGTAATGGTGCAACTGAATCGAAAAAAAGAGATAATGGAATGAGAGCTAGAGCCATGATAAAAATTAATCCTTCTCTGATATTATATTAAAATGGGTAAACCTTATAATATATTATGGATTAGTAATGTGTGCCTAAATATGACATACATAACGAATACAAATAAAGAGTAATAAAATGGAGAACATCTTCAAGTATGACGATATAAAAAAATTAAAACCATATCTATTCTTATGAAAACTTTCTTATTATACTATTCCCAATCTAGCAACTTTCAAAATAAGGGTATAACTTCTAGAGCAATACAAATGGTTAAAGTGGAGAATTGACTCAGTATTGTGCAATAAAAATATCATAGAGATTAAAATTTATGTTTATAAAATTACAATTAAGTATAACATGTATGAATCTGAGTGTCAAGCAGAAAAAATTCATAGCTAGGCTATCATGATCAAAATAAAAATGTTAAAAAGAATGTGTGGTAAAACTGAGAAGATAGATTAAAAAATAATTGTATCAGAGGAAATGTGTAAGTAGCATTTATGTAAGACAAGATACTAGAGAATATACTTTATGTGGATTGGGTATGTACAACAAAGAATACAAATGCACCACACAAGATGGGTACACAAAATTAGTGTTAAATGCTTAGAAAGGAGTGAACCAAAGGTAACATATTGAAGTGATTATGTTAGAAACAATACATTAATTGAACATAAGAAGATGTAGAATAGACTTAAGTGATTTAGACATATAAAATAAAGGGCAAAACTAAGAAGAACAAGAGAGACCAAAGTAATATGAACAAAATCTATATAAAAAAGATTTCAGAATAAGTTTAATACCTAATGTAGTACTTAGTAAGAATGAATGGAGAAGAGAATTCATAAAACCAACTCCAAATAATTAGAAGAAGGTTAACGACAGTGATGAAGGCTAGCTGATTTATTCTCTAAAAGAAGTCACAACTTCAACCTAGAGCTTAGCTCCTCTCCTGAGAAATTCGTTGACCAGCAAACCTTAATCTAGTCCTTTGATATGGTTAGTAAAATATCCGAAAACAAAAATTTTACTATATCAATTTGCGTCATGGATTTCATTAAATATCTAAACACATTTTTCAAAAGGACACCATCCATAAATAATTAAAAGTGAAACAAGTTGAAAGAAATTTAAGTTAAAAGACTTCATTGGCTTCATCCAACTATTGTTTGGCTTGCCAAAATAGATAATGGAGCACAAAAGATTATAGAGCTCAAAAGAGCCTATGCAGAATGACAAGCCATGCGGAATTGGAAAACCAACACGTTTTCTTGCATAAGACTCAGCCTAAATGTAATAACATGACCCATTGAGGTTTGAGACTAGCTGTCAAACAGAGATATAACGAAGCCTACACAAGGTTAATTCAGAGTAAGTTATGGATATCCCTTAGTACAACTATCATAAGCATGGATTTGCCAACAGGTCAACAGATTAAGCAAGTACCAATGATGATTAGTAACAAGGTATGTCAGTCTAACAAAAAACTGTTGCAGGAAAGTTCATGGCAGCTAAATAGAATTTAGCTGTGAGAAAAGACAACAAAGAACCTGAAAGCTATGTTACATAAAGAATGAATTATTTTTGGGTCGCTCAGAAAATGATAAACAAGTTTCCTAGCTGAATAATTCATATACACAGAACAACATAAAGATTAAAGAAAGCAATTATATGAAGATAATTCAAGCGAGCTAAAGCAAAATCTTCATGCATGTTAAAACTGAACGCTGTGTTTCGTACAGTTTCGCCATCATCACGTGTAGTTCCAGTTGAATTGATGTAAAGATAGATTGGTTGCTTTGGATCCATCCATTGCAGGTACATCAGTTCAGCAATCACTAGTTCACAGCTGGTACCAGCTAAATAGGAAAGACAGGTCAGTTCAACAAAAGAATTCTAAAATTATATAGGGATTTCTGGTTGCAAGTTGACATTAAAAATACAATCATAACACATACGCAAAATTAACAAAAGCCAAAATCATTAGTGTTATCAATCAAGCGGATTAAAGATAAATTTGAGTTGAATTTAGAAATAATTAAAACTGGTTCGGGTATCTTCTTCTGATCTTCTTCCAATATCAAATAAAGTCCTCCCTGCATGGATCAGCTACAAAAACAAGAACCTGAATGGGTAAGAAAAGAAAAACCCAACAAAATTATAACCCTATGATAGTATTACGTGTAACACTTCCCTGCAACATTTCCAGGAAAAATTCCCACTCCTATTTCCCACTAGTACATAAACTGGACTATCCTATAATGGCGTCAAAGTTATCTTTTCTTGACATGTTAGAACATCTCAAGGTTGTGAGAGAAACCTTTGGTAAAGCAAGTTCTCTTGATACCCATGGACTGTGACTACACAAAACATTAATAATAAAGTAAAAAAAACAATCACAGTGATGGAAATCAGTTTTAACAGTTTTTTATATCCTACATAGCTGCCACTAACTTTGCCTTTTGTTTTCATTAATCTTGATATCACTCAAACTACTAATATGCGAGCATCAAAAAAGTTTTAGCTCATGGTTTATCAGACATGCACCTGCCCTCCAATCTTCACCAAGTTCAATTTTCTAGTAAGTTTTATCAAATGTTAAACAGAGGATGGAAAAAAAAATGCCACCATGAAATAGCATAGGCAGAAAACTACTATAGTTACACAAGATCTTGTATTTTTTTCTTGAGGAATGAAAATTAAGAGTGCATTATTAAAAATTTTGACCATAATATAAAAAAGGCTGCTCTCACAGGAAGCATCAACATCAGTGTAAACCTACATAGCCATTTTCATATAAGTGGGCAAAGTCATAACACCTACAGGCATGCCAATATAGACAATTCGACCATGGAGAAGTAACGAAGGCAAATCTGGTGGAGGCTTTCTTGGCCTATGCTCATTGTAGGAAACAGAACGCTCCACCTAGATCAGGTAAAGAAAATAATGAAAGTTAGCAGAAAATTCCAAGAATGCTAAAAGGGCTAAAATGCATAATGAAGTTCAGGAAAGATATATAGAGTATCAAATATGTATTTATCAGTTTCCTTGATGTGAATAAATTAAAGGGTAAACAGAAACCATAATGACATGGAATGCAAAGCATAATTCTGTATGCATGATAGGTTTGCTCAGGTTGCAACAAGAATAACAAACCCACTTACTACATCGAGAATTGCTCTAATAAGAGGTTCAATTATAACTGACAACCACTAAATCTGTTTTATGAAATTGATCATCCAACTGTGCAAGTTCAAGAAATAATTAATTTTAGTAATTTCAAAATTGCAATAAAAATAAAGTGGTGGTTTGAGTTATTTTTAATGACTGGCACACTTTGGTGTTCGTATCCAATGTATTCTTTTGGGCCTCACATCAAAGCGAACCATGCTAAATTTGCCACGCAACGACTAGGAAAGTCATTTCATATGTGCGCTGTGAAGCATGAGATATTCAACCTGTGAGTTGTACATCTTGCAGGATAACGCACCACAGAGGAACCCTAGGATCACTTTTTGAGCCCCATTAACAGGGTAATAGCCCAATATTATAAATTAAATTAAATTAAATCATCAAATTGCAAAACTTTAACCTACTTTAACTTTCCTATATATTTAAAAGAATAAAAATATTATTTTCATCTCTTAAAAATTAAATGCTACCAAATCAATTTTTCTCATATAAGTTTGAAGAAACATTGAAGCTCGATTTGTCTACATCTCTCTGCTGCTTTACGTCAATCTCAAACTCTACTTGCTTCACCAAAGCTCCCTTATTGCTCTTTGTTTTTCATACTAACTTATTCCTCATCTTATTTATTTAAATGTTTTAATTTTTTTTATTATATATGTTTGTGCCAATTAGACTTTAGAGTAAGAATATCAACCACACAATTAGAGACTTTGGGTTTTAAATTTTATTTTAGTTTTTTCTTAAATTTGAATTTTAATCACAATTTTTATTAAATATTTAAATATAAAATTCATAGGGATTATGTCCCATATTTTGAAGATTACATCTTGCCTTGTGCCAAATAGAACATCTTGCCTGATGCCTCCGGTTTTTAAAATATTGTTTGCATCCTCCATGTGACTTATATGCACCCTTCTTTCAAGTAATCTCATATGAGTCCATAGAACCTAAATAGCCAAACTTATTGGCCATTTTAATCTAAATTAGCTTATCACATATCAAGTTAGAACAAAATAGCTAACTTCAAAATTGACCCCAAAAATTGTCTAGGTTGGAAGATACTTATTTGCTTCAATAAAATTCTAGATCATGGATTACGTCTTTAACCAACCAATTGCTACAATAAATTAGAGAAATATAATAAAAAAAATCACAGTCAACCCATTCATGATGTTGATTTATATTGCAATCGACCAATTGCTACAATAAATTAGAGAAATATAATAAAAAAAATCACAGTCAACCCATTCATGATGTTGATTTATATTGCAATCGACCATGATATTGTTGTAATTGAGTAATGAAATGTAACCAGTCCATGATGTGACCATGCAATAGATGCCCTAGCTGTCAAAGTCAACCCAATGACAGATGTAGTCAACTGTATTGTAATGATTAAATTGATGGTAGATGTAAGCCAATATCATCAAAGTCAACTTAGGTGCATGTTATCGTAGTCATTCTATTGATGTGGTTGGCCCAATGCGACAATGTAGTCAACCAATATTGTAGTTTATTATGTACTTCCTCTTGTAATGTAGTGAAGCCATTTTGGTGGTGTGATTGGCTCATTATTAACGTCACTATCCTTTTGGTCATGGCACTTTTAGCCACCCATTTTCACCCAATAAGCTGCCAAAGCTAGATATGCTCTCTCTATAAAAGCAAATAATGCTTGCGTGAAAATATGCTCCTTACAAGTACCCAACTGTGCATATTGCCTTAATTTTTTCTTCCTTTTAGATTTCTCCAAAAACATCTTCATTTTATATTCTTCTCTCCTTTGCCTCCCCATTTGTCCATGTGAAAAAGACTAAATATAACCTCACAAGTTCTCATATGATAAAAGGATATTAGCGTCATAGAGATCTCTTTGGTAAGATTAATTAGAAGAGTGTTTTGAACCTTTTTTGTCTCATCCTTCTCTCAAACCTGCTTTCTCCATTATGTGACTTACCAGTGGAATATAAAATTATCAATTCAAATAATGCAAGATGTACTGGATGGGACACTTTATTCTGAATAATATCAAAGATATTTTCACGTCATTATAACATCTTTTATGGTTCCCATGATTACACATGGTAGTCCTCAAATTGGTTTATCCTAGCTTCTAGGTATCTTGCAAATAGGATCTCTTCTTAAGTTTGTTTTTCTTAGCTTTTCAGAATCCAACAAATAGGATATCATGCTCCAATACATTTAATCAAAGATCGAGAGGAATAGTTGTGATCCACCTCTCAATTTGAATGCTAGTGATCTAAACTAAAAGATCAAATCAAGTAACCCATCTTTAAGCCTAGATCAATGATCAAAAGATCTATGAAAGTTCCTGATCAAACTGACAACAAAAAAATTGGTAAAGAGTGTTTTTCGCAAAGCTAGGTTAAGAAATACATGGTCTAGATCTAAAGGTTAGGTTAAACTTCCCTTGATGAGGGGTAGAATAAACACTTGCAATTGAATTTGATCTTCCGGTTGTTAAATTTTTTACATTTACATTAATCTTGCCCCTTCATGACCCTCTTAGATAGCAAGAGAAAGTGAAAAGAGGCAATCTAATTAAACAAAAGGAGATAACAATTCTATAAAGACAGATGTGTAAGACTGAGATTTATGGAAATGTGAAACTATTCCATCAAAATTACAAAATGATTGCATTATATTTAAATGATTTCCTATTTATAATAGCGGAAGGGAATTGCAAACAATGTTTCAAATTCAAATTATAGGATAACAACTATCCACCTAATCCATAAATCAAACACAATAGAATAATAATTATCCTTAATCTAATAAAAATCTAAACAAATTCCTTAGAAATGGATCAGGTAGTCATCCCCCTCATTTAATTAAGGTCCACTAACCACATGAAGATAAGATAGTGGTTTTGGTGATTTAGCTTGATGATGCTGGCACTCCATTGTTAATTAGAAATGCTTGCATTAAAGTGTTCAACTAGTGTTGACATGGGGTTTCATATGATTCCATGGGTCCTAAATAACCCCATCCTTTGGTTGGGTCAATTTGGATTAACTTGTCCACCAAGTAAGCCTAAAGTAGTTGATTTTGATGGAATTAATCCAAGAGGCCATCTTGTTTGAAGATACTCATTGATCAACAAATTTAACATTTTTAATACAACACAAAACAAAACATTTGACCAATAATATTGACATTTTTATAACAAATACAACTAAAATAATATTGAACCAAATAGTCAATATAATAATGGTAAGTTGTTTGAGGCCTCAAATTTTGAAATAATTTAATTTTTTTCTTATATTCAAAAATATCCGGTTTGGATATATGCTAAAAAAATTTTAGAATGACCTAGAGAAATTAATACAAATGATACCTCTAGAATAAAGAGTATTTATTGGAAGAGATTTACATAATATATTGATGAAGTGGTATAAGATTTTAAAAGATTAAATGACTATGACATGAAATAATTAATGGGTGAACTATATTGAATTTTGCTTTAACTTATAATTTTATGATCAATAATATTTTTAAATAAAAGAGATAAAGATATTATCACTTATAAGAATGGACTTAATAAACCACAGATTGATTATTTTTTTATAAGAAAAATAGATCGTTCTAATCGTAAAAAATTGTAAGGTTATTCAAAATAAAAGTTTAAGCACCTAATATCAACTACTAGTTTTGAATTTTAAGATAAATGGTTGAAAAAGAAAAAAACAAATTAAAGTAATGCCATGATCGAGGTATTTAAAGAATGCTAATAAAAGTATATTTAAGAGTAAGCTTCAAGATTTTAGGATTAGGATGTTTATGAAGTTGTTAATGTTATGTGAAAAAAAAATAAATTTTACTAATTAAATTGCAAAAAATGTGTTTAGAGAATCAAAAAAAAAAGCTCCTATTAATATAAATATTTGGTGGTTGAGGCCAAATGTGCACGAAAATATCAAAAATAAGAAATTTTGTTATAAAAATTGATTTAGATGAAAAAGCTTTGAGAATTATGAAAGATATAAAGTGCCCGTATGGATTTTAAGAAAATAATATGTGATGCAAAAAATTTAGCATTTAGTGATTTATATAATATAATAGATACTAAAGAGAGCAAAATATATATATATATAAGTTAGCCAAACAAAGAGATATGAGAATAATAATTTACTTCAAGTAACATACATTAAGAATAAAGATTACAAAGTATTTTTTTTTTTTTTAGAAAATGATATTCAACATAAATAGATGTGATATTTTGATAGATTTTTCAATGAAGTTTGTGAGAAAATGATTGACTTTAACAATCTTACTTAATAAAAAATAATATTTTTTTTATCACTGTTAGTAAAGCTAAGTTTGGAGAGACAGAAAAATGAAGTGTGGAGAAACAAAAGAACCTATTGATATTCCAATAAGCGTGAAAATGCTTAAAAGATCAAAGAACTTTTTGGCTCACAAATCTTTTTAATATTATTTTAAAGACTAAAAAAATATCATATGAGAAAAAAATAGATTTTGTTAATTCCTATTTTAAGAATAAAAATGATGTACAAGAGTGTGCAAATTATAGAAAAATTAAGTTAATGTGTCATACATTAAAATTATGGGGAAGAGTAATTGAGCATAGATTAGATAGGTCTACTATGGATGCTATACATTGTTTGAGAAGTTTGATGGAGAAGTATAGAGAGAGTAAAGTGGATCTTCATATGATATTTGTTGGTTTAAAAAAAGCATATGATATAATGTCAAGAGAAATGATTTGGAGAGTTCTAAAAAAAGAGTTAATATTACTTATATTCAAGCGATTAAGGATATGTATACCGGAGCTGCCACTTGTGTCCAAACACAAGAAGGATTGATTATGTATTTTTCTATTTTAGTTGGATTGCACCAATGATCAAGTTTAAGCCTATATCTTTTTTTTTATGGATATTCTTACTAGACATTTACAAGGATGTACCTTGGTGCATGCTTTTTGTTGATGATATTATTCTTGATGATAAGACTATAGAGAGTTCAAAAATAAAAATAAAAATACTTGAAGTATGGAGGTCAACCATAGAGTTTAAAGGCTTTAGTTTGAGTGGATCTAAAAGTGTGATTTTAATTGTAGAAGATCTAATGGCAAGGTGACAATGAGTGATCAACTCTTAAAAAGAGAGCTTTTAGATATCTGATCTATTGTTCAAAGTGATGGTGATATAGATGGGGATGTTATTAAGAGAATTCAAGTTTGATGTTAAGTTAACGTGTTTGTTGTAATAAAAGTACGCTTAAACTCAAGAGAAAATTTTATAAGATGAGATGTGCAATGCTTACACGGAATGTTGGCCAAGAAAAGAGGAGCATAAAATTAAGTTACGTGCAGAGATGAGGATGCTCAAGGAAATGAGTTTTTATGCTTAGATACAAAATGAGAAATGAATATATACATTATAAAATTGGAGTAACTCCAATAACAGATTAGAGAGAGTCGCCTTAGATGGTTTGGTCATATGAAATCCCAGTTGTCTGATTACCCAATCAGGAGAGTAGATATTTCAAATTTGGCCTATGTTAGGAATATAAAGGTAGACCTAAAAAGACTTAGTTAAGAAGTATAAAAAATGATCTTAATTTACTAGGATTAAATGAGAATTTGATGTTTAATAAAACTCGGAGAAAAAGGATTTATGTAGCCTACCCATCTAGTGGGATAAAGGCTTGTTATTGTTATTGTTGTTGTTGTTATTGTATTCAAAAATATCAAGAAAAATAATCCAATTGATACGGATGTCTAAGACTAACAATCCTTATGCTACATGCCATCTCACTAATTCCTTTTTGTTACAAATGACAAGCAATCTTGCATAAAACTCTTAACTTTTTTGCCGTATTGGATGATATTGCATAGGCTTTACAGTTTATTAAACCATTCCCAGAAAAAACTTATCATTTCACAATTAGGTGCAACTTTACCATCATTGATCTTAACATTTTTTTTTTTATTTCTAATAGGTTTTATCTGTTCGATTGTGCCTTCTCTAATGTCCAACGTTCACAACACACCGACTCATACAACATAGCAAATTTGTTGCTATTTTTAAAATAGCCAAGACCCATCAGAAGGTTCTCTTAGCATGACGTCCCAGGGGACGATCCTGCATTTTGTTCAAAAAAATAAGTAGGACTTCTGAATATCAACATCATAATACAAAAAGAAAAGGCGTATATGGCATCGCTCAGCGCATTCTTATATTTTTTTGAGACATTGAGTACCGAATCACAATTACTCACACGCACCATGTCGTTACTCAAACCCATGACATCTACGATGGGTGTCCTAAGCACTAACAACCAGGGCATGAGGAGAGGACAAACGTGACTAATATTCCCAAACTGAAACAAATTCTGAAATCAAATCACGTTAAAATTCTCCTTTGTAACAGTCAAGAAACTATGCTAACAAAAATGTAAAAAAACTTGCAAAGTTACAAAGTAGTCATTCTTACTTGGGCTGGAGTAGCCATCAACTTCGGGCTGTCAAAGAGGTCGAGATAGGGCGGGGTGTCCGATTCCGCCGGCGTTAATGATAGGGCTTCGGGAGATGCGGTGGCTACTGAGGCGAGCTTGGAAAGGAAAGGATCCTTAAGGTTCAGGGGCGGTATCGGAGGCGCGGTCGCCCTCCAGCCACCGGCGAATGCTCGCCTAGAGGACGGCGATGAAGCAGAGGAAGCGGAGACGCCTACGATAAGCCGAGGGCAAATGGTTTGGAAGCGTAGGCTTCCGCAGGCCATTGCTGCTCTCTACCTGGACTCTAAAGGCCACTGTCACTGTGGATTTTTCCTGTAGGGGTGGGAAGAAAGCAAACCTCTTGCCTTATCTAGTGCACCGAATGGGAGAAATTACGATCTCGCGCAGGTACGGTCGAATTTCGTCCGAATGACCATCGGACTAAAAAATTTTACAAAAAAAATTTATGTATTTATATAATTAATATTTAATTTTTTATATTAATTTATATGATATCTTAATAACTAATTAATATTAAAAACATACACCTAACAATATTCTTAAATTTAAATAATCACTATTACTGATATAATCTGTCTCATTTAATGATTATAATATAATAAAATTAATATTAAATTTATAAATACACATTTATGTAAATTTAAAAAATATATAAATTTATTCGTAATAATGTTCACTACATAATGATCACATAATACTGCATAATACTACAGGGTAAGTTGATCTCAGGGTGGGCAATTGTAATTGTTCATCCTTAAAAAAAAATTTATATAATTATAAGACATTTTTATAATCTTATCAATCATTTCTATAAAAATAAAAAATAAAAAAACCTTTGACAAAAAACATCTTTCTCCCAAATCCGCATCAAATCCCACAATCACTCCTACGCTCTCTACTAGTCAAGCTCTCAACTCCCTACTTCCATGGCTGCTTCTAAGATTCGAACTTAGGATCTCCGAGAATGTAGCAAGGACTCAACCAACAATCTCAGACATGAAACACTAATGAGTTTATTTATACAATAAATATGCTCACCCTAAAAAAAATATTGGTTCCACCCTTACATAATAGGCATTATAATTTCAAACAATTTATTTCAAGTTATTAAACCATAAATTAATGAATCATATTCCTTTTGTTAATACTAATTCATGATAACTATCTGGCACAAATTTACAAGAAGGCCCTAAGAGAGCAAATATGAAAATAAGAGAAAAAAATATCTAAAGAGAAGCATATAACTTTTTTGTAATTATGCATGGCTCTGAATATGTGTTTTAAACTACTTTAAGATTTGGACGGAAAGATGTTATTGGTCCTTATTGTATATTAAAAAATATTTTAAAATATTCAAATTGAGTAAATGTTCAAAATTTAAATAAATAAAGATCCAATTGATTGTACTTGTCCTGCAACATTCATCAAGACTAAAAATGACCTATTCATGTGAGAGGAAAGGTGAGCATGATAATAATTAGGGGTATAAATTTAGGTCGATGAAATAATTTTGAGTTTATTCTAAATTTGACTTGACTTGGATAGATGTGACAAGAATCTGATCCATTTATTAAATTCATCAAAAATCTTTACTCAAATCTAACCCAACTACCCTAAACACTACCTACATGACCTGTTTGGACTTGCATTTTATATCAAATTTGAGTCAATCCCGAAAATATATGTCAATTTTGAGCATGGATCAACTTAAATTCGACCAAAAAAATAAATAAATGGGTCGATGAACACTTGAACCCAATCCAAAAATTAATCGAGTCTATCCAAACTTTAATTTTTCTTTTCTTTTTCAGGATGAGTCTGTATTGAGTTATTATATCAGATCAATTATAAATAAGGTTATTAGTTTAGCTCGAAAATTGAGGATCGCTAAAAAATCAAATTTGAATCGACAGATCAAATTGACATTCAATTTGACCAAAAAGATTTGGATCAAAGTTTTTTCAACCCCGAGGAATAGATGGATTGAATCAGCTGAGTTCAGATCAAATTTATTTATTATTAAAAATATTTAAATTTATATATAATACTTAAGTTTGTAATAATAAAATTATTTCTAAAATTAAGTGTATAGAATTATAACAATCTTTTAAAATAAATATAATATATTTATAAGTATACATATTATTTCTTTGAAAATCATATTTTTTTTTTAATTCATGCACTTAATTCAAATTTTTTAATAATCATTTTTATTAAATTCAAGCCACTTGATCAAAATGAGCCAACTCCATTCAAATTAGAGTAAAAAAAAAAAAGATGAAAATGTTCAATTCGAGTCGGCTCGAAATCAAAACGAGTCAGCTTGAAATCTATTATAAAATGATTCGAGCTAGCTTGAAATCGAACGGGTGGAGCCATGAGCGATCTAGTCGCTAAAAAATATTTCGTGTTTTCTGCTAGCCTCGGATCAGCTCAAAATAGACTCCTTAATTATGAACTATCCACTAAAGATGGAAGGAGAACTAAGTTAGTGGCAGAAAATATAGTACAATTTTACTTTTAAGGATATTATTGAAGATGAAAGTAGTATGATGCTTCCACATCATCCTTTTGTGACATCTGAGGTGGTTCAAAAATAATTGTTAATTACAAAAGCTCAAATTTGATCTCACATATAATCGATCATTGATATGTCATCCAATCAAATATAAATCTTATTGCAATTTTTAAGCTGTAAAATTTCTTGAATGTTGCATATTATATAATCAAATCGAACATCTTAACAAATAATGAGCCTAAGATCACTTAATTGTAAGATTATTAAGACACACATTTATTGAATAAATAATCTATAATAAAAAAAATCAATTTGAACCATCACATAAAGTATTATGAATTTTTTATTAAATAATTAAAATATCACTATCAAAAATTATAAATAGAGTTTTGTATGCGTTAAAAAACCCGGTAGAAGAAAGTTTTTCGCCTTCGTTGAGAAATCCAAAGACACCTGTGTAAAAATAACAATAAACTCGAGAATTTTACAAAACCAAAAGAGGGAAAAATCACCTGCTCAAAGAAAGCTTCCACAATCTGTTCGTAGAAGATCTTCCATAACGACATTAACTGATACGGTAAAGAAGAATGATAACGCCGAACGACGCAGGTTATGTGACGACAGCGACATGATGTTGACGACAATGCAATGTTTCATGTCAATTTTACCATCACGACGACGTAATGAATCGGCGATGATGACGGGAATGGTCACACTACGAACGCGCGATCGGCTACGCGCGGTGTGGTTTAACCGCCGAGTGGCATATCGGTTGGAGGATCTTTAGAGCTTTCCCTCTCTTTTGGCCTCCTGTATAAGGAATGAGCTATTTATAAATTGGAGAGTGGCGTCTGAATACATGCAAAATCAACCACTCCAACGATGGCTCGATGATTCGATCATATGATGTATTTTGTGTATTTGAATGCTCAAATGAAATCTGTAAGATCTTTACTTGTTGAAACCGCCGCCGAGACGCCGATTTGACTAAACACCATATTTGAGAGCTTTTAGAATTTAACCGATGTCTCAAAGTTTCCAATGATATTTTTAGTGCTCGATCTCACCGCCTCGATACTGCTTGGATCAAGATTCTGGTTTAATTGAGGAATTTTCGGTCATATCAGTCTATTTTTGGATGATATTATCTCAATCATAAAAAAATATGTCAAGTACTCAAAATAGTAAATTCTTTAACTAAATCTACCCTATTAACCACATATTTGAAGACTAACACAAGATTACGACCACGAAGTGATGCACAACCACAAAAAAGTATGTGTAACAGAATTTTGAGGTTCTGCACCCATGCGTGACATTTACGCCATGGGCACAAGGTTCTCGGTTTGATTACCAGAACCCGCAGCAAATAACTGATATCAAAAAGCACTATTCCACAATAGATTGAACGTGATGCGCTACAGTGGGCTTAACGTGAACGCCCATGAAAACAATACGGCATGAAACCGCTAACTACGGATGCTGGTCGCCACAACTGGACGGCCGAGTCAGCTGGGCCGCCGCCATTAAACACGCCGGAAGTGTGATAACACGCCAATGCTGGGTCGCCGCTACCAATGTCGTAGTCGGCCACGATCGCTGGCCGGGCGCTGCCATGACGCTGGCATCGTTTGAGCGCGCGGTCTCGCTGCAATTCGCAAAACGCGTTTTGCCTGAGCAATTGAACCGTTTAGGTGATTTTGGTTTTGACGCTTTTACCCTTTTTCTCCTCGAGTATAAAACCAGGTGAAGGCTTCTCCCTTGAGAGAAGGTCATTCCGGACATCAATCGTAGCTCATCGGCTTTTCCCTCGAAGATCCGCCTTGTCATGGCCGTTTCGAATACATATGCTGAGTTCGCTTTCCTCGAAAGCGTTGATCGCTTTGTCGACGTTTGAGGCGATCAAGACCTGATTCATCTGCTGCGTTTCCCTCGAAAGAGGCGACCGCCTCGCTTGATCACCGGTTCTGAGGCATCAAGACTATATCGCTGCCCGTTTCTCGAAGAGCGCTGACCGCCTTGTCGACCGGAATTCGGAGGCGATCACTCAAGATGGGTTGACGAAGATGTCGGATGGTGGTCGACGACATCGGTCGACGAGCGCACATGTCGGCGCGATAACCGCCGACATGGTGGTCCGAGATCGGTGCCGATGGTCGTTTCGCGGACCGACACGCCACGCGGATCGGCTACGATACGGCCATGGTGTGGCCGGCAACGAACCGCGACGTACCGACCGGGCGATCGGCCGCGAATCGCGGGATGACCGCAGCGGCGACCGTAAGATCCACGATGCGGCAGGACGAGCAATAACGGCGGATCGGCATGGTATCTGATGGGTGGCGGCAGCGTAACCGCCCAGAATATCGCGGGTGATCAGGCCGAGTAGTTTCGAGGCGATGACCCGGAGATGGTGGTGACCCAGGGGCGGTGGTATGACCACGACCTGAGGCATTACAGACCGCCACAATGGTGGCGGTCGACGGCTCGCAAATGAATAACCACAGCAGAATTAATCTGGCGATGGCGCCGAGAATAAGGGATAACAGATGGTGGTGACCGGCGATGCAAGCCGGAGATGGTCCGCTGGCGGTGACCGCTTAATGGGCCCACAACGGCAAATGATGGCGTGGTAACGATGTCCAAATGCAGGATGACCCGAACGATGATCGAAGATTGCCTACGATGATGGCTGCGACACAACGATCCAGGGTGACCAACCACGTAGTTGGCCCGACCAAGGCTGACGCGGTTCGCAATGGTCTGGTAGGACCGACTCCGGCAGTAGCGGCACGGACCTGCAGTAGCTGATTAACGACCGACGGGTATGCGCGACAACCAGGATCGAATGCGGCATAACGGCGCCTATGGTGGATGGCACCCTACGACGGCCGCGATAGTGGTGGTCAGCGCCACCGGCGATCGCGGTGATTTTTGACCTATCCAAATTGTTGTCGAGTGTGACCATGACGCAAAATATGGAAGAGGTTGAATAATCCGAGGATTTTGACCTATCCGGTTGTTTGTCGAGTGTGACTCATGACGCTAAGCATGGAAGAGGTTGAATCAATCGCCGAGATTTTTGACCTATCCGGCGTATTGTCGAGTGACTCGATGACGATGGGAAGAGGTTGAATCAATCCGAGATATTGACCTATCCGAGGTTGTTGAGAGTGACCGGCGACGCTAATAAGAGGTTGAATTGAACCGCTGAGAATTTTTTTACCCATTCGAGGTTGTCGAGTGTGACCGATGCAACTGCGGAAGAGGTCAATCAATCCGCGAGGATTTTACCCATCCCAGTTGTTGTCGAAGTGCCGATAACGCAACATGTATGGAAGAGGTTGTTGGAAGTCCACCGCGACCTTTTGACTATCTGTGTTGTCGAGCGATGACGTTAACTGCATGGAAGAGGTCAAGTTATCCACCAATGACCTTGACCCCAGGTTGTTGCAGTCTTGCTCGATGGCGCTAACTTGTATGAAAAGGTCGCAGGAAGTCCACTGGGTTGACTTTTTTCACATCTTATTTGTTTTTCCACGTTGCCGTCAGACGTTAACTAAGAGGTCGTAGAAGTCCAAGACCTTTTATCCCGTTGTTGTCGAGTCTTGTCACGACGTTAACTCGTGGAAGAGGTAGAAATCCATAAGGACCTTTTGACATCTTGTTTGTCGAGTCTTTCACGACGCTAACCTCATGAGGTCGCAGAAGTTCACGGACTTTTTGACCTATCCCGTGTTGTCTGAGTCTTGCCCGATGTTAACGTGAAGAGGTAGAAGTCCACCAAGGACCTTGACCTATCCTAGGTTGTTGTCGAGTCTGCTGGCGACGCTAATATTCGATTAAAACATCCGTTGGTTAAAGTTGCTCCTTAACCTCGCCTTTTCATTAAAGATAATTACTTAAGATAATCAATTAGATATCTAGAATATCGATTTGGATAATCTTTTATTAAGATTTTCCCCCCAATTTTCGACAAAATATGAAGGAACCGAGTTTGATGAATCTTCATTCTTCGCTTATGCTTTTTAAGAGCTTGAAATGCTCCACCTCGATGATGGTTTTGATCTCGTTGGAAAACTTGGTCACCATACAAGATGAAATAATGAGAATCAAGATTCCAGATGGCAAATCTATTTAAAACGAATAGAGTAAAAGTTTTCTCTTTAAATCCAAGACAAAGTATTTAAAGAATGAACAATAAAACTCCAAAATTTTACGTGGAAAATCTCAAAAGAGGAAAATCACGTATAGCTTCCACTACGCACTTTTGAGTACAAGATCTTCTCGATACCGAGATTACGTAATAATGTGAAAGGATGAAAGTACTGCATAACGGACACGATATCGACGACGATATAAATTATGTACATAATGTGATACGATGTTGACGATGATGTCGGCGATATTTGATGATAACAAATCGACGACGGTGATCACGGCATCATGTAGCGGTTGACAATGCCGAGTGGTATAGATGCTTTAGATCTTTAGAGCTCTCTCATCTTTTGGCCACCCTCATATTGAATGAAAAAAATATTGGCGATTCAGAATAATACATGCAAAAAAACCACTCTCATGACACCATGATGATTCCTCGATCATATGATGTTTTTGTGTATTTGAATGCTCAAATGAAGTAATTGTAAGATCTTTTGGACTGTGACGCCGATTTGACTATAAACACTCATATTTGAGAGCTTTTAAATTTAATCGATGTCTCAAAGTCTTGATCTCACCAGCTTTTATGATTTTTTTACATCAAGATTCGCGTCAATTATAATTTTCGGTCATAAGTTTATTTTCTACGTGGTAGGGGAGATGCTTTAATTTGAATAAAATTTGAAAAACTAAAGTGCTACAAAGTTCTACCCAATAACTCATACTAATGATTATCACTGACTATGTTCGTTTAACCACTATTACTCAAGCACCAATTTCTAATTATCAACTCTCGATCTTTATCATCTAATTACAATCACTTGACTACTGTCATTCAATCACTATCATCTTCTTTTTTGTTTTTTTTTTTGGAATGTTAAGCCTTGAGCAACTAAACCTACGCACCCCATGCGCCTCGAAATGTGTTATCGCAGCGGGAGCAAAATCCTCCACCGACATGACCCACAATCTCTCACAATCACTTTCATTTTGTACGTACAACTATTTTCTCTTGACTATCATGATAATCATTTAAACATTTTCATAGCCATCATTTCTCATTTATATCCACCAAACTATCATTAATTAATTGAATATCAATACTCAACTATCTTAATCTTTTTAGGTCACCATCACCCACTACCTTCATCACGATCACAGGAGACCGCTACTTTAAAGAGGCCACCAATCGTCATTCTTCACACTAGAGAAAAGAATTCAGAATAACTATAGAATTATGTTTTTTTTTTTTGAATAGTTTTTTTTCATGAAACTCAACCTTGCAAATCTCTGCCCCTCATCTCAGTCGACTGGCTGCCAAACTTGCCGTCGACCCCTCCTTCGACGCCACTCTGCTGCCGGCGCTAACGTCTTCGTCTTCAGCCATCTCCTTCACAACGACGATATGACCGGAGACCATTCATCCTTTCATCCATTATCTAGGGCTTCCGTTTGATCGATACAATGGTACATAGAATTGATTTGCGCTTTTCCGTCTATACATCGACAGATACGGCATTTTGGTGCCAGTGTTTCAATGGGGAGAATTAGAATTGAAGGCCCGATTGTTTTGATTTCTTGCATACCTTCCTGTGTTTCCAGACAAAGGATCAACTTGAAAGGTGTCACCTTTTTTTTTTTTTTGAAAGGGGGGTGGAATTAGAATTGTGAAAATTTTATTTTTAGTCTGTCAAATTATAAGATTTAAGATTTAGGATTTAGAAAAATAATTTATAGATTATATGGCTTGAACTTATTCTTAATGTTGTTTGGACTAAATCTAGTTTATTGACTAGAGAAATTGACAAACACTACCAAATTTCTCTCTATAAGAATTAAATTATAATTGTAATATATATTGTTTATTTTGCATGGGAAAAAGTTATAAAGATGACATTGTTATTTTACTTTTTTACACATCAATCGATAGTACATTAGAGATCAAAGATTCAATAACATTTTTTATTTAAAGACTGTGTTAGATTCATAAACATCTTTTTCACACTAAATCTCTTAAATATACATAAATCTCTTGCAAAAGTAGATCTTTAGTGTAATATTTATGGTCCTAAAGGTGTTTTTGTACTAATAGAAATGTTAAATGGGTGAAATCAAAATTTTCATATTATTTGATGATACTATTCAATTTAATATAAATATTTAGCTAAAATTTTTTAAGGTGTAGAAGAGATGATGTCAATCAAGAAATATAGGAAAAAAGAATTTTAAGGTGTTTGAGGGGTGGATATCTTGAACTTTTATAAGAGAGAGGTGTTGTTGTTCTTAGTTATAATAAATTAAGAAGTTTTCGATTGTAAAATGAAGAAATTCTTATTTGAACTCTTGTAATAGAAAAACAGAGAATAGCTGAAGCAATAATAATATATTTTTCTCCACAAATAGAATTTATCTCTCAATTGTTAACTAGAAATATCGATAAATCAAATCTCATTCTTTAGCTTTATCAAAAATATTATCACTTCATGTATACACTTTTCAAGCTTAGTAGACTATTTAATTTTTGTGGTATTATCAATATAGGTAAATCTCATCAAAATAACAAAAATATTGAGTGCACTTGTATTTGCATATTTTGCATATTTGATTGTTTTTGTACTTTAGCATATTATTAGTATTTTTAATAAAATGAATCATAATTTTGATTTGTAAAGGTTTTTTATTTAAGCATGAGGAATAAGGGGATCAATATTGACAAATGATGGCTAAATCTTCATTGCATTAATATTTGTATCACAATTCTCAATAAGATCACTAAAACATGTCTCACAAAGGCATTCTTCAATATTTTTTTTATGCATTTACCACCTTTATGAAATAGAAAAGCTTGATATAGAATAGACTCAGAGATAAAATCATGCACTCATGATTTAGTAATGATAGAGAGTATGACTATGAAATTCAAAAGTAATTGCACCATACAAAGGGCATATATGAACTAAATAATAAGCTCAACAATAAGATGAGGTGACTTGAATGATGAACAAAATACTTAATGAAGAAGAAGAATGCATGTTGGCCTACTTAAGTCTATTGGGTGGACACTATATAAATGCAATATGTTTTATCATTTGAGATTTTTTAATTGCACTCAAATCGACACTTCCTAAAAAAAGATTAAAGAAGAAAATAAGTATATTTTAAAACATTCAAAAAAAATTTGTTGCACTTCTTTTGTTTATATTAATCATATCATTAGATAAATTTGACCCAAAATAAAAATAACTGCTTTATTGGATATCATGCAAAATAGCTTTCCTACAAATTTTGAGACATCAAGAGAAAATGAATGGTGAGAAGTAGGAATTATGGCATTAATTAATCTATAATGTACAAGGTAAATACCACTATAAAATAAACTCTAATTTTTTATCATGTTTAACTAGAAGGCTCACTTAATCTAGGTCAAAGACAAGAAATAACAATGAAAAAATCAAGAATAACTTGAGTCTAACACATTTATGACCCCAACTTAGTTTAGGCTTTTTCTGATTCTAAAATTTGGTTTATTTAAAAAGTTTATTTCTTTTAGCTTTTGAAAAGCTAACGAGCTTTCAAAGATGAGATGTTAAAACTCGGTTCAAAAGACGCTATTCAAACGGGTATCAACATTAAAAATTCACGCTCTCAAAAGTAAAACGCACTAAAAAAACTTAGCCAAACGAAGCCTTAGTATGTCACAAAAAAATACCAAGCTCACTAATTATTATTTTTATCATTTCATTATATTGCTTACATATGCAAAAGAGAATATATGTTATAAAATTCATGTAACCTATGAATTCTACAAGTAGGTGCATGTCATGAAAAAAAAGATGAAGTGACATCATAAGCATGACACCAAGATACTTATCATGCCACCCAAAGACAAGAAGGCATTCTAAAATAAATATGAATACAATGTAAAATAATAAAAATTAAAAGTAAATGGTATAAGATAAGGCTTGTTATAAAAGAGCTTCATTAAAAATAATATAGAAATTATATATATTTTTTCTCTTGTGATTAAATTAATGACTTTTTCATCTAATGTTTAGCATTCTAGAACTAAAAGACACCTTGGATAAATGAATGTCAAGACAATTTTTCTCTCTCTATGGTGACATGGAGGAATGCATCTACATAGTGCAACTAAAAGTCTTTATTGAATTAAGGAGAAAAGTCTTGTATGTAATCTAAATAAAATATTTATAGTTTAACCAAACAACTTGCCAATATTACTAAAATTGATGTTCATACACATGATCAAATTTAATAAATATAACATCAACCAATATTATTATATTAGAGAAATAAGAAAATATTGTATTATTTTATGTGGATAACATATTAATTGTGAAGGTTAACATTGAAAAAATAAATAAATAATTTAAAATAATATATTGTGAAAGGAGTTTGAGATAAAAATTTTGAGAGCAAAAAATGTTCTTCAAATGATAATATATTGCAATAAAGACATGTCTTTTCTAATTATAATAATTGAAAAAGAGATTTAAAATGACCAACTTAAAAGTAAAAGCATATGCTAGTTCAATCTAAGTGGAGATCAATATTAGAGGAGCATACTACTAGGTTTATATAATCTCTAGGTGAGATTATAATCACTAGAGTTTCACCATTTAAAAGGGCATTTATATTATCTACTACAAAAATTAAATTGTAGTTTTCATTAATGCCAATAAGGAGATGGCTTGGCTTAAAAATATCTAAGAAATGAATTTCAAAAAATGCTACTCTATTTTGTGATAATCAAAATGTCATTTAATTAGCAATAAAAACTACCTTTTACTCCAACAATAAGCATATGCACCTAAAGTAATACTTTATTCATAGTTAGTTCAAAGTGTGCCTCATTTAATTAACAATTTTAAGAACACGAAATTTGGGACACACTTAAAGGTCACTTATTTCATCTCATTTTATTATTATTATTATTTGTTATTTGTTGCATTGCATTTAATTCAATCTTGGCCCTTATTTCTCACCCCAGAATACTTATTTTTCTTGTAGATTATTTGGTCCCTTTAAAAAAGAATTATGTTTGATTACATACATTCACTAACCTAACAAAAATTTATGAGTGTGAAGAGCGTTAAGCATCATCTCACACTAATGACCTTTTGGGATCAATTTTATTTTTTATTTTATTATGTTTATATTTTGTTTAAAAAAATATATGTTTGATGATAACTTTTGTTTTTAAAAATATTCAAAACATCTAAAATAGTTCTGAATATTTTTAAAAATAATATTATTTATATTATAAAATAAACAATAAAAACACTAAATATATATGATTTAAAAAAAAAACATAAAACAAAATTGAAACCAAACAGCCCCTGAAATAATGCCTTAAATGACTGATCAAAGTTGAATTGGAGACTGTAAAACCATGCATTTTTATAACCATCAAAAGAAGTTTTATAGAATAGAAAACACAGATCTACCCATCAACAAACATTTATAACCATTATAAACAACTAATTCCTCTGCAAAATTGCTTCAAATAAACAATTTGAAAACTTGCCAGCAAGTTCCTGGTGGAATCACCAATCAAATTTAAATCCACTTGCAGAAAAAAGAAACCAGGGATACACTATATCAGTTTTAGAGCCATAAAGGCTCATATACTACACCAGTTGGGCTTATCATTCAATGCACATGGAGAAAAGAGCCACCAGTAATTGGTTTAAGGTCACCCACCCTCTCTGGTTGAAGCGCCGGAAACTCCCTGATCGAGTTTGAATCCTCCGGCAGAGTCGCTTATACTTAGGTGGGAAATCAGTGCACGACACGTGTGATGAATACAGCTAGATAATAAGATATCCCCACTCACAGATTTGATGGTGGGATACCCATTCCAAAAAAAAAAAAAATTGGTTTAAGATCAATGTCACAAGGTCCAATGAATGTAAGAAAAATGGAGTAAGTAACATAAAAGCAATATCACACCATTTTTATGCATTTAGATATTGAAAATCTTAAGTTAAAATCTAAAGTGTGTGACACCTAACAGATATTTGGCAACAAGAAAATCTTTGAATTGGAAAACATGATGGGAACGATTCTTAAAAAGGGTGAGCATAATTAGCAAAGCCGTTAGGTGGAAGGTCTCCACTCAAAGGCACGTTCAATAATTAAACAGTTTTATTCTGATATGCATTGGAACTACAATTTTGAGACAGGAAATGATCATCATAAATTGGCTCCCAATTTAATTTTATCTTATTTATTGCTGCCGCTCTTGTCATAAATTTCTCTTGTCTTGATGGCAGAAAAGATGGTGAATTTAAAATAAAATTGAAATAAAAAAGTCCAGCTTGAGTACATAAGGGGCCTTTATCCTCCCAGCTCATCAGAAAACAAGAAGGCAGGTGGAAAGAGTTGGAGAAATTCAAACAACCGTCAATGATTAATCTGTTCGACTGATTAAAAAAAAGACGGAAAGAATAAGTTTGAACCCTAGAGGGCTTCAAATCAAGAGTATCTCAGCACATACAGGATCACAGTTACAAACGAACAGATAAAAATTTAGAAATATATGAACAAATCCATTTAACAACCCATCACAATCATCAATTTTCTATCTGTATTCATAACAAAAACAACAACAAAACGAACAGTTACATGAATTTCAAGCCAGGGCACACAGCAGGAACCAAAACAATGGTTTCAAACAGTAAAATAAATCGAGATAAGGACATGAAATAGAAGAATGGAAGAGGGAATTTAGCTCCGGCATTGAGTAATCGCTGAGCAGCCACGGGAGTAGGGATTCGCCTCGGCTCCAGGACGGCAGTTGTAGTATGAGGCGCCGCGGCGAGAGCAAGGCACGCTTCCACGCTTCAACGCGTCGTAGCTGATGTAGCCAGAAGTCGCCAGGATTCTTCGGCTGGGTTCCGACGACAAATCGAACTCATCGCCGCCGATGCACTCCGCGATCGTTCCTTGGCAAGTCGATCGCCCCGGAATCCATCCTAGGCTGTGTCCGCCGATGTCGCCGGCGGCTACAGAACCGAAGAGGGTTGCAGCAAAGAGGAGAAGGAGTAGGACGATGGATTTGGAGAGGCTCTTTCTTCTCATCGTCTCCATTCGATCTCCTATTCTTCTTCTTCTTCTTCTTCTTTAGAGAGAGGGTGAAACTGGTTAAAAGAGACGGCGGCGGAGAACTTTAAGATGGGCGACTATGAAAATAGATCTACTATTCGATAAAATTACGGAAATTGATTATTGTAATGAGCGAGATTTCCGGTAAATTGTAGGGGTATATATGTATAGTTGTTTTTTTCTTATTTCCGCGTATATAGCAGCTAGGTCAATTTTTGGTTCCGTTCACCTTCTGGGCTGTCCTTCAACTGGGTGACTAAGTCCTACCTAATTATTGTCTAATTAACTCCTAAATAATAAAATACTAATTAATCCTAATTAAAACATTCATTATTTATAAATCAAATTAATCACTAATTCCTACGGAGCTCAAGTGAATACTAAATAGACAACTAATGCAACTAAATATATTTTTTTTTTTTTGCTATTATTTAGGATCCATATTAACTATAAGGATACTTTATCCATAATTAAAATCTAAATATTACCAAATAAATAAAATTAAATACTAATTATCATAATTAGTTTAATTAAGATAAATGTACTAATAAAACCTAAACAATTTTATTAAAATTAATTGGATCTATTTAAATTAGTAATCATCATTATTCATCATTAATTAGTAGTGACTCTAAGTTGTTATCCATCTCTAATTAAAGGATAATCAAACCCTCATAAGTAAACTTTGAAAATAATTATTTAAATTAAGCACTAATTAGTTTAAATGTTCTAAGTAATTATATGTAGAAATATAGTAATCATTCATTCATAATTACTGATGTGGACGATAAGATTTGATCTTTTGGGGGGGTGCTATGAGTCATTCATGTTATAAAAATTTGTGTGTGATTGAGTTAGCAAAGTTAGGTTATACATGAGATATATGAATAGAAAGAAAAAAAAACATAATTGAAATTACATAAGAAAAGCTTAGAAAGATTTGTTTAGTTAGAAGTACTAAATAGATCAATCACTCCATAGCTCAATTTAAGATAATTTAAAGGGGTTTTTACATACATACCACGCGAAATATGTGTATTTACATATTTCACACCCCAAACTTAAATATTACTTAAATAACACCCAAAAGTTATATAGCTGTACAAAAATAGACTTCTGTTAGACTTTCGTCAACCTTCCGTGAACCCCATTCTAGTGTGGAGACTTAAACGGAGACTAACAGAGTGGTATGTAAGTAATATTTAAGTTTGGGTGTGAAATATATAAATGCACATATTTTGCGTGTTATGTATGTAACCCCTAATTTAAATTATATGTGTGCATAAAGAATGACTCTTATAAATGATATGAACAATCTTGTAACTAGAGTAACATCTTTTCTTAAAATGATAAAATAGGAGTGTATAATCGGTCGATTTGGACGGCTCATTTCTGAAATTTGTTAAACCAATCGATATTAAATCCAACATTTTAAAAAATTCGAACCATGCAATCAATAACATAAGCATAACTAATCTAAGCGAAATTTCTTTTGGATTTATGGTTTAGTTTGAAAAAAACTAAAAAATAAAGATGTAAGTTATTGTAGCAATTCTTTATAAAAGAATTAAGCCACTAAGCCACTGTATCGAACTATTTCATACAAAATCAAGCTATTCTTAAATAAATGAAATCTACAATATGCAAATCTATCATTACTAAGAAAAGGAGGCACTTTCCTTCTCATCTCCATATATGTAAAAGGTCCTCCAACAACTACTAACAAATCTCCACCTCCCTAATAAAAGTCATATAAAAAAAATTGTTTCTTCTAAGAGAAAGAATAAGGAGAAGAAAAAGAAGACAAAGGTAGAAGATGATTCCTATAACTCAACTCTCTCATCATTCTTCTTTGTCACATTTGTTATGCATCATTTTATGTTCATGTAAAGTACCTTTTACAACAAGCCCAAGTGCTTTGAGCCTAGGATGTACTATATATATATATATATATATATATATATATATATATATATATATATATATATATATATATATATATATATACACACACTAAATTATAGTTTTCTCCATGGATATGTCATGTTGAAACATAAATTTATAAACTTTGTGAAATGCTAGTGATCAATCATAAATTCATTCTTGTTCTAAGGAAAATAAAGGTTAACCTTATAGCTATCTACTTATAATGACAAAAAAAAAAAAAAATTATACTCTAGTCGAAAAGTACTTTTGAATATGCACTAAGGTTATCATCATGCTTGAGCAAAATCATCTATGTGATAGGTTTGACTCTTCTAAGACTTGTATTGGCCTTCACACTATCATTTTTTATGTGTTGAGAAAAGACCACTCAATTTTTATGTTCTCCTTTGTTTAGGACTAAAGTGAAAATGTATCAAAATTTTGGTTAAAATTTTGAGTTTCTTAAAATTGTTATGTTACCAAAATTATTTTAGAATAACAAGAGTTACAAAAGAACATAATGATCTTAAAAAATTATTTCTAAGCTAAAAATAAAATGATAGAAAAAAATTACCTCAATATATAAGGAAGAATGTGAATATTTTTTATGTGAATATGAACCTCTCAGATGAAATTTGAACAAACTTTTGGCTTGAAATATTTCCTTGTAGATATAAGATTTGATGAATTAAGAAAAAAAAACTCATTCTAAGTAATGAAACAAGTATGAACATAAATTAACTTATATTATGGCATGACATGGATTGCTTGAATCATGTGATTTTATTGAATGACATGCATTAACTAAATGATTGCAAGCCTAACTATTATTACATTGAGGTTTAACTAAGTTTTATGATTTTGCTTTGTGAATTTTAATTTGAAGTTTGAATAGTGTTAAACTGCTTTTAGCTCCATCATACTCTGTTTAGTTTTCAAAAAAAAGAAAGAAAATAGTTTTTTAAAATATTTTAAACAAATTTCGAATCAAAAGCCAAACGAAACCTGAGTCACTAATTCTTCATTCAAACTATTATTTCTAATGTATTACTTCATATAAAATAAAATTTATTATATGCACAAAGTCTTTGAAGCCCATAACTTAAATGAGAATATCATAACATCTTATGAAGATATATATGATAAACATTTGTCTTAGATATGAAATATAAATAAATATATAAGAGGCACCTATATAGATAATCATTTTCTTTATACTATAAAGCATAATGTTAGTGATGAACTATTAAACATCACAAAATCCTATGCTTATTCTCTTAATATTTTTTCCTAAATTTGTATAATATCCACCACTGCCAAGCATCTCAAGAGGCAATTGTTCCTCATTTCAAATAATCTCCACTCCTATTCATATTTTAAAACAGCCATTGACTCGAGCATCAAAGGCTGCTTCTAAAGAAAATTTTCGAGTTGACCAACCATTTGCCTTAACTAATTAGGTGTAGGAGAGATTATCGAACTCAATATTATTTAAAATATTATTATCCAATATTCAATGATGTAGTTTATTTCAATAAAAAAGTTTTAAAATGAAATTTTCAATTTTTATTAATTGAAATTGTCCATAAAAACAAGGTTTAAAAATGAAATATCAGTTCTTCAAAATGCTTCTTTCTTGTCATTTTGTTAACTTTTCAACCCTAAACTGCCAAAAAAAAAAAAAAAAAATTTGAAATTCAAGTTGTCTTCACGATTGGAGTTTGCGTTGGAAAGTTTATTTGTGAAGCTAATCACGTCCGCGACAAATGCATCTAAGCGGGCACGTCTTTTTGACAACTAAATAATACCTTTTCTCGTCAATTATGTATTTATCTTAATATATAAAAAATACTTCTGAAATGAATATATAAGTGACTATTTAATTGCCTGCATTATTAAGTATAATGCAAAATAAATATGGCAAAATTTTTAAACTAAACCTGATTAGTGATTTAATTAGGTAATTAGGCAGGATAAAAAAATAAAGCTAGTCGGGCCAATGTATTGTCAGCCTACGATGGCGACCTCTTCCCCTAATTTAGATGAAAACCCAGAGCAAGCTCGGGTTTCCTTTTCTTCGTTGCCACGCTGCGTGCTTCCGCCAGATCTACGCTGATCCACCGGCCGGCCGATCCACCCCGCCAGTAGTCGCCAAGGTGCTCGCCAGTAAGAAGTTGCCGGAGAAGAAGAGCTTGGAAGGTTTATTTTCGCCATTTAGGTATCTCTAACCCCAAACGAAGAAGAAATGTATTTTGTATGAGTGTATTTGGTTAGTTTAGCTAATTGTTATTATATTCGTAAGAGATCTGTGATCGATCTGAAAATGTGCACAGTTTTGATTTAGGAAAGCTTCATTTTTTGTCTAATGCCTATAGGTTCTTAAAGGGTTTTCTGCAATCACTAGTTGTTCTTGACATTTTTGTTTGGTTAATAGCATCATGATGAGAATATGAATCATATTCTGTTATTATAGAACAAAGTATAGTCTCTCCTTGAATATGGTGGATCTAGTAACTAAATTTTTTTTATACTAGATTTATTTTATTTTATTTATTTTGTTCTCACTACTATTTGCGTAAATATTGGATTTTCTAGTTACT
The DNA here is from genome assembly GCA_021442155.1 of Cymbidium sinense. NCBI lineage: Eukaryota > Viridiplantae > Streptophyta > Magnoliopsida > Asparagales > Orchidaceae > Cymbidium > Cymbidium sinense. The sequence continues at coordinate 260,289,328 of CM038215.1, read as the reverse complement.
TATGTTTTCATCAATGTGTCTCCACTTTTTTTTTGTTTAGGAAGTGTGTATGTGTAGTTAATTTAAGGGTTTATGAGATCTGATCGATTTGAAAATGTGGGCAATTTTTCGGATAGTTTTTTTTTTGAAAAGTTAATTTTTTTATTTAGGAAATGTGTATGTGTAGTTTAATTTAGGGTTTAGGAGATCTGTGATCGATCTGAAATTGTGCACAATTTTTATGTAGGAAAGCTTAATTTTTGTGCAATGTTCTACTTTTTATTTAGGAAGTATGTATGTGTAGTTTAGGGATGTTTTATTTTTGCTTTCAGAAGAGAATGATTGGTTTTGAATTTTATTTGTCATATTGCAGTAGTTGGGTTCTGTTTGTTTAGGTGAAATATTAGGATCGAGTGATGGCTTTAATGCGCAAGTATTTTAGTCATCTTTGTCATATATTAATGCAGGATTTTTTGTGCATAATAGTAGTTTTACCGATTTTACAAGCTGTGATGAGTTCGGATAGTATATTTATTGTTCTTTATTACGATGGTGAACTCAGAGTAAGTGATGAGTTCATTCCAACATATATTGGTGGGAGAAATCGTCCAATCCAAGTTTCACGACGGATTAAATTTGAGGAATTAGAGAGAAAAGTTATGAGGTCGTTGAAGTTAGATCCATCAAAATTCTCTGTTAATCTGGTGGGTCGTTTTCCTGTTGGAACTGGATTTATTGCGACACACATTACTGATGATGAAGTTTGTGAGACTATTATTAATGCAGCATGTTCACAGTCTCTTGTGGTGTATGTTGAATTTGAGCAGCTCTCACGTGGAGATAGATTGGTTAGCAACGTAGTCGACCATCGAAGTGGTGGGATCAGCACAGATTACATAATAGGTCCTCCTCAAATAAGTACTCAAGGGGAGATATATGAGGCTGCAGCGAGGGAAAATGAATATTTTACTAGCACAAGCTCTGCTCAAATGGGTGACCCACAAGATAATGATGTAAACCCACCACCTGATGTAAATGTTGAATATGAAACTATGCCTAGTGGAGATAGTAGTGATGAGGATGATGACGATTATATTGACTCGAAAGGAGATGATTTAAGCGCGTAACCATCTCATACGGTGAGATTTGATTGTCGATTACTCAAGGAGAACGAGTCATATGAGAGGAGCATTTTATACATAATAATGATTATGCGCAGTGCTCACCAAAGAATGGGATGAAGATCTTGCATTTGATGGCCCATCGATGATTCAATCTTCAAGACAATAGCATCCCGCATCTAATTAGTGGAAGGTATGTGCTTTCATGATAAGAAACAGTTGCAATTTGCTATTGCTGGGTGGTCGATTATAAACAATGTTGAATATGTCATATATGCCTCAAGCAAATCAAGATTTACTGTGCTGTGCACATGCCATTCTGACCCAGTGAGACCATGTTTGTGGCGTTTACATGCCTGTTCAGTTAAGAGGCTAGGTGGAACTTGGAGAATTGGTTCAGTTGGCTCCCATCACAGTTGTAGCCATTCAATTCTTAATGCTGGACACAGGCAATGCACAGCACAGTTTATAAGTTATTTCATCAACCCTGCAGTCAGGCGTCAGTTGGATCTCAAGCCCAGGGAGATTATTGGCGTATAGAGTCGAAGTTCAATATACGAGTGTCTTATATGAAGGCTTGGGATGCACGACGAAAAGCAGTTAAGGCAATTTTTGGCAGTTGGGAGGAATCTTACAGAACTTTGGGAAAATTTATGGCATTGTTTGCATCTATGCAGTTGTTATAGATGCAGTCCAGTCGAATAGATTCAAAGCGCATTCGGTCATTTTGTCATCGTGGTTGGCGATATTGTCGCCCGATTACGTGTCTTGATGGGACTTTTCTAGGTAAATACCGAGCACTCTACTTATCTTTGTTGGGATCGGCAGACAATGGGTTATTCCCATCGATGGTTGAATCAGAAAGCATTGAGTCTTGGATTTGGTTTTTGCAAACTCTTCAGGACTTGATCCCTTTAGTGTCTACGAGGGGTGATCTATGCTTCATCTCGAGATAGACGTAGTCTTGTCCGTGGTGAAATCTTTCCATGGTCACCATTTACATTTCGCCATTTGCGAGAACTTCAAGAGAAGCGATGCGTCGACTTAGCATAGCGGTCGAATTCATGTGTCGAAAATGTATGTTGCAGAAACACGAGATGACATCCGAATTTTCGAGCAGTCGGACATTAAGAATATTAAGCAAGAGGCATATGGCTGCTAATCTCGAGGATGTTCAACGGACCATCTCCGAATCACGAAGATATATTTGCGCTATTTGGAGAGGGTGGCAGAATTTAATCCATCGGCGACTATGAGCATGTGCGTGGCGAAGCGAACATGCATATATCACGGCGGTCTGAGGGATATAGACATTCGCACGCATCGGCAGCGGATGCACCGTCGATGGATGTGGGTCCATCATATCTACGAGTGGTAGCCGCCTACCTATCCATTCGCCACCAACTATTCATATCGGGATGCGATGGGTGGATGAACCATGGCATGCGATCCGCTACATATGCTCATTTCACATATCGCGGCGTACGCGTACTGTTGCCATCTCGGGCTTCCGGGGCCACATATTACGGACTTGGGATGTTCGCAACCCCGGTGGCAGTGGGCGAGGAGGAGTCCAGCATCATTGCGTGATGCACGCGTCGACCACCATCTTACACTCGGTAGCGATGCGATTCCCACCGCTCGGCGATATAGTTGTATTTTTTTATCACTTTATGTGTAGTCGTGCTTTTTTTTTTTATGTCCACTTATTGATTCGGTGATTGTACAATTACATTTTGTTTGTTATCATTATTTGGTTAACTCACAACTATTTAGACTCATACCAAAAAAATTAACACACTTACAATGTTTAATATTATCAAAAAATCATATGTATTCAACAAGCATTGTGTTAAGATTACACAAACGAGATCCGTAATATTTTTAATTTTTTGCAACGTCAAATTTTTTACATCTCCAAAGATTTTAAACAAAAAAAATACATTTGCAAAAATCGGGCGTGATCCGTCAAAAGTTATCAACATAAAAGTTGTAAAATTTGTTATTATCTTTCCAACGATGCTAAACACTCCAAAATTCGACAACGATAAGCACGATATGACCAAAACGAAGTCATGCATCAATATTATTATTATTTCACTTCACATCTCACACATTTGCAAAAGCTGCGCTCAGCAGCTAGATTCGTCAGCTGTCAACATGAAAGTTGTAGAATTTTTATTATCTTTCCAACGACATCAACTACGCCATTCCATCTGAACGATATGTTCAAAAAAAGCGGTGATTGTAATTTTTTTTTTTTAAAAAAAAAAATTATAACCATCGCCCAGTCCGTGGCGATTGGCGGCATCATCCAGCACGACTGCATTATTTTTGTTAATTTTTTTTATCCCTAATTAACTAATTAAATCACTAATCAAGTTTAGTTTAAAAATTTTGCCAAATAAATATATGATATTTTTTAAATTCGATATTTGATTAAATGAAAATAAAATATAGCATAAAATTTTGATGAATTTAAAATTCACTTTTCATTCAAATTTATTATATTTAAAAATTAATTAAATTTGATTGATTTTTTAAATACATCGTAGTCCGTTGAAACAATTGTTGAATGAGCTGACAGCCGTCGATAGATTTTTTCATTGATTTAGTTTTATTTTAAATTAAATATAAAATAAAATAAAATTTTATATTTATTTTATATTTAATTAAAATATTTTAAAGTATTTCAAATACATAATAATTTAAATTTAACAGTTAAAGCCCTCAAGTTAAATAAACAATTTGCTTTCGAATACTTTATAATAAGTTATACATTTTTTTTTATCAATAATATCCTCTATTTATATCAATAATATTGTTTATATTTCAATAAAACATTTATAATTCTAAGAAAGATATTTTTGCACGCATCTGTATAATATTAATTAAAAATAATTAATCTCAATTTGTAGTTAAAGAGAGTTTTGTGCATCTTCCTTCAAGAATACCATTTGCATAATCCTCACAGTCTGATGATATTTTTATTCATTATTAATTTCTCATTGATCAAGCGAGGCCAAGTGGCCTTTATATAAACCATAATCATACATTTATCTCTCTATATATTATAAAACCTATTAAGAGGACGGCATCGGCCTTATAAAATATTATTTTTTTTGAGAAGAAAACATCCCCTAATTTCAGCTTAAAAAAAGCATATCAGCAAAGGTATATGCTCTTTTTGGTTCAAGTCAGTTTATTTTATGTTCTCTTTACCCACCGTCTCTTCGGTTGATGGCGTCTCGAGAACCGACCGAGTTCGATTCTCGGGAGGAGGCATCGTAATGGTGGGAAAAGTAAAGGGGGCCCGACACATGTGAGTGATGAATGTGGAGTCGCTGATGGTATTAGTGTACGACATCTCCATGATAGGTGAGATATTGGGTGGATACCCTTCCAAAAAAAAAAATCAACTGTTCTCTCTCTCTCTCTCTCTCTCTCTCTCTCTCTCTTCTCTTCTCTGGTAGCACATGGATTCGGTAGATGATAATATTGTTAGGTTTTCTAGCGAACATTAATTTCGATGAAATAAATTTCATGAAGGAACTATGAATTAAATATGAGTTATGGCCAACCACCAAGTTAGCTAAATTAGAAGGGTATCCTCAGACTTCTGCAACAAAAAATAATATAAAAATAAAATAAAATAACTAATAATCTTTATTATTTTAATTTTCCTTCTGAAATAAATCAAACGGCAACCACTAGCATATAATTACTATTAGCTTACAATAAATTAACAGTAATTTCAGAGTAGTTATTTTGGTTTGCCACCAATTACAAAATTGGATAAATTAGAGGGGTAGAGTCAAGCTAGTGGGGCATGCCCTAGATTTGCCCATGGCTTCCATATGGCTGCACTCAAACATGATCAAATTTGTAAGTAATTTGCTTTTAATAAAGATTAATAAATAACAATATTTTTAAGTGAGTTGAAGTTAATTTTACTTGTGGATGATTCCCAAGTCTTACTCATAAGATTTTATTTCTCTAATATTAGAACATCAATATGAGTTTAAGAGAAAAAACCTATGTCAAACAAGCAGCCAATTGATTTTCATAGTTGCAATCATTTATAGCTACTGTAAAACAAATTTAGTTTTCATTTTGTATGTGATTTAGGGGTGCAACCGTCAGTAGAGCTCAAAGCCGATGAGCTTGACGACTTGAACCTTGTGAGCTCGAGCTCGACTCGAGCACATAAATCAAGCTCGAACTTGGCTCGTGTACAGAAAATTAAGCTCGAGCTTGGCTCGAATTACTGGGCTCGTTTAGAAGCTCGAGCTTGGCTCGTTGAGTAGCTCGATTTAGGCTCGTTTATAGACTCGTTTTGAAAATATTTATTAAATTAATTTGAATCTTTTGAGATATTTTTTTTTACAAATATATGAAATTCTAAATTACAAAAAAAAAAAACACAAAAAATTAAATGCAAAAATGTATCTGTTTTATTACAAATTAATATTTTTTATTACAAGAGGTTTGTAAATTTTTTTTTATGAAATGAAAATTACAAAAAAATTACAAAATATTGAAAGAAAAATTAAATGCTCAAACAACAGAGGTACATATAAATTACAGAATTAAACATTCAATCTCTCATATTTTACACAAAAAAAAAACATAGAATTAAATTAAAATCAACATCTTATTGATCCATGCCTATGTTAGAGTCTTTAATGGAGAAGTAATCCAAAGCTCTACTTGTACTCTTCAGCATCCAACCACCTAATTAAAATAAATAAGAGAAAATAAAATTATAAGCATCTTAAAGCAGATTAAATCATAAAAATATTCTACAACATACCAATGGAAGGAAGGGCATAATTAAGTAAGTATAAATAATAAGAGAAAATAAAATGGATAAAGTTAAGAAAAGGCTCAGGCTCAGTTATAAACTATAATCATCTTAAAGAGCAACATTATATGTAAGCATCCAAACTTCAGAAGAAGGGTTACAATTATATATAGTGCTACCAGCTAAAAGAAGATAGAGAGAGAAATATCATTGTCATCACAGCCGGCATACCTCGTGTAGCCCATCATCCGAAGTCCATTATCTGATAAGGAAGGGGTGAATTATTACTAAAAGAAGATAGGGAAACAACAAATACTACAAGGGGTGAATTATTCAAGCAATCAAATAATGGAAACATAATATGTAACATTAAAATAACAATCTACATCATGATGTAGAAAAAGGTTCAACAAATATAGAGATGCAACAAAATTAACATCTATGATAAGAATAGATAACAAGAAATGAGATCGAAATAAGGTGTTCAATCAAAGTTCAAACTAAACCCATGCTGAAGCAAACATATTCCATTAAAATGACCAATATCAACTACATCACCATTAGCATTATTACAAAAACAACAATATGGCATGTGTAAAAGAATGGGAACATAGACAACATTCACAAAATATATGTTGCTTTCAAATAATTGTCGCTAAATTGATGAAATGAAAATGGTGAGATGAATGCATATAAAGTATAAATCAAGCTAAGATTTTATTAGAATGATGAATAGAATAACATCTATTGGAAAAAAGGTTGCTGAAAATAATTTAGGTGGTTTGAACATGAACAACAAAAGGTATAAAATAAATCCATTAAACTGATAGATAAAACTAGCTTTGAAGGATTAGAGAAGAGAAGATGGGGACCTACGGTAGCCTAGATAGAAGTTGATGGAAAGAATTTGTGAAGAATAGGCTTAGCATCCAACCACCATAAGGCAAAAACCGAACAATATAAACTAAAACAAGTAGCAGCCAGCCATTGTTTCACCTCTGACTGAAAAATTCAACAATTAAAAACTAAAACAATATAAAGGCAATATAGCAATTTTGCTCATTCTTCCTTATCATGCATTGATAAGAGCAAGATAATTCTAAAAAACAAGTACCGACCACCATTAGGCCAAAATCGAGACATAAGGCAAAATCGAGACATAATTACGAAAAAGTAAGCATTACAATCGATTGCAACAGAGCCAACAATATAATTACTGGAAAAACAGTAAGCATCCAACCACCATAAGGCAAAAACCGAGACAAAGAAGTCATTTAGAGTCCACTAATGCTTGCTCAACAAGTGCTTCAATTCCACTACTCCAACAAAATATATAATCAGACCATCAATATGAATTAAGAAAGCAACATAATTACAGGAAAATAGTAGGCAGTAGCATCCACCATAAGGCAAAACCAAGATAAAGAAGTCATTTAGAGTCCACTAATGCTTGCTCAACAAGTGCTTCAATTCCTACTCAATAAAGCATATAATCAACCATAAGGCAAAAATTGAGACAAAGAAGACAACAAGAGGGCATTGATTCAAGCTTAGAAAATTTTCAAAAGTAGCTACCAGCACACATCCAAGAGATGAGCAACTATGTTAAAGCAACTACCAACTATGTTAAATTTTTGATTTCAAAATCAATAGCATCATAGCTATCATCATCAATTTCCCTCTAATATTTCCAAAAATTATCACTTTTGTATAAATTAATATTTAGTACAACCATAACATTTCAAAATGTCAACTAAATAAAGAATTGCAAGTACGGAAATTATAAAGAGTTTAAATGTCAAATATAAATCACATAAAATCTATTTTAAAAACATGTAAAGTCAGCTCTTCATATTCATCTACTTTTCTTTTACGCAATCTATAGAGGACCTAGGGGTATCTCAATCTCTTCATCTTCATCCTCTTCCTAATAAATATTCAATATAGTATAATATTAATATCATTAAAAAAATTATACTAAAAAAAAATAATTGGAAGGTAAATAAATACCTTAATTCTCCCTTTCAAGTCGTAATGAGAACGAATCCAATTAGACCCATATATGAGAGCTTGAATAGTTTCAACTCCAAGCTTTGGCGATAAGTATCAACAACTCTCTCTCTGCTAAGGTGACTCGGAAAGCTGTACTAATTGGAATAGATAAAATATCAACAACCATTTTGAGAGTATGCGATATTTAAGATGCATGTTTTTCAAGCAATCACATCAAAACTACGACCTTCTGGAATTATCTCTAACCCATCTTCAAGGTAGTTATCCAGATCTGACTTGGTGGGCCTTCTACTTGATTTTTTTGATAGATAAGCAGTAAAATCATGCCAACCACTATATTTTCGTGCAAGAGTATCCTGGGCTGGCTGTCTACTGCTGCCTGTGCTACTTTCACCTCTAAATGTCCCACTACTTGTAGTATCAGTTTCTGCTTCAAGGTATTCAACATATTCTTCATATAATTCATATAATAAAGTACGAACATATGCAATATTATGATTGCTTTCATCTCCTTCATAGATCATAGGGTATGAGCTTCAATAAATTTTATTCGTGGGTCCATAATTGCACCAAATGCCATCAGAAGGTTGCATTCGCCCCAATATTTTTCAAATTTTTCTTTCATTTTGCAGGTCATGTGCTTGATGAAGTCATCAGAAGATAGTGCACCATCATTCAGTACTTTTTTTATAGTGCAAATTTGTGAGAGAAACAAATTAGATGTTGTTCACAAAATGATATTAGTTGTCTCATTAAAAAAACTAAGAATATCACAAACCTTTTCTATTTTATTCCATTCATCTTCCATAGGACAATAACAATATGTAATCTCCCTCTCACTGTATGAAAAGAAAGCTTCGTTTAGTTGAAGTGCAACTACCAACATATTGTATGTAGAATTCCAACGTGTTGGGCAATCCATGATATGCTTTCTTGTTGGTAGTTGTAGCTTGTTGAACAACATCAAAAATTTCATTAGTCTTGCATTGATAAAATTAAGCGTGTCACGATTTTCTCAACAATAAATTCTATACATTTGACCCATCTTTCACCATTAAATTCAAAATATGTACAACAACGTGGAATAGTCTTCCCCCAAAGAATAATTTTTTCCTTATCCGTAAACCATCTTTTAATAACTTGATAGCCTTATCATTATTTGATGCATTATCAACTGATATGGTAAATATTTTATTTTCAAGACCCCACTCAGTTAGGGCCTTATAGAATGTGTCAATAATTTCGGAGGCCGTATGTGAAGGTGGTAAATGTAAAAAACTAAGAACTCTTTTTTGCAATTTCCAGTTTGTGTCTACATAATGCATGACCATATAAGATATCTTGATTCTTTGATTTTCAAATGTCGAGTAAAACTCACTCTATTTATACTACTCAATGAATGCTTTAATTTTCTTTTTTCCTTTTCATATACTAGCATCACATCATCACGAGCAGTTGTTCTAGAGAATTTAGAGAAGTATGGTGACATGGACTTCAAAACAAGATTAAATCAAATTCTTCCACAATCGAAGGGTTTTCATTAATCGAATATAATGAGCAACCATCTCTCTAACTTTTGTTTGATCAAACTTAAAAGTTGTCGAAGTTAATCCCCTCGATTTATTTCTAATGAGTCAAAATCTTTTGGGTAAAATTTTTTGTTTAGTCAATGTGCATTACTCTAGCTACACATCGATCTAAATGCCTCTAAATTGTGTAGTTGCACCGGTACTTATAGCCGACCTTTTCTTGCAATGAATACATTCACCTTTTTTTGGCCATCTGGAAGAACAACTTCTTTAAACTCCTCCCAAACACGTGATATTTTCTTTCTTTTTCTTAATTCAATTGGATTTTCAAGATCAGCTATATCATCACCCTTGTCAACCAAATCATTAATAACTTCATTCTCCCCCTCAATATTATTAACATCTACATTGTTACGTTCCTCAATATCAATTTGGACACCTGGCGGGTTATCACGCTTACATCCACACATCCTCTCCAAGTGGTGGTGTTGCCATTTTAAATCTAAAATAAAAAAAAAATGATAAATTACAATATAATGAATGAAGAAGATAACTGATTTATAAAATATTAAAAAACTCAAAAATACCAAATTGCTCAGTATTTGCACTTTGTAATAATAAAAAACTCGATACTCTGTCTTCTATCCAATAATTCTGTAATTCACTGCAACATAGAAACCAATTACCAACATAGAAAATCATTTCATTGCCACCAGACATAGCGATTTATAAAGCATAATGAATTAACAAAAAGAATAATGAACTGCTCCATAACATAACATGTATTATAAAAAAGGCACCAAGTATGTCATAATGAATTTTATGGTGAAGTCAACAAATCCTACCTAAAATAGTTGGAAGAGCAGAGATAATGATCATAAATGATAAAACTACTTAATAAATACTTCTTACTACAAATTTGAAAGTTCACACATATATACCATCATCCAACAACTCAGCTGAACAGTAATTGAACCATAAACCATCAAAATAACTATAAACAACAGAGGTTAAGTTGCACGTTGAGGTTCTTGAACCCTAAACAAAATTGATTTTTGTTGTTGAACAACACAACCCTACAAGTTACATAAATAAATCTAAATAATTAACACAAGTTACACAATAGAACATAGCCATTACTCACTAAACCCTAATTCAAAAGAACATCACAAGTTGATTCACAAACATCAAAACCAAAGAACATCGATTTTAGGTGGCAAGTCCATCACAAATCCTACCTAAAATAGTTGGAAGAACCGAGATAATGACCATAAATGATAAAACTACTTAATAACTATTTATTGCCACAAATCTGAAAGTTCACACGTATTTACCATCATCCAACAACCCAGCCAAACAACAATTGAACCATAAACCATCAGAAAAACCATAAACAATAGAGGATAAGCTGCACATTGAACTGAAGTTACTGAACCCTAAACAAGTGAGGATAATCAACACAAGTTACACAACCGAACATAGCCGTTACTCATTAAACACATAATCAAAAGAACATCACAAGTTGATTCACAAGCATCAAAACCAAAGAACGAAACTAATTTTGAATGGCTTCACACACTAATCGGAAGCATCATCAAATCGAAATACCGGATGTGAGCATAAAGAAAATGAACAACCAAGATCAAGTCGATCTTGCTATTTAGTGAGAAAAATTTGAAGCCGGAAGATGAGGAACTCAAACCGAGAACACGAAGCGAGGTTGAGGCGGTAGGAGAGAAAGGAGAGTCGAGACTTCGATAAGGGAGTGGCGAAGGCGATTGTGGCAAGAGGCAAGAGCGAGCAACACTCGAAGCTTAGATAGGGCGTCGGCACTCGGACTCGGCGAGGCGGATATAAATTAGGGTAGAATACTAGAATGCAAAACAGTGAATCGGTGATCGCTCCGCTAGTTAATATTCTCATATCCCCCCGAGCGGCTCGACGAACACACGAACCGAGCTTCCGCTAACTCGAGCTCGAGCTCGTTTAATCTATCGAGCCTACCTTTGAGCTCGAGCTCGAGCTCGATACTGAAATGAACGATAAAAGGATTTAAGTCGAGCTCGAGCCGGCTCGCGAGTAGGCTTGACTCGGTTGCACCCTATTGTGATCTAAGCCATGCCAACACATTTTAGATTAAATATAATGTATGGTTCAAAAAATGAACGATTAGAGCCTTCCAGAGAACACTTTCAAGTCTCCAAGAAGTAGCTTATCTTAAAAGCAATCTAACATAGAAGGCTTTTGAATTCTTAGATAGTACGCGGACATAACCCTTTCAACAAGTTCAAAACTTCTTTAAATTATGCCGAGGCTCATCAAAACTTCATTATATAGTAGTGTTAAGTACTTCTTGGAGTTCCAACTCAATCACTAATCAAGGGTTTAATTGTTAGAAAATTTTAAATGTGATCTCACATATGAATTTAATTATATATTATGTGTTATCTTATTTTTAAGCCTATTAATTTTATGATCAAATAAAGATTAATTAATTTTAAATTTTTGAGATATCTTATTTATTTTGTATGGAATTATCATGTGTAGAGACCAGACATTTTAATTTATTTTAATGATGGGCTGAAATAAAGTAAATGCACTCAAGTATAAATAAAATCGTGATTCCCATTCTAAAGGATAAAGTTCTCATTTTACTCATATCTCATCTCGAGTGAAAAGAAGGCTCTCTCTCTCTCTCTCTCTCTCCCTCAAGAACACTCCTTTAGAAGTGGAAAACCAAAATTCTGCATTGGCACTTCCATGGATTCAGATATGTTTCCAATTAAATCTTCTTGATGATTTGACATTAGATCCGGGTTAGATAAATCTATTTTTATCTTTATATATTTCTAACATTAGTAACCCAGGAATATGCATACAAGTGAAGCTAAGAAGATTTAGAAACTAACAAGGTAACTCTTAAGAGGATTATGATATTACTAATAAGAAGATTGATAAGAGTATTGTAGTATTGAGAAATTTGCTGAGTTGAGAAGAATCAATGAGGTTAAGAGGGAATTATTAAAGGTTTCATGACGATGTTCAATAGTCAAACAACTATGTAACTTGGAAGATTATAATTGAGAAACTTCAAATACTAACTTAGCTTGTGATTTACAAAATTGATATCGAAATTCATGTTGCTACATTGTATTTTGCAATCGTGATTGCTTATAGATAGTTGAATGTTGTAGTTGGCATCACTTCTTATTATTAATATTTTTCGCTTTTGAATTATAACCAATGTTTCATATATATAAGATGTTGTAAGGGGATTATAGGTGATTAAGAATTGAGAATTTATATTTAGAGATGAAATTCATGTTCTAGAGAGAGAATCAGAGTTAACAAGCTTAAGAGTGGATGCAAAGAATTAGTGTCTCATCCTTGCTATCATCAAGGTCCTTTATTGAAGAAACTTTGTATTTATTTCATTAGAAATAAGAATTCAAATTAATAACATGCTTGATGCCCACTTACTCAATGTGTTGGATCTCTCTTCGATATCCAAGTGATAATTAATTAAGTTTTTTGTTTTGATATTGGCTAGATGCTAAAGAACTCTAGTGCATGTGGTTGATAAAGAGTTGCTATAAAGGATAGTATAATCATCAATGACCTTACAAACTTTTTAATAAATAATAATAATAATAGTTGGTTAAATCCAAGAATAAGTTAGCATTTCAAATGTTGGATCTATCTAAAAATAAGGCTAACGAAACCACAAATTTTTTTAAAGAAAATAACTAAATTAAGCATAGTGTTGTCATACTAAACTATTCAACATATTTAACAAGTTCTAATGTCAATAATAATAGAGCTAACCAAAGTCTTAAAGTCCCAATTAAAAACTAACAAGACTAAGAACTATATTTTTATCACAACAACTGAAAACCAAGTAGAATTTAAAGATTAAATGGAAAAGTGGAGTTCTAATTTTGGTGTTGCATTGGAAGATGTACGGGGTGCATTGAATATTTAATTATATCCTTGCTTTTAGAATGTAAATTTCTATTGTTAATCAAAGTTTATTTAAAATTATGTTAATTTTCGCCTTAAGAAGATGCCTTTAAAACTGAAATTAGTTATAGTATGTTGAAATGAGTCTAAGATGACTGAATAAGGTGGGGCTTCTCTTTTAGGGTTATCACTAATGATGATTTTTAGCTTTATGATATGACTAAAAGATAACAGTAAGTACACGTGCCGAATCAAGTACTATAATAATAAATAGAGTATATCGTTCTACGGATTGAGTGTCAAATTTCTAAGTTAATTACTAGTCGTCTAAGTTATATATTTTATCCAACAATAATAATATAAAAATATAAACTCTTTTTTATTTAAATAATAATAAATTTTTATATTTTAATGATAGATAGGTGAATTTATTTTAATAATTTAAATTAGTACTATGATTTTGAGTAATTTTAATGTTTTCCAAATTAAATTAAGTTATGTTGTGCACAACATCGTAATGCTGAAAATGCAGCACCTAAACGCTAGTTCTATTTTCTATTTTTTAAATATGTGATATGAGGAACATATATGCTATACTTTCTATCTCTAGACCAATATAACCAAATTAATCCCTTCAACCAATTTTTTGCCCAGTGCTGATTAAATTTTGAAATGTTGCTTTTCTTTTTATATACTTTAAAATGAATGTGGGTCCTAAAAATTAAGTGCATCAAATTATCACTTAAAACTACACCCATTTTTTTTTTCCTATTGTTTTTCTAAGACTCTCTCGATGACTCTAGATCACAATAATTTTTAACATTACAATTGACCAAATTATATATAAATGAAGCTTAGGGAAAATCAAAACACAATAAACATTGATAGCACACTAATTTTCTTATATTAATATTTTACAAACAAAATTTAATACATAATAACTCTCAAAATTCACCTAAGTCACAACACAATTTAGCTACTCATAGTACAAAGAAATAGATCCATGAATCAGACCAAAGGGATAACTAGAGAAAAAGGAAGAATGAACTGAGTAATTCTTCTAAATCTACTCTTGACTACCTCCTTTCTATTTCCTGGTAGAGAACTACAATGAATTCAGCATGCAAACTCCGTCTTATACCTTCTTCTTAGCTTCAGCAGAAACAAGCACAATTTAATGAATTCACTACAATACTATCACTAGCACTTATACAACTTTGCATTTGGAGTATCACTCCCAAGTGTCATGCACTACACACACTAGACTCACATCCGATATAAAACTTTTTTACACTAAAATATCACTTATATTTATAACTCTTAAGCCCACTAGTTATTGTCCACTCTCCTTGAAAACTACTATATTCATTTTCTAGAACTACTAAAACTGTTATGTTCAAGCAATGAAGCTACGATGCTGGTTTTGTAACGCCTAGGCATTATGCTCCATGATATTTGGCTTTAAATTTCTGATACTAGTGCTTCAGCGCTCCAATGTAGCATAGTGGCTTTGTGTTAGGCACCTTACTTGCAAATCTAGCGCCATAATATTGTCTTTTCTATCTTGAGTCTTTATTTTAATCTTCTTATAGCATCACGGTGTTGGTTTTGCTCTGCTTGCTATCTTCATACCAAAATTTCTTAGGTCCCCAATGCAGTTGATTTTTATGCCAAGACATTGAGTCCTCTGTTTAGGGCTTCAAATTAGGTTTGATCTAGCACCATGATATTATTTTATAGCACCTAGGCATTAGGGCCAATTTTTTGTACTTTTCTCCATAATTTTAGATTTTTTCTGTTTATAAAAAATTAACTATAAAAGCATATTTTTCACACATTTTAAGCATAATTTAGGCATAAAATATAATTAAATTTTCACATAATTAGTGCAAGTCACTTTACATAAGAAAAAAAATTATAAATATGTTGAGAAAGACAATCTAAGAGGATCTCACGATCAAATATCTTAAAAAAATTATATTTAGCTAAATTGGTTTATCATTTTAATTTTTAGAAGTCATATATAAGATTGATGGGTTTGAATTTTAGTTTGAATTGAAGTTGACTTAACTTGAAATTATGAGTAAAAAATACTTGATCTCGAGGAAGCTCTCAATTAAAAAATAATCGATTTATAATTTTGATCATAGTCTAACCCAAATGATAATCGTATAGTAACTTTAATTTTTTTTCTTTTTGAGTTATCAATTTGTCATATTGTATCCTTTTTGATATGCTACTTAATCAGTAATTTGCTCAAATAGATAATGTTTTACAGTTGATATACAATCAAACATGATTTTGATGCAATTTTTGAGCTAAGTGCTTCCAAAATAAATTTAGGATAATCAATCTATCAATTTTGACAAGTTTATAGAAAACTAAATATTTAAATAAAACAAACCTAATAGCACCAACCTAAAGTACTGTAAATTGACTCCAAATGAGCTCAAATCAAACAATTAAAGTATTAATTCAAAAGTCAAATGATCTATAAATTTTTCATGCTTATAATGAATTGTACTATACAATAAGGATTCAACGAACTTAAGATTACTCAAATTGGAGGTCATTAAAATATTTAAATGTTAAAAAATTATTCTTTGATTAAAGGATTCGATATGAATTATCAGATGTGTTTTAAGATTTTGAGTAAACTTATCAAAATAACTCGTACAAAATCTTATAAATAGAGCTTGATTCTTAACATAAGAAAAAAAAGGAGCTAATAGTTAAGCTTAAGAGCTTAAGACCAGTGTGACCACTATCGGCAATAGTTGATGACCACCACTAGTGACCATTGAAAATCATATAGTATTTTTATTTCTTGGTTGTTGTTTTCTAAATTTTATACAATAAAATAATGAATAATCATTCATAATTTTGTTACCCCACCTTCTCTACTTGAAGAGAATAGTGAAATTATGTAACTTATTTTCACTAGTGGATTATTTTGATTGAGCTAGATCCTATAGTTTTATTCTTTTTGAAATTTCTATGTAAATTTTTTGATATTTCTTGTATTTTTTTCTATTATATATGTGTATATGAGATCTTCATATAAATTTAAGATATAAAATTCTTACTTTATTGTTATGAATTTTCTTGCACACAACAATAATATTTTGTAAGAATAAGGCACTTTTTTTCCCAACTAGAAGAATGCATCATGTTGGACATAAATAGTTGAAAATTATTCAATCGTTAAAAATAATTTATTATATATTTGAAATTATAATATTTCACTCCTCTTCTTCTTCTTATTTGAAAAAAAAAATGATTATAAAGTTATGAGTGCTTTGAAATTTACATATTTAACACATAAAGTTTAAAATTTATAAAAATGATAGGTAAAAATATCAAATTGAAATGAGTCTAAGATGACTGAATAAGGTGGGGCTTCTCTTTTAGGGTTATCACTAATGATGATTTTTAGCTTTATGATATGACTAAAAGATAACAGTAAGTACACGTGCCGAATCAAGTACTATAATAATAAATAGAGTATCATTCCCACGAGGATTGAGTGTCAAATTTCTAAGTTAATTACTAGTCGTCTAAGTTATATATTTTATCCAACAAAATAATAATATAAAAATATAAACTCTTTTTTATTTAAATAATAATAAATTTTTATATTTTAATGATAGATAGGTGAATTTATTTTAATAATTTAAATTAGTACTATGATTTTGAGTAATTTTAATGTTTTCCAAATTAAATTAAGTTATGTTGTGCACAACATCGTAATGCAAAATGCAGCACCTAAACGCTAGTTCTATTTTCTATTTTTTAAATATGTGATATGAGGAACATATATGCTATACTTTCTATCTCTAGACCAATATAACCAAATTAATCCCTTCAACCAATTTTGCCCAGTGCTGATTAAATTTTGAAATGTTGCTTTTCTTTTATATACTTTAAAATGAATGTGGTCCCAAAAATTAAGTGCATCAAATTATCACTTAAAACTACACCCATTTTTTTTTCCTATTGTTTTCTAAGACTCTCTCGATGACTCTAGATCACAATAATTTTTAACATTACAATTGGCCAAATTATATATAAATGAAGCTTAAGGAAAATCAAAACACAATAAACATTGATAGCACAATAATTTTCTTATATTAATATTTTACAAACAAAATTTAATACATAATAACTCTCAAAATTCACACAAAATCACAACACAATCAAGTTAGCTACTCATAGTACAAAGAAATAGATCCATGAATCAGATCAAAGGGATAACTAGAGAAAAAGGAAGAATGAATTGAGTAATTCTTCTAAATCTACTCTTGACAACCTCCTTTCTATTTCCTGGTAGAGAACTGCAATGAATTCAGCATGCAAACTCCGTCCTATACCTTCTTCTTAGCTTCAGCAGAAACAAACACACAATTTAATGCTTTATAATTCACTACAATACTATCACTAGCACACTATACAACACACTGCATTTGGAGTATCACTCCCAAGTGCTGTCACTGCACTACACACACACTAGACTCACGTACTGATATAAAACTTTTTTACACTAAAATATCACTTATATTTAGAACTCTTAAGCCCACTACATAGTTATTGTCCACTCTCCTTTGAAAACTACTATAATCATTTTCTAGAACTACTAAAACTGTTATGTTCAAGCGATGAAGCTACGATGTTGGTTTTGTAACGCCTAGGCATTATGCTCCATGATATTTGGCTTTAAATTTCTGATACTAGTGCTTTAGCGCTCCAATGTAGCATTGTGGCGTTGTGTTAAGCACCTTACTTTGCAAATCTAGCACCACAATATTGTCTTTTCTATCTTGAGTCTTTATTTTAATCTTCTTATAGCATCGCGGTGTTGGTTTTGCTCTGCTTGCTATCTTCATACCAAAATTTCCTAGGTCCCCTTGCGGAGCTGATTTTCCTGTGCCAAGACATTGAGTCCTCTGTTTTAGGGCTTCAAATTAGGTTTGATCTAGCACCATGATATTATTTTTATAGCACCTAGGCATTAGGGCCAATTTTTGTACTTTTCCCATAATTTTAGATTTTTTTCTGTTTCAACATAAAAATTAATTATAAAAGCATATTTTTCACACATTTTAAGCATAATATAGGCATAAAATATAATTAAATTTTCACATAATTAGTGCAAGTCACTTTACATAAGAAAAAATTTATAAATATGTTGAGAAAGACAATCTAAGAGGATCTCACGATCAAATATCTTAAAAAAATTACATTTAACTAAATTGATTTATCATTTTAATTTTTAGAAGTCATATATAAGATTGATGGGTTTCAATTTTAGTTTGAATTGAAGTTGACTTAATTTGAAATTATGAGTAAAAAATACTTGATCTCGAGGAAGCTCTCAACCTGACCTAAATAATAATCGATTTATAATTTTGATCATAGTCTAACCCAAATGATAATTAGGTATAGTCAAACTTTAATATTTTTTTTCTTTTGAGTTAAGCTCAGATCAATTTGTCATATTGTATCCTTTTTTGATATGCTACTTAATCTGAATAATTTGCTCAAATACATATAATGAATTTTACAGTTGATATACAATCAAGCATGATTTATGATGCAATTTTTGAGCTAAGTGCTTCCAAAATAAATTTAGGATAATCAATCTATCAATTTTGACAAGTTTATAGAAAACTAAATATTTAAATAAAACAAACCTAATAACACCAACCTAAAGTAGTGTAAATTGACTCCAAATGAGCTCAAATCAAGCAATTAAAGTATTAATTCAAAAGTCAAATGATTTATAAATTTTTCATGCTTATAATGAACTGTACTATACAATGAGAGATTCAACGAGCTTAAGATTACTTAAATTGGAGGTCATTAAAATATTTAAATATTAAAAAATTATTCTTTGATTAAAGGATTCGATATGAATTATCAGATGTGTTTTAAGATTTTGAGTAAACTTATCAAAATAACTTGTACAAAATCTTATAAATAGAGCTTGATTCTTAACATAAGAAAAAAGGAGCTAATAGTTAAGCTTAAGAGCTTAAGACCAGTGTGGCCACTATCGGCAATAGCTGATGACCACCACTAGTGACCATGGAGCCAAATCATATAGTATTTTTATTTCTTGATTGTTGTTTTCTAAATTTTATACAATAAAATAATGAATAATCATTCGTAATCTTGTCACCCCACCTTCTCTACTTGAAGAGAAAAGGAAAATTATGTAACTTATTTTCAATAGTGGATTATTTTGACTGAGCTAGATCCTATAATTTAATTCTTTTTTAAATTTCTATGTAAATTTTTTGATATTTCTTGTATTTTTCTTTATTATATATGTGTATATCAAATCTTCATATAAATTTAAGATATAAAATTCTTACTTTATTGTTATGAATTTTCTTGCACACAACAACAACATTTTGTAAGTCTAAGGCACTTTTTTTCCCAACTAGAAGAATGCATCATGTTGGACATAAATAGTTGAAAATTATTCAATCTTAAACCAATTTGCTAAATAATATTTGTTACATGTAAAAAAGTTCATAACGGTAAATATAAATTAAGTCATAACATAATAAAAATATCTAATACACACACAAATAATAAGAGATGATAAGATTTTTAATAAAAAAAACCTAAATGAAGAGTAAACCAATGTGGTTTGGCTCATAAAAATAATTTATTATGTATTTGAAATTATAATATTTCACTCTTCTCCTTATTTTGAATTTGAAGAAGATGATTATAAAGTTATGAGTGCTTATTAGTTTGAAATTTACATATTTAACACATAAAGTTTGAAATTTATAAAAACAACAGGTAAAATATCAAATTGAAATAAAAAATATCACTTCCATTAAAAATGCCCAACTACATCACAGCTCCATCGCCTACCCGTCGCCCTGCGCTGCAGCTCGCATCGTCGCCCGCCCTTCACCGCTTGCATCGTCGCCCTTCGCCGCCGCTGTCGGCCTAATCAATATGCTCATCCATACCAATTTTGTAAACAAAGAGGAGTTTTAATTTGGAGACATCGACGAACGAAATCACCTCACCTTCTCCTTTCCTTCCTGTCTTTAGCCCTAGTTTTTTATTGTTGTTGGGAATGATTTTATTCTAATTTAATCATCGACGCTATTTCCTACAAGAAATACAAATGCATCGTCGTTATCGGCTCATATAGAGCGATTGCCAGTTGCAAAAGCCACCTATAAAAACTTAAGTGATGCATTGGAATTTGATCGCTAAGGCCATCTAACTTTTATTCTGCCATATTCGAAACAATAAGAGTTTTTTCTTTCCTGCTACAGGCTTAATTTCTCTTCCTCCCCTTTTTGAACAATATGTGGATAGGGTTGATGGAGTATGCAGTGAAAGCGGGCGACGATGCAGGCAGAGACAAAGGCTGATGGGGGTGATGGTGGTGGAGCTATGACTTAGTTTGACATTTTCGTAACAATTTTTTTATTTAAATTTGATATTTTAAATATAGTCTGTAAATAACAAATTTTAGATGTTAAATATGTTTTTTTTTTGGAAGAATTTGAGAGCCTTAGCTCAATTATATTCCAAAAGAAGAGATTAGTAAAAGGTTACAAAGTGAATTCAACTAGTGAATTCAACAAACAACACAACAAAAACCTATAAGGAAACAACAGAACAGACAGAAAAGGAAAAGTAATTACAACTCTTCCCAAAAAAGGAACTGATGCAGGACCATTTGGCTTACATACAAAAAAAAGCACAGCACCAACAGCATCCAATAGCACCCAAAACAAAACTTACAACAAGTGTTTAGTGTTAAATTTTACTCTGGACTCAGACATCGATCAAAGCCAAGATAGCTCCAACCCAAAAAAAAAAGTAAGGCAATGCGGAAGACCCTCTGACCATCCAGGTTGAAGAAAGAACTCCATCCAAGGTTCTGTGTTGTGCAACCAAGCTGAGCCAAAACAACCAAAAACCGATTGGTAATATATAAGTCATCATCGCCCGATCCGATACGAACAACCACGAACCTCTTTGGCAAATCGAGTGAATCTGTTCCTCCAACCCAAAAAATATTCAGAACACTTGCCCAAGAGTCCTTGACTTCCCATCTAGCGCTTTAAAGGCAATTGATCCATAATTTGATCGATTAAGAGAAGAGAAGAAAAGAGATGAGTCTTTTATTTCTTTCGCCAAATGCGAAACTAAAACATCAAGACATAAATAGTGAAGCCTTTTAATAATTTTGTGCATCTTGGGTTCCAAACTATTCAACACTTGTTGTAATGTAGATTGCATTAAAAAAAATTGCCATTAGGAAGAATACTTCTGATCAGATGCATCGAGAAGGGGCACTCAAAGAAGAGGTGAGAGTGAGATTCAGATTCTTTATGACAAAAACTAGCAAGTAGTTTGTATATTAATCCCTCTTTTAACAAGTAAATCAGATGTCTTTAAACCCCCTAAATAAGCCAACCAGCAATAGATAGAATAATTAACAGCACAACCTGGATACCATATACCTTTATACCAATTTACCGAAGGCATATTTTCAAAGAGAGCCCCTTTAAAGTCACTAGTTGTAGGGGTACGCTTTGAATCCCATGCAATCCAATCCTCTCCTCCTGTAATAGTAATAGAATCAATAGTAGCAAATAGCAGTGGGAATTCATCAGCAAGCTGTGTAGGCATTCTCCATCTACCCTCCGTTATAAAATAGCTAAGCTTTGTATCATTGTAAATAGACAGGAAGTTTCGGTCATTGGAATCCAAAGATTCAATCATTGTTTTATTAACACACCAAGGATCATATAGGAGAG
Organism: Cymbidium sinense; assembly: GCA_021442155.1. Taxonomy (NCBI): domain Eukaryota; kingdom Viridiplantae; phylum Streptophyta; class Magnoliopsida; order Asparagales; family Orchidaceae; genus Cymbidium; species Cymbidium sinense. Next base: position 260,267,121 of record CM038215.1, on the reverse strand, counting down.
AAAAAGTATTACCATCCCCAATGTGGTAGGATATTTTGTCACGAAAACGGTTTGCATATAGTTTCAATTCCTTCCACATAGGGGAGATTTTGCGAATGGAATTACTCCAAATTGATCCATATTTCTGATTACACCAAATTGCAAAGAAGGAGTCCTGCTTAAGAGTCTTCCACATGATTTTGATCTTACATAAAGAATTAAGGGAGAAAGCCGAGAGGATTCCAATTCTCCTTTTTTCCTTGGGGCGAGAGGTTTTGTCCCAAGAAATAGTAATTAGTTTATTAGAATCCCCATTATGATAGAAAAAGCGAGCAGTGAGAGAGTAAATGCTCTTTTAAAACACCCTTTGGAATCATCATTGATCTAAACCAAGATGAAATTAAGTTGTTAACCGAGGATCTAAGTAATTGCAACCTTCCTCCAAGAGACAAAATTTGCATTTCCAACTAGCCAACTTTGAAGTTTATCAAATAAGCTAGAGAAGTTTATAAGTTTAGGAGATCCCAAAGTTAGGGAAGACCCAAATATTTGATTGGAAAAGTATCACGAGATATATTAAGAATGCTGCATAGACTTTCCACTTCTCTTGAGCCTTTTGAAAAACAAATGAGAGATTTATCATGATTAACCATAAGTCCAGTATATTTTTTTAAACTTTCTAGACAAAATTTTAGAGATCCCATAGAAAGGCTATCAGCAACACCAGTCACAAGAAGGTCATCTGCAAAAAGCAAGTGAGAAATTTTGCATGTCCCTGCAGTAAGAGGTCTATATCTAAATAAATTGACCTCTCTGTCTATTAAACAAGAGAACGTGTCAATGGCTAAAGTAAAAAGGAAAGGTGATAATGAGCAGCCTTGTCTAAGTCCATGTTTTGAGGAAAAGTAACCTTTAATTTCCCCATTTAGAGTAATTGAGAAAGGGACATCTGTAATACATGCCTTCACCCAATTAATGAATCTAGGGGGAAATCCAAATGAGTGAAGCCTATGCAGAAGAGCCTCCCGGTTAATAGAATCAAATGCCTTCATGAGGTCTAGTTTTGCAAGAAAGCCACCATGAGAATGATTGTGAAACAACTCATTACATATTTCATAAGCCATAGTTATATGAAATATCCCTTCCTTTAATAAATGCAGATTGAGAATTAATTAAGAAAGGAAGGACCTTCTTAAGTCTAGAAGCAAGAACCTTAGCAATGACTTTATAAAAGTGTTGCAAAGTGATATAGGTCTATAGTCAGACAATAAATTGGAGTGCTTAACTTTAGGAATTAAGGTGATCAGAGAGTGTTTCAGTCGATTCGAAATCTTCTGAGTTTTGAAAAAGTGGTGTGCTGCATTTAAAAAAATTCTTCCTGTAACATCCCATGAAGCAGAGAAAAATTTGAAATTGAAACCATCAGATCCTGGAGATTTGTTCTCATCTTGTTTAATCTTTGCTTGAATTTCCGATCACTAATATCGACTTCCAAGCTCATAGCAAGATCGAGAGAGAATTCCGATGAAATCCGCAATATAAAAGAATCGAGTTGCTATTGGAAAAGTCTTTGAATAGTACACGCTAATTTCCTCAATTGAATCCGGTCATTTAAAATTCCTTTATCGGTAGAAGCTCCCTAATGCAGTTGGAACTTCTTCTTTCTATTGAGAAATAAAGGAACTTGAGATCATCATCAGAGGAAGTTTGCCAATGAGCCTTTGCTCGTTGCTTAACCCAAGCATTTTCCATTTGTATTAGATTAAGGTAAGAGTCTTTAGTTTCCTTGGCTTCAACCATAAGATGGGTATCATTAGGATTCCTTTCCATCTTTTCAAGTATGTCATTTTGATTCCTTTTAGCTTCATCAATTTGGATTTGCAGGTGAGAGTAACTTCTCATAGATTCTATGAGCGCTCTTTTAACATTGGATAGTTTATTAGCAAGGACAAAAATAGGATCCCCTGCAACATAATTCTTCCAAGCAACTTTAGTGACCTCCAAGAAATCAGGTGAGAGAAACCAATGATTTCTAAACATAAACCGTGTAACCCGAACACTCATATGGTTTAAAAAGATAATGAGAGGGGAATGATCTGAAGAGAGAGGGGGTGGAACTTTGTAAAAAGAAGTAGGATATTTTTCAAGCCAACTAACATTGCATAAAGCCCTGTCTAATTTGGAGAAAATGGGGTTATTAACTTGCTGATTAGACCAAGTGTAAAATAAACCCGTACAAGGAAGATCCAGTAATTCGCAATCTTGTACACAGGTAAAAAAGGATTGGGTGTTAGAATGAGACAGAGGAATACCTCCCGATTTTTCCTTACTTGAAAGACAGCAATTAAAATCACCCATCAGCAACCAAGGATCCGAAATGTCAACAGCAAGTTCCCTTAGAGAATGCCAGAGAGAGTTTCGAGATTGAGAATCATTTTCAGCGTATATGCAGGTTAAAAAAAAAAGAAGGGTTGCCATTAAAAGAAACAGAACCATGGATGAACTGATTAGAAACTACCCGAGGCTTAAAGTCAATTCGCTCAGAGCACCATTTAATCCAGATGCGGTCGCCACCTCAAAATTAGAACAACAGGATTTAGAAGTGAGCATCAAAAATTTACAAAGAAAGGGATTAAGAGAAGCTTCAGAGTTGATCTTTGTTTCCAGAAGGCAGAACAGATCCAATCTAAATTCCTTAATAAGTCTCAAACAATCCATTTGACCCCGCAAGGCCCTAACATTCCATTTTAATTTGGGGTCATTGAGAAGAAGAAGAGGAGGGTTTTTTACCCTTTTTGTGTTTACCTTTCTGATTGGAATATGCCGTAATAGAACTTACTTTCAAGTCTTCTCCTTCATGGTTTGGATTGGTCGGAGAGTTAGTAATTTTTCCCTTAATCTGACCATTAGATTATTCTGCCTTGGGAGAGGAGAGGAAGATCGGGTCAACACCTGCGGGGTAGAAGAACAAGACTGACCTTCCAAAATATTTGTGTCCTCATAGATAGATAAATCTTCTGCTTGTCCAGGAATATGGTCTGGTTGGGGAGAAAGAGTGGGAGTTTGATTAAGATCTATTGATAGAACACTTTGTGGGATCACAGCTTCAACCTCAGCTTCCGTATGTATAATTTCATCCTATAGAATCTCACCTTGCTCAGCCAAGGCTGAGAAGTTATTTGCTAAGGCGACGATGTGACATGACGACTTCGGCTCCTTCCCCTATTTGGGACTCGATTGGACTTTGGATGTTGAGGCAAAGCTTTACCCCGAGAACAAGTATTATCATGTGTGTGAATGTATTGCACTTGGAACACGCCGGTTTCAATCATTACACAATTGGCTGATCAATTTTCTTCCCATTCATGTTAATAGGAATCGAGTCAGGTAGAACCGAGGATGTAGTGATCTGCACACAGAGCCGAGCGAAGGTAATACGTGCTTTGGAAGCCGTAAGGTTATCTACTGCTAAAGGGACTCCAATCATGCTTCCAATTTTCGAAAAACCTTTTTCGTTCCAATAACATAATGGAAAATTTGGTAACTTGATCCATAGAGGAATCTCAATCACCTGATCCTTGGAAGGTGAAAGTCCCAAGTCCATTTTTGAAATATGAATGGCCAACCATTGAGAAAACAAGGCTTGTCATTCCAAACAGCATCATAGTCTTCCATACATGAAAACTTAAATAAGAAGGAGTCACCTTCGAGGGAGAGCAATTCAAGTGTCCCCTTGAATCGCCATTTCTTTCTAACCACCGCCAGTAGAGAACCGTAGTAAGGGCGCTTTCCTATGGCATGACCAACTAGAGACAAATTCCACTCCAGCTGACCTTCCATTAGATCTTCCTCAGAACAATACTTAGGTGGAATAAAGGATAAGGGGAAACCTCTATTTTTTCATTTTGAGCAAGTAACAACTCCTTCCGTTACATTGACCACGGATTCCATGAGGAAGCGCCTGACCAAGTAGAAGGGGAATTAGAAGAAAGAGGTGGAAAAAATTGCTAATGGTACCCATGGGGATCTGGGAAAGCACTGAGGCGATGCAGTAAGAGCCGGTCGAGAGAAATGGAAGTGGATAAGCAGAAAAAGAAGAGGTTGGATGTTAAGGAATGAGTAGGGTGAGGAGGAGGGAGGCGCCGGCAGAGAGCTCAAAACCAGGAGGAGCCCTAGCCACATTCAGGAGATTCTTTTGAAAATATAAGTAAGAATAGAGGAGATTCTTTTGAGTCTGATGTTAAATATGTAAAATTTCATTGTTTTTATGCGCATTGTATATAAATTCTCCTTTCTATTATAAAATTATTAAGCGGTATTTTATTTATTTAGAGGATAAAATAAGCTAAATGTAGAGAATTTAATTTTTTGAGTATTTGATATGGTACAAAGTAAAATTTTAATGCATTTATAGTGTATTTAAAATACATTAGAATGATCAATTTAGGTGTATTTGGAATTACCGATTTAATTCTAAATACCCCTGTAAAGTGTTTGTCATGCCGTCGGCGTGCCGTTGCCGCGCTCGCGCTGCGTAGACCATCGTCGTTGCCGACCTCTCGTCGTCGATCCACGGGCGACGGTCATCATTGTCGCCATCACCGCCCTTTGTTGTGACCTCGTCTGTGCGCCGGGCCACGCCGCCACCATCGCCATTGCCCGTAAGCACCATTGATTGCCGTCGACCATAGCTGCCGTCGCGCTTGTCGCCGTATGTCGCCGGCTTATCGCCGTGCCGCTTATCATCGCCCGCTCATATGATCGTCGGACGTCCTTCGCCGTAGATAATCTCAAAACACTTTATATTACATTTATTTTGCCAAACAAAAAAATTCATATATTTATAGAGTTTTCAATCAAACAAATTAAAGTAATCTAAATACATGATATTTATTTTACATTATATTCAATTTACTTTATGCTCTAAATACACGCAATCAAACGACTCAATAATGATAACTTGAGAATAATGGATTACTATAGCTGTATGGAAAATAGTTAGGCTACAACAGCTTTTAGTTATCTATTTCAAAAACTTTCAGCATTTCTACTTGTTGCGTGCTAGAAAACTACACGGTAGTAAAGTTTTCTTTCATTGAAATCCATCACACACACGTATTTAAAGAGTGAACAATAACACTCAATTTTTACGTGAAAAATCCAAAAGAGGGAAAAATCAAGAAAAAGCTTTCAATATGTATCTATTTGAGTACAAGATCTTCTTGATCCGGATTACTGGTGTATATGAGAAAAGAACAATGTATGTGATATGATCGGTTGTATTCTAGTAGCAGAATGATGGTGAGCGCGAGCAATCACCGTGTAATCGAAAACAATTCGGCAATGCAGGAACAATCACTTGCAGAAATGCAGGGAACAATCACTAGTAGAAATCATCATGATGGAGATCGACAAAGATTGGCGGCAGATCAAGCGGTGGCCGGCGGCGGTTGGACGGCCGTCAGTGGCGACGATTGTGCTTGGAGGATTTTAGAGCTCTTTCCTCTTTATTGCTTGGGCCTCTCTCATATGAGGAATGAGAGGCTATTTATAGATTGGAGGAGTGACGTCTCTGTAAATAAATGCAAAACCCGTACCACTCCACTTCATCGACGGCTCAAAATGATCCCCTTGATCATATGATGTATTTTGTGTATTAAAATGCTCAAATGAAGTCGGAATTATGATATCTTGGGCTTGTTAGATTCGGCTCATCAAGACGCTCGATTTGACTATAAACACTCCATGTTTAAGAGTCGATTGATAATAAATATTTGATCTCGGTTAATCTTGATTCACGATTAGATTGCTTTCTACGTCAAGATTCCTGCTTCGACTAGAGGAATTTTCAGGGTCATATCAGTTGCCCCTATTTTTAGATGATATTATCTCAATCATCAAAAAATATATGTGCCAAGAACTTAAAAATAGTAAATTCTTCAACAAAATCTGCTGGTCCATTAACTACATATTTTGAGAGAACAAATCTTTATGTAAGCACAAGATTATGACTACGGAAGCAGATGCACAGCCACAAATATGTGTAGATATGTGCGAGGGCCTTGAAATTTTGAGATTACGAACCCATCTGGGTCTCTATGGGGTCTACGTGGGGGTCACTGGCCGTGGGTGGAATGGCGGACGGCGCGAGGCGAGCAGCCATGGCGCACGCCCAAGAGGATTTTTTTGTCCGTTTTAACCCGTTTTTGCCTTTTTGACGGTTTTGAGCAATTTTTTGCGGTTTTTGACGATTTTGGACGGTTTCTCTTTGATTTTTTTACCTTTTTGTCCTTATAGGGTCTATAAAAACCCTAGGGCCAAGGGAGAAGACACATTCTCTTATTCTTGAGAGAAGGTCGTTCGGAGGCGATCAAGACCCGTAGTTTATACGGCAATGCTCCATTTTTCTCTCGAAAGAGGTGTTAACTAACCTCGTCGGACCGACTGGTTGGGCGATCAAATAATTCAGCATCGTTTTCCGCGAAAGAGGTGTCAAGCGACCTCGTCGGCCGGGTTCGGATCAAGACCGTAGTTCATATGATAAACTCCGGTTCTCCCGAAAGAGGTGTCAACTAACCTCATCGGACCGACCGGGTTTGGAAGCGATCAAGAAGCGATAAGCAAAGCGGGGTTGATGGCGATGCACGGCGATGGTGGCCGGCGATGGTGGTGGCGGCGGTAACCGCGGTGGTGGCGAATCCAGCGGCGATGGTGGTGCGGAGATGCCGCGGCGATGGTGGCGGCGATGGCCGGCGGCGGTGGATTCTGAGGTTGGTGGCAAGCCGGTTGTCAGCGATGTAACCGGTAGAGTAGTTAAGGCAATAGCGTCGTAGTCAGCCGCCGGATGGCAAGATAAATTGATGGCCAAACGAAGATGCCGGCGATAATTCAGCGATAACCGGCAGTAATCAGCAGCGGACCAGCTACTGAGGTTAGTGGTCGAGGTTGTCAGCGGTAGCGGTAGGTAGTAACAGCGGCCCCGTCAGTAATGTGCGAGATGAGACAATAATGATAATGCGAAGATTACCGGCGATAATGGCGCGGACCGACGTAGTGTGCGGTAACCACTGAGGTTAGCGGTCGGCGAAGTGGTCAACAAGCAGCGCAGCGACGGTGGCGATGGCGTAGTCGAAGGGATAGCGAATTGTCGGCGATGAATTGGCGGTGGTGACCGAACGGCGATGATGTTCGATGATGTTAACACGTGGAAGAGGTTGAATTTCCGAGATTTTGACCCATCCGAGGTTGTTTGTCGAGTACCAATTTAAATGAAAGAGGTCGAATTGAATCCGCTGATGATTTTTGACCTATCCGAGGTTGTTTGTCAGGGTGTTACCCGATGACGTTAACATGTATGGAAGAGGTCGTGAGAAGTCCACCAAGGACCTTTTGACTTATCCTAGGTTACCCGATGACGTTAACCTGTATGGAAGAGGTTGAATTTAATCCGCTGAGGATTTTGACCCATCCGAGATTGTTTGTCAGAGTGTTACCTGATGACGTTAACCTGTGAAAGGGGTCGAAGTCCACCAAGGACCTTTTGACTTATCTAGGTTGTTTGTCGAGTCTTTGCTCGATGACGTTAACCTGTATGGAAGAGGTCGTAGAAAGTCCACCAAGGACCTTTTGACCCATCCTAGGTTGTTTGTCAGAGTCTTTACTCGATGACGTTAACCTATATAGAAGAGGTCGTATGAAGTCCACCAAGGACCTTTTGACCTATCCTAGGTTGTTTGTTAGAGTCTTTGCTCGATGACGTTAACCTGTATGGAAGAGATCGATTAAAACATCTATTTGTGGTTGTAGCCAAAGTTGCTCCTTAACGCGGCCTTTTCATTAGTATTCGACTTGCTTCTAATTGATAATCAATTAGATATCAATATCGATTTGGATAATCTTTTGAGATTAAGATTTGCCCCAGTTTCGACAAAATGGAAGGAGCGAAGTTTGATGAATCTTCATTCTTCGCAGCTCCTTAAAAGCTTGAAATGTTATATATGTCGATGGTGGTTTTGATCTTGGGGAACTTGGTCATACAAGATGATATAATGGGAATCGATTTCCACAGAGAAACTATGCGTCTAGAAAACCGATTCTTGAGTAAAAGTTTTCGCCTTAGCTTCGTTGTGAAATCCAGCACACACACAGGTATTTAAAGAGTGAACAATAAAATTTCAGAATTTTTACGTGAAAAATCTTGAAAAGAGGGAAAAACCACGGGGCCTAGCCCAACAAAAAGCTTCCACTATGTATTTGTTTTAGAGTACAAGATCTTCTTGATATCAGGATTACAGAATTGTATATGAAAGAGCAACATATGTGACAACGATCGTTGTAATAGTTCTTAGTAGTAGCGAATGATGGTGGAAGCGGAGAAATCATCGGAAATGTGGGGAATAATTATTGCGCAGAAATGCGAGAACAATCACGGCGAAATGCGAGGAACAATCAGGTAGAAGTCATCATGATGAGAGACAGATATTGACAATGGCGGTGATGGCGGCGGCGTGATGGTTGATAGGTCAGTGGCCGATTGTGCTTGGAGGATATTTAGAGCTCTCTCCTCTTTCTTGCTTGGTCTCCCTCATATGAGAATGAGGAATATGGTGGAGGAGTGGCGTCTCAGTAAATAAATGCAAAACCCATACCACTCCACTTCATGACTCAAAATGATCCCTTGATCATATGATGTATTTTGTGTATTAAAATGCTCAAATGAAGTCAGAATTATGATATCTTGGGCTTGTTAGATTCGGCTCGTCAAGATGCTCGATTTGACTATAAACACTCCATGTTTAAGAGTCAATTGATAATAAATGCTTGATCTTTAATCTTGATTCACGTCAGATTCCTTTCTACGTAATTAGATTTGCGTCTTGAGAGGAATTTTCGTGGTCATATCACTACTTAAAAAATGGATTCTATTCATAGAATTTTAATAAGAACATTTTGATAAATTTAATCAAAAAATTAAAGCATTCAATTGAATTGTTAAATTTTAAAATTATTTAATTTTTTAATTAACATTTAAAAATTTTCATTATATTTTAAGTATTAGATTTAGGCTTATATTAAATAATTTTTAATATTGATTTGTTCTTCTCATCTAGATATTCAATTTGATTATACTTTTATTAAAATTATAGTTCAAATGATTCTAAATTTAATTTAAAAGATCCTATCATGTTGTATTGATAGTATGCTCTATTATTAGATTTTTGAATAATATATTTATTGGCAAGAAAAAAAAGTAGAGTGAAAGTTTACTTTATTTTATTGTAAAATCCAAAGACACACACATATATTTAAAGAGTGAACAAAAAACTAATTTTACGTGAAAATCTAGAAAAGAGGGAAAAATCACTGCCTACAAAGAAAAAGCTTCCACTATATATTTATTTTGGAGTACAAGTTTTCCCGATACGGGATTACAAAATTGTATATGTGAAGGGCTCACAATGGGAATCCTAAAATCAGATAACAATAATAGTCACGCTCGTGACGTAATGTTGCTGGTAGTGATGATGATGAACAACGAATGAAATAACGGCGGTCGCCATGATGGAGACCGACGAGAGATTGAAACGAGGATCGGCGGTGCGGCGGGTTGACAACCGTGAGGCACGATTATGCTCAGGATTTTCAAGCTTTAGAGCTCTCTCCTCTCTCTTGCTTGACCTCCCCTAATATGAGGAATGATGGACTATTTATAGATTGGAGGAGTGACATCTCTATAAATACATGCAAAATCCGAACCACTCCACTTCATCAGACGGCTCAAAATGATTCTTTTGATTTGTTGATGTATTTTAAGTATTTGAATGGTCAAATAAAAGTCAGAATTATGAGATCTTGGCTCGTTAGATCCGGCTCGTCGAGACGCTCGATTTGACTATAAACACTCCATGTTTGAGAGTTATTTAGGATTAAACCGACATCCCGAATTTTCAAGGATATTTTAAGTGCTTGATCTCGACCGCCAACTTGATTAGCTTGCTTTTAGCATCAAGATTCGTGCTTCGACTAGTAGTATTTTAAGTGTCATATCAGTTGCCCTCTATTTTTGGATGACATTATCTCAATCATCCAAAAATATATATGTCAAATACTTAAAATAGCAAATTCTTCAATAAAATATGAGGGTCCATTAACCACACATTTTGAGAGAATGATCTTCATGAGCACAAGATTATGAGATAAAGGTCACGGATGTGTGTAGTATGCGGTGCGATATTTCGGTTATCAATCCCATCTAACGAATCCAAGGCGATACAAGACTGATACGTCATGGCCGGCGAAGTCGACGGGTGACCTCATGGTATGCTACGGACCGGGGGGGTCGCGAATGACGCGCACGGCTACGGGGTTTAACGCGGTCAGAGCGGCTGGGTCACGGCTGGCGATGGTATGAAGCGTGGTCGGCTGCGGCCACGCTGAGCGGCCGGGTGGTGCGGGTTACCGCATACAAGAGACGCGGGTCCAAACGGTTTTGAGCTTTGGGCGCTTTTAATGATTTTATCCTTTTGCCCCTGGGTCTACAACCCTCTAGGTCCAAAGGAGAAGGCACACTTCTTCAATGCTCTAGTGTTACTCTTCTTCTGAGGGTCGTCGCTTGAGGTGATCAAGGCACGAGTTCATATGGCGCTCCGCTCGAAGAGGCGAACCGCCTTTGTTGGACCGACCGGGTTTGAGGCGCATCAAGATCCATACCTATATGAGGTTCTGCTTTCCCTCAAAGAGGCGACGCCTTGTCTGACCAACCGGGTTTGAGGCATCAAAGCCCGTAGTTCATACAGGTTCGATTTTCCTCAAAGAGGCGTTGACCGCCTCGCCGACCGGGTTTGAGGCTATCAAGGCCTGTAGTTCATACAAACAAGGCTCCTGCCCTCGAAGAGGCGTTGACCGCCTTATTGATCGAAGTGCTCGAGGCTATCAAGACCAGAGTTCATACCTGGCGAGGTTCGATTTTCCCTCGAAAGAGGCGCACCGCCTTATCGACCACCGAAGTTTGAGGTGATGATCGGTGACGATAACCGGCGATGGTGATGACGAGCGGTGGCGGCTGGCATCAGTAGTTAGCGGGGATGACCGGCGACGATGGTGGTGACCGGCGGAGATGGTCGACGATGATGGTGGCGGTGACCGGCGACGGTGGTTGGCGATCGACGGGTGGTTGGCGCACAATGGATAAGCATGATCGAGAATTCTGGGACGACCGCTACATAATGGTCACCGACGAAATTGCCTATGGCGCGCAACGGCAATCTTAGTGCCATGGGTTGGCCGACGGGGTGGTCGAAGAATAACCGGCGACGGCAGAGTCGACGGGCAATCGGCGCAGGTCGGCGGGATGACCGGCCACGATGGTGGTGACAGATTACCGGATGATGGTAAGCGCAGCGACCGGGCGATGCGCTATGGCGGCGGACCTACATGCGGTTGGTGGCCAACGGGTGGCCGCGAAGGTAACCGGCAACGTAGTCGACGGCGATCGACGCTAATCGGGGATGACCGCGACGATGGTGGTGACCGCGAAAATGCCGCGATGGTTGGCCGCATTGCAAGGCGGTGCGGACGCGACGGTGGTTGGCGGCCAACGAGGGTTTTTGACCTATCCGAGGTTGTTTGTCAAAGTGTGACTCGATGACGTTAACCCGTTGACATTAAACTATGTGGAAGAGGTTGAATCAATCCGGGCCAAGATTTTGACCCATCCGGTGCGTTTGTCGAAAGTGTTACCCAACGACAACCTGCGGTGGAAGAGGCCGCGGGAAGTCCACCAAGGACCTGACTTATCAGGTTGTTTTCGTCGAGTCTGCTTCTACGACATTAACCTATGTGGAAGATGTTGAATCAATCACCGAGGATTTTCGACCTATCCGGTTATTCGTCGTGTTACCCGGATGACGTTAACTCAGATAAGAGATCAATCCGCTAAGATTTTTGACCTATCCGAGGTTGTTTGTCAGAGTCTTTGCTCGATGACGCTAACCTATGTGGAAGAAAATTGAATCAATCGGAGATTTTGACCTATCCGGTGTTTGTCGCGTGTTACCCGGCGACATTAACCTTTATGGAAGAGGTCAATTGAATCCGCTCAAGGATTTTGATCTATCTCGAGATTGTTTATCGAGTGTGACTCGGCTGATTGCTAACCTCGTATGTAAGAGGTTGAATTGACTCGGGATTTTGACCCATTCGAGGTTGTTTATCGTAGTGTTACCCGCTGACGCTAACGTGTTGAAGAGGTTGAATGAACTGAGATTTTGACCCATCCGAGGTTGTTTGGTCGAGTGTTACCCGGCGACGCAACCTGTATGGAAGAGGCCGTGGAAAGTCCACCGCGACCTTTTGACTTATCCTGCTGTTGTTTGTCGAGTCTTGGTCGATGACGTTAACTTATGTGGAAGAGGGTATGGAGGTCGAATTGAATCGAGGATTTCACCTATCCGGAGGTTGTTCGTTACCCATGACGTTAACTGTATGGAAGAGGAATTGAATCGGAGGATTTTGACCTATCCGAGGTTGTTTGTCGTGGTGTTACCCGGCGACGTTAACGCATGGATGAGGTCAAATGCCGAGGATTTTGACCTATCGAGGTTTGTCGGTATTTCGATGACGCACTATGTGGAAGAGGCCGGAAGTCCACCAAGGACCTTTTGACCTATCCAGTTGAGTCGTAGTCTTCGATGACGTTAACTTGTATGGAAGAGGTCGAATCAAAATATCCGTTTGTGGTTGTGGTCAAAGTTTCTCCTTAACCTTGGTCTTGTTTTTCCATGAGTATGATTGGAAAATCATAATTTACAAAGCTATATCTCTTCTCAATGTTGAAATATCCTCCAACTTTGACTTATTTCTTGGAATGGTAATCGATTAGATGCTTAACATGGGCGATCTTCGAGATTAAGAGTTGCCCCAATTTTGACAAAATCAAGGAACAAGTTTGATGAATCTTCATTCTTCGCCATGCTCTTTAAAAGCTTGAAATGCTCCATCTCGATGGTAGTTTTGATCTTGTTGGGAAACTTGGTCGTCATACAAGATGAAATAAATGGGAATCTATTTCCAGAATCCCACCACGGCTTGAAAACCAAACCGTAGAGAGTGAAAGTTTAATGCCTTTAGCCTTCATAAGTGAAATCCAAATACATGTATTTAAAGAGTGAACAAGAAAACTCCATAATTTTAATGTGAAAACCTCAAAAAAGAGGGAAAATCACGGCCTAGCCCAACAAAAGCTTCCACTATATATATTTATTTTGCACAAGTTTTCCGACACGAGATTACAAATTGTATATGGAAGGGCGACAATAATCCCAAAATCGACAACAAACCATATAGTCACGCTCGTGTTGTAACAATTGCTAGTGGTAGCATGATGATGAACAACAGGAATAGCCGACGATGAAGGTCATCATGATGACCGACGGAGATTGACGACGGCGAGATGCATGGTTGACAACCTTCGAAAGTGGTGGCATGATTATGCAGGATTTTCGCTTGTGTTCTCCTCTCGCTTGCCTACATGAGGAATGATACTATTTATATGAGGAGTGACATCAGAATACATAAAGAACCACAATTTCATGGATGGCTCAAAAAGAATTTTTAAACTAAGATGATTAAAATTAATTAAATTTTGAATAAAGCTTTTCAAAAAAAATTAATAAAATCTGTTAATTAATCAATATATTATTACATCATTACAATATAAAAATTTTTTTTAAAGAATTTACATACATATCACATAATTCTTATATATTTACATATCTATCATCAGTTAGCTTAAAATTTTTTTTTTTTTGCCTAAATTTTTTTTTTTAAAGGATAATTTTCATACATATCACATAGCATAAAAAATATTTTTTTATTTAAAAAGAGAATTTATATATATATCACAATAATTCTTATGTATTTACATATCTAACATCTAAAGTTAGATATTTACTTATTTAATATTTTTCTATACTTAAAGATACATTTCATTTTTTAAAGTGAATAAAGTGGTATTTTTGATGATATTAAAGATTAGAGTATTATATATGTAAAAATTAAATTTATGTGTTAAATATATAAATACAAGAATTGTGTGGTATTTATATAAATCCATAAAAAAAATACAATTTTATAATTTTGCTGAGAGATCTCAACTTTAATTTATTTTTTTTAATAAATATCTTAATTTTATATTTAAAATATATTTATTTTTATATACATAAAAGATAAATTTTATTACAATTTAATAATCTTTTATATATAAAATTAAAAAATTTATAATATTTATGTAAATATGAAATTTTAAATTTAAATATAAAATATAAGAATGAAGTTCTCTATTAGATGGGATACGTTTAAAAGTATAATAAATTTATAATAAAATTTAGTTTCTATATTATATAAATTTATTATCTATTGATAAATTTAGCTCAATGTATAATAATATGTATACATTTTTATGTAAATATGAAATTAATTTTTATTATAAATTTATTATATATTTTAAACATATCCTCGCCTAAGCAAAATTAAAAAAAATTAGTATTTTTTAAATTTATATATATTCCACAATAATTCTTATGTATTTATATAAATCGATTGCATTGTAAAATATTTTTTTTAAAGAAAATTTACATACAGATCAATATTTTTTATATATTTACGTATCTATCAATATTCAGTAATCTTCTTCTTCTCTCTCTCTTTAGCGTCGATATTTTCTCCGCAATTTTTATTAATATATAATTTAAAATATTTAAAATATATAAATAAATAATTTTAGTAAATAAATAAATTATATAAATAAAGTATATATATATATATATATATATATATATATATATATAAATTTATTTAGTTATTTATATATTTAAATTATATAAATATTTTGTTATATAAATAATTTAAAAATATTTAAAATATATAAATAAATAAATAGTTATTTATATATATATATATTTAATATTATTTATTTATTTAAAATATATAATTAGTTAAATAAATAAATAAATAATTTTAAATTATATAAATATTTAGTTATTTATATATTTAGAAAATATTTAGTTATTTATATATATATATATTTATTTATTATATATTTATTCCTTTCTTTATTTATTTATTAAAAATTATTTATTTATTTATTTTTATATTTTTATATTTTTTATATTTTTTTGTTATTATTATTATTATAGACTTATATATATATAATAATATATATACATATATATATATATATATATAATAAATATTTTATATAAATTATTTTTTAAATTATATTTTAAATATTTTAAATTATTTATATAACTTTAAAATATTTTATATAATTTAAATATATAAATAACTAAATATTTTATAAATATATAACAAAAAATATTTATATAATTTAAAAATTATTTATTTAACTAATTATATTTTTAAAAATAAATATTTGTAAACACATAAATATTAATTAAATATATATATATATATATATATATATATATATATATATATATATATATAATAAATAATATATAATATATATATATATATATATATAACTAATTATTTATTTATAATTTTAAATATTTTTAAATTATTTATATAACTTAAAAATATTTATATAATTTAAATATATATAACTAAATAAATATATATATATATATATATATATATATATTATACATATATATATAATATATATTTTATTTATATAATTTATAAAAATATTTATATAATTTATTTATTTACTAAAAATTATTTATTTATATATTTAACTAATTATAAAAATATATTTAACTAATTATAAATAACAAAAAATATAAAAAATATAAAAATATAAAAAATAAATAAATAAATAATTTTTAATAAATAAATAAATAATAAATATATAATAAATATAAATATATATATATATATATATATATACATAATATAATATAAATATAAATAACTAAATATTTTCTAAATATATAAATAACTAAATATTTATATAATTTAAAATTATTTATTTATTTATTTAACTAATTATATATTTTAAATAAATAAATAACTAATTAAATATATATATATATATATATATATATATATAACTATTATTTATTTATTTATTTTAAATATTTTAAATTATTTATATAACTTAAAAAATATTTATATAATTTAAATATATAAATAACTAAATTTATATATATATAATATATATATATATATATATATATATATATATATATATATATATATATACTTTATTTATATAATTTATTTATTTATTAAAAATTATTTATTTATATATTTTAAATATTTTTAAATTATATATTAATAAAAATTGCGGAGAAAATAACGAAGAGAGAGAGAGAGAGAGAGAGAGGGGAAGACGTCCGCCGTTCCTTGCCATTTAATGGTACGTAAATATATAAGAATTGTTGATCTGTATGTAAATCTTTTAAAAAAAAAAATTTTTAGTTAGTAGAAGTCGCCGTTTAATGGCGACGCTGACTGCACACATTAAGAGCCGTCGTTTAACGACCGCCTATTTTGAAATTTTTTTTAAAAATACGCTTATTCTAATTAAGATTTTAATCATACTTGGTTTAAAAATTTTGCCTCAAAATGATTTCTTAATCTTGATGTATTTTAAGTATTTGAATGCTCAAATGAAATTATGAGATCTTGCCGTTATCCCGGCCGTCGACGCCGATTTATTATAAACACTTATATTTAAGAGTTATTAGGGATTAAACTCACATCTCAGTTTAAGGATATTTTAAGTGCTTGATCTCGACAAGTTTCAACTTCGGATCAACTTACTTTTAGCATCAAGATTCATGCTTCTACTAGTAGTATTTTAAGTGTCATATCAATATTAATATTTATTCTACTCCATCACTTGACATAATGAACCAACGTTTATTTACATAAGATAGTAAAATTTAATATCTTAGTCGATAAATTTTTTTTTTTTTTGAAGTAGCTAAATCATATTGGGAGGTTAAATTCTATTATTTTTTTTTTCTTTATCCGGCTTTGAAATTTCACCTCTTCTCTCAAGACTCCTTCACGCACGCGAGCTCCACAACGACCTCCTCATGCTTTTCCGGGCCTCAGAGTAAGATGATTTACATTAATAAATAACGAATAAAAAATTATATATTTGAATTAGTTGATTTAATTTATTTTTAACATCATGATGGAAGATTCATATATATATATATATACTGCATTTTTTCTATATTTGAAAAAAATACATTTTATTTAAAAAATAATGAAAATAATATTTTTAATATAATATTAAAAAATTAAATATTATTTAATTAAATATTAAATTATATATATTATATATGAAAAATACAAGAATTGTAAGGTAAAATAATTTATGTAATATAAAAAAATTTAACAATAAAATAATATTTAATCATTTAACAACTCTAAGGGGGTGTTTGACAACCAATTTACTTAGAATTTATATTACTAAATCCAGTAAATCCTGTCAAACTTAAAAAAAAGATTTATTAAATCTTGATTTAATAAATCTTGTTGGAATGATGGATTTACGGGATTTACATAAACTGCGCAAGAAGAAATTAGGGAGACGACGAAAAAAATTTAAGTTACCATCATTTTTTTTAATCTTTTTATAAAATCTTAATTTTAAATAATTCATTTAATTACTAATTTTTGCTTAATTAAAATATTATGATAAAATTTATTTTAGTTTAATATTATTAACTATTTATTAATATATAATTATAAGTTAATTATAATTTATTAAATGTAATTATCATTTGAAAGATAATTAGATTTAAGTAATTTTGGCTAATGTAATAGTTGATAGTTTTTAATTCAATTTAACTTAATTTAAACTAATTTAATAAAATATTATTGATGATTAACTAATAAGTTATTAAAATTAAATTATAATTTAATAAATATAATTATAATTGTTATAAATTTGATAGTTAACTAATTTAAAATTTAGAAGAATTCCTATGATTTTACCCCTTCATAAGCCTTAATGTAGTTTAATTCCTAGGATATTAATCTACTAATAGAATTTAATAGTTATTAATTTTAAATTAATAGTTAATATTAATACATATTACTTTAAAATTAATATTAATATTAATACTATTAATGATTAATATATATTTAAGTTAATTTTAATTGAGTACTACTAATTATTTATTAATACTTCATTAAATTTAATTATAATTTATTATAGTTTGATAGTTAATTGATTTAACTAGTATAATAATTACTATTATTTTTAATGTAGTTTAAGTTAATTTTAACTATTTCAATTTAATATTATTAATGATTAATTGATATATTATTATAAATTAAGTTTCATGGATAGATCATGATTTAATATAGATCGAGTATTATGAATATAATTATTATTTTAATATGTCTCAAATTGAAATGAAATATGATAGTGAGTTATTTTTTATTGCTTCTTCAAAAAAAAAAAAAAAAATCCTTTTAAATACTAAGAGATTTAAATCATTAAATAACTTATCAAATATATTTATGAATTTAGCAGGATTTAATTAATATGTTATCAAATAATTTTCAGAATTTAACAGTTCAGGATTTACTAAATTCAGATGTATTGAATTTATTAAATCTTGGTTGAAATAAACCCAATCTATTACCAAATACCCCATAAATATTTCAAAAATATAATTTTGTACGATTTGCTAATTCATACTTGCGGACAAACAATTCCTTCAAATTTAAATCAGAACATTTTCTAAAAAGAATAATCAAAATATTCTCAAAAAAAATTTTAGTCAAAAAATTAATTAAATTATTAGATCAATTTATTCGGCCAATTATCATACTTGCTAATTGTTCCAAATCTAAATTCTAAATACTACATACGAAACCTAAAGGCTAAAGTAATGCAATATAATTATTAATTTTGCAATACACTCCTATTAATCAAATCCATTAATTCTAAAATCCATCGCCGATATTTGGTCTATTAACCAATTTTTCTTGAGTGTAAAAGTCCAGCCTCTCCATTCTGTAACATTTGGAAGCTCGAAAAGGCTAGGGTTTTCTAAATACTACGTGCATTTTTGCTGCTGCTCGGATCTGTTTGAGACGTAGAAGTAGTGGCATTTGAGCTGCTACCATTATATCTTTCTTTTGCGTTTCAATTCTTCTTCTTCTTCTTCAAGAAAAATGGCCATTTCTTGCAAAATAGATCTGTTTTGTCAAAGCTCATTTATTTCTTTGTGGCTCGCAAGAGTTTGATTATTTCATGGCCATGGATAGACTTACAAGTTTTCGACTGTTGGGAGCAGTGGATGGAAAGCTTGCATAACGGCGAGTGAAATACAATAAGATGACGTGTTTGCTCACTGTTCTGATCCTGTAGAAATTAAATCACGTAATGGTGCACGAGTAACCTTATTATTGCCAAGGAGTGTGTTATCATGCCGCGCTTCAGATTATTTTTGTTGCTTTAGATGGGGGGAGCTTTTGTTGCCGGCCGTCTTTGCATTTCTGCTGTCTGAGACTATGTGCTGGTTCGCAGGTAGTTTCTATCTGTGTCGTTATTCATGGAGCGTTAGTAGTATCTCCCGTCACTTGTCTTAAAAGGCAATGCCTTACCAGCGTTGGCAGTATCTCCTGTCATTTGTCCTGAAGGCAATGCATCTAATGATTTTTTTTGGTTCCTAATCAAGTTGTTTTACTTCTAATTTTGCATTCTCATGCTTAAATAATGGATCATTTGGTTTCTTTTATATTGAAATTATGTTTTGCAAAACATAGAATTTTTAAAATAGATTTGGCTATGCAGTTTGATAATAAGTTGTGGAACCTAATTTTAACTTACGGAGAAAATGTGCTATACAGACTTAATCATTGATCAGTTTTTGTGATAAGGTTGTTGTAGGGGTTATATGGAGTGTGGAGAGTTACTAGTACTATATAGTATTAGTTCCTAAAAAGTATCTAATATTTGTGTTATGCGAAAACCAACAGGTAGAGTGAAAGTTTTTAGCCTTGTCGATTAGTCCAAAGACACACACGTAATTAATGAAACAAGAGACACCTGAATTTTAACGTGGAAAACCTCAAAAGAGGAAAACCACGGAGCCAAGAAAAGCTTCCACTATGTATTGTTGAGAGTACAAAGTCTTCGACATGGATTAGCATATGAGAGAGGAACAACAACTATGTAATAACGACAGGTAAATGTCAATAATTGGAGACGTGGTAACGATGCTTTGTACGCTTGTAATCAGCCTCTTTTCTTCCTCACGATTTCTTTCTCTCTTCTCTTTACTTTTTACTTCCTCTTCTTCTTCACTTTTTCCTCTCCTTCATGTGAGGGATAGAGTTCTATTTATAGATGGGAGGAGGGGCGCTTGTAATTTATGCAAAGTCCTATTACCCTCTTGATCTGGACGGCTTAGAATGGTTCCTTCGATCATTTGATGTATTTTGAGCATTTGGATGCCCAAATGAAGTCGTAATTATGAGATCTTAGGCTCGTTAGATCCTCCGTCGAGACGCCGATTTGACTATAAACACTCTATATTTAAGAGCTATTTTGGGATGTAATTGATATCCCAAAGATTCCAAGGATATTTCAAGTGCTTAATCGACGGCCTCACTCAAATCGCTTTTGATATTAAGATTGGACTTTGATTAGCGGTATTTTGAGCACCATATCGCTTGCCCCTATTTTTGGATGAGATTGTCTTAATCATCCAAAAATATATGCCAACCCATGACCAATATATTTCAAATATTCATATAAATCCAAGATTACGATTATGGAAGCAAATCTACGCCTTTGGCATGAGATTCCGAGGTTATGAATTTATTTCGATGCTCACAAGTTTCGAGCATTTTTTGAGTCCGTACACGCGGCTCTAGACTGAGGCCACTGCGCTCAGCAGAATTACCGCTGCGGCAGGGTCACGGCTGCCGCATCGCATGGTCGCGGAACGGCGCGGCCGGCTGGCGGTCGGGTCCTGGAACGGCTGGGCGCATGGGTCGTGCCAGCGGTCGCTGGCCGCGCTACGCCGCGGTCGTCGGCGGCGGTCGGGTCGCGGCTGACCCGGCCGCTGACGGTCGGGTCGCTGACAGTGGTCGCGACGGTGCTTGACGGCTCGCGCTACGGTCCGGGTCAACCGGGTCGCTGACGTCGGGTCGCATTGATGGGCCCCTGCCGGGTCATGGTCGGGCGCTATACGCTGCTGCTACAAGGCTCGCTGCTCATACTCTGGCCTTACCGTCCGCATGCTCACGCTCCGGCCCCGACTTTGGAATTTTAAATTTTTTGAGGGTTTTTACCCTTTATTCTTGTGATGAGGGCTATAACCCTAAGGTGAGGGAGAAAGGCATACCTTTCCCTCTCCCTTCTTCTTGAGTGAAAGTCCTTTGGTGGCATCGAGGAGATCAAGACCCACTGGCCATGACAAGGCTCCAGCCTCCCGAAGGTGTAACTAACCTACTCCCGACCGGGTTAAGATCAAGACCCGCTCATAATGACAAGGGTCCCCCGAAGGTGTAAACTAACCTACCGACCGACCGGGTTGAGGCGATCAAGACCCGCTCATACCAAGGCTCCGCTTTCTCCCAAAGGGGTGTAAACTAACCTCCGACGACCGATCGATATCAAGACCAATATACAAGGCTCCGCCCCGAAGGTGTAAACTAACCTACGACCGACCGGTTATATCAAGACCCGTTCATACGACAAGGCTCCGCCCCCGAAGGGGTGTAAACTAACCTGACCGACCGGATCGAGGCGATCAAGACCGTAATATACGGCAAGGTTCCGCCCCGAAGGGTAAACTAACCTCGGATCGAGGATCAAGACCCGTAGGCAGTCGCTCCGCCTCAGTAAACTAACCTCCGGACCGACCGGTTGAGGCGATCAAGACCAGCTCACGACAAGGCTCCGCTTTCCCCAAAGGTGTAACCAACCTAGTGACCGACCGGAGGCGATCAAGACTGCAGTATCGGCAAGGCTCCGCCCTCGGGGTGTAACTAACCTAGTCGGACCGACCGGATTGAGGCGATCAAGACCGTACTCCGGCTCGCCCCGTGTGTCCCCGCCACCGCGGTTGGAGGCGATCAAGGCCCACCGACGTCGTGGTTCCGCTTTCCGCTTGTCCGGCGACCGCCCCGTCGGATCGTCTCGGGAGAGCAAGCCCACGATACGCCGGTTCCGCTCGCCACCGTCGGTTCGGAGGATCACCCAGACGGGTCATAAGATGCTCGATGATGCCGCGGATCAGCCGACGATGGTGGTGACCGTGGACGCCGGCCACGCCTGAGGGTGGCGGCATGACGTAGTGAGGCGCGGCAGCGGTGATAGCCGGTAATAGTGGTGGCAAATCGGCCGGGTGGTCAACGAATCGCGATGGTAGTCGGCGGGCGACGCAGTGATGGCTGGGTGACAAAAGGTGACCGAAGATTGCCGGATGGTTCAGCTTGATAATTGATGTCGTTAACTTGACGCATGTAGAGATCAATCCGCCTGAATTATCCGGGGTTGTCCCCGGTGATTAACTTGTGAAAGGTACAAAGTTTTGACCTTTCTAGGTTATTGGTGAATATTATTCGCCGACGCTAACCTGTATGGAAGAGGCCGGAAGTCCACCAAGGACCTTTTGACCTTTCCGGTTTGTCGAAGTTTTGCTCGGCGACATTAACCCGCATGGAAGAGGCCGGAAGTCCACTGGACCTTTTGACCTTTCCCCGTTGTTAGTCGAAGTTTTACCGATGACGTTAACCCGCATGGAAGAGGTCGGAAGTCCACCGGGACGTTTGACCTATCCGGTTGTTAGTGAGTTTTACCGATGACGCTAACCCGTATGGAAGAGGTCGAAGTCCAAGGACGCTTCTATCCCGGTTGTTAGAGTTTTACCGGCGACGTTAACCCAGAAGAGGTCAATTGAACTGGCTGAGCGAAGTGACGCGACCGGCGCCGATAATGGGCGATGACCGGGCGAAGAATGGTGGCGATGACCGGCGATTGCAGCGGCCATGCGGCGATGACGGACGGATGGCGATGACCGCATAATATTGTCGACGGGTGGCAATGGAATCGGGCGGCGTGCCGACGGATGACCGACGTAGTCGGCTGAGCGACCGGCGACAATGGATGACCTACGATTAATGCGACGGCGAAGTCGCGATGGTCGGCAGGACCGCGACGCGATGGGCGGATCGGTGACGATGATTTTGACCCATCCGAGGTTGTTTGTCGAGTGTTATCCGGCGACATTAACTCGAGCGAGGTACAAAGTTTTTTTTTTTTTTTGACCTTTCTGGTTGTTTGTCGAGCTTTTGCTCGATGACATTAACCCGTATGGAAGAGATCGCAGAAGTCCACCAAGGACGCTTTTGACCTATCCCGGTTGTTTGAGTGTTTACGACGACGCTAACCCGCAAGAGGTAATATCGAGCTGAGCGAGTTGACCATCGATCTTTGCCTTTTTTGGTTGGCCGACTTGCTCATCTTTTGAGATTAAGAGTTGCCCCCCGCCAGGGGTATGTTCGCATGAGTCAATTGATTCTTTTCCAATCGACGTGATATCTTTGTTGAATGGGCCTTTCGATTTCTTCTTTTGATGGACCGTTGGTCAGGTTCCTTGGGGTGCTTTTATGTCTCTCGCAGATTATCCAAATTGTCATGTGCATTAATAGCCTCATGCTGAAGAGAATTTGTGCTTCCACACATGAACTAAGTCGCATATGACCGACCGTGTCCCGCATCAGTGATGAGTAAAAAGGCCCCACGGAGCCTCCAAGAAAAACTCCTCTTAATAGTTGAGTTTACCTGTATTTGAAGCTTCTAAGGAGAACCTCTGGAAGTATTCTTTAAGTGATTCACCCTCGCTCGAATCGAAAGATGGGAGGAATCTTTAATGATTCTCCGATTTGCAAATGAACTGCTACAAAGAATCGGAAGTTCTTAAAGGTATGGATGGATCCCTCGAAGAGAGTAGAACCAGTGCGAAGCTTGCCCTTTGAGGGTCAGAAAGACCGACAAAGCAAAGGTGTCGAGCTCGCTGGATATGCATGATAGTCCGTAATGGTCGATGTTTCGTGGTGGGTCGGGCTTGCCCCATCATAGAATCAATGCTCTAAGCTTGAAACCTACGGAATTGGATGTTGAAGAATTGCCGCCTAAAGGTGAGGACTCTCATAACCGCGGGTGAAGATGATTGCCTTGAAGGTGAAATTCATCTTGCATTAAGCTCGTCATGTAATAATGTCGAGCGGATTAACAAGATGAGCATGTGTGCCAACAACGACCGTGGATTAGTAATGCTGAGCCGCACGATGGATGAGTGGAACTAGCAGGTTCAGAGATCGCGTTATGGTTTCCTTGCGAGGAACTCTAACCGGGAAGATTAGCATTTTGACCTCCTCCCGCAACGACCGATCTTGGGTTCATTTGTCGGTTTCATTGTAGTCCTGCAAAAGCCGGATCATCTTATTTTGGACTCCTCCATTCGCATTACCGATCCTCCAAAGAGATTCTCCTTTCGCCAAGGTCATGCCTATCGGGAGGGATTGAGGCAAAACTTGACGCTTCTGGTTCGTGGACGCGAGTGACGAGTTGGAGCGGAGGCTGGTGAGCAGTGTGTTTATGCCATGACGTGGATATGGATATTGAAGGTTTTTCATCCCACGACTGCGCCAAACCGTGCAAAATCGTGATGTAGAGTAAGAGTTTATGTCTTAGCTTGTCGATAATCGAGCACACAGGATATTTAAAGAGCGATAGGGGAGCTTGAGAATTTTCACGTGGAAAACCTGAAAAGAGGAAAAACCACGCCCGCCCGAAAATGTTCCACTATGGATATGTTGCAAAGTACAAATTCTTCCCGTGGGATTACAAGATGGTGTATGAGGTAGGAACAATAACTATGTAACAATGATTAGGTTGTAGCGATGATGGAGATGTGGGGTAACCACGCGGTAATTTAAAGGTGATGGCCTTTTTCTTCCTTGCTTGGTTTCTTTCTCTTCTTCTTTATATAATATTGGTACTGAATTTTTTTTTTTTTGCACCCTTATCTTGTTCTTGCCCATTCGCAATTGGTCGAGTATTATTTGACATTGCTAATATGGATGAATTGGATCCATCGAGGATTTTCGACCCATCAAGGTTGTTCGCCGAGTGTTACCGATGACGCGTTAACCCGCATGGAAGAGATCGTGGGAAGTCCATCAAGGACTTTTGACCTTCCTAGGTTGTTTGTCGAATTTTTTGCTTAATGACATTAACTGGAAGAGGTCCGATCAAGTCCCCTGGGATTGATCATATCGCTGACAGATATAACATGAGTTGTGTATTTCTCAGTGGGAGGAAAAGTACCAATCTTGTTAGAAGCGAGCTTGCAAATTCACTAGTTCAATGATATAATCATATGATGCGGGTATAAACTTCAAGAGAAAATGACAACAATACCTGCAACAATAACAAAATGATAAGAACAACAGTCTTGACCCCACTGGGGTGTTATACAAGGTGAAATGACAAACGAGATAAAAGTCACAATAATCATGTAGTGAGAGTTACCGATAATATTCAAGATTCTTAGTATTCCAAGTTCGAGGTAGAGTTTTTCCTTCTTGGTCCTTGAGGAACGCTCCTCACACCATGCTATAACCACAGGTGCCATCCTGAGGGCCCTTTTCCTGCAGCCTCAAGACTTAGAGACCAAGTCACCGATATGGGGCAGGTTTTACTCTTTTGAAGTGGCCAATTGGTGATATGAAGCACCGGCAGGCCATATCACGAAGTTTCGTGGAGTAGATCTAGTCCGGAGTTTTTCTTCATTACTACCATGATCAAAAATTGGACTCTTGGACTTGGAACCCGATATCCACGGTATGATACCGTACCAAAACATATTATATGGCGTTTCACCGGTTGTGCGATGTAGTAGGCCCAAAGAACATTCGGAAGTTCATCAACCCATTGCCCCGCCTTCAAGACGCTGCTTTTTAGTCCTTTGAGTATAGTCCCATTGGTAACTTCGCTTGCCCATTGGTTTGAGGATATGCTACGCCGTATGCAGCTTGAATGTGAAGATCTTTGCAAAAGGCGTAAAGACTTTTCCGAATTGAGTTCATTGTCTGATGATCTTTGCGGGGCCAATCGACATATTATATTTTTCCGCATACAAATTGTTTAGCATTTGCCGTGATTTTGGCGAGTGGTTCCTCACCCATTTGGTGAAGTAGTCGACTAGAATGATGAACTTTCGTCTGCGATTGGGAAAGGTCCCATGATATCAATCCCGAAAAAGGGCCACGCTTTGAATGGATGAGAGTTACGATGCAGGTAAAAAGCTTCCACTATGTATGCTTTGAGTACAAAGTCTTCCCGACATGGATTACGTAATTGCATATGAGAGGACCAACAACCGTGTAACAATGATCAAAGTTGTTGGTAATAGGTGGAGACGGTGACAATTAGCGATGATGTCAGGAAAGGTGGTGTGACCTTGCTTGGAGGATCTTGAGCTTCTTCTTCCTCCTTGCTTAGGCTTTTCCTCTTCTTCCTTGTTTGGATTCTTCCTCTTCTTCCTTGCTTGACAGATGACCAAGGATGGCCGGTTGCATGGTGGTTGACGAAGCGTCTCCTCTTCTCTTTTCAACCTCTTCCCCTCTCCCTCCCTCTCATGAGGGATAGAGTTCTATTTATAGATGGGAGGAGGGCGTTGTAATTTATGCAAAGTCCGGTTACCCTCTTGATCGGACGGCTTAGAATGGTTCCTTCATCATTTGATGTATTTTGAGCATTTGGATGCCCAAATGAAGTCAATTATGAGATCTTAGGCTCGTTAGATCCGGCTCGAGACGCCGATTTGACTATAAACACTCTATATTTAAGAGCTATTTTGGGATGTAATTGATATCCCAAAGATTCCAAGGATATTTCCGCTTAATCTCGATTCTTTAAATCGTCGCTTTTGATATTAAGATTCGGACTTTGATTAGCGGTATTTTGAGCACCATATCAATTTGCAATTTTTTTATTAACGGCATTTCAAGAATTTTCTTGTAGTTTTCTACTGGCCAAAGTTTTGTTTAACAAGTATATGTGAGGTAATATCTTAAATTGTACAAAAGAAATATATATTTTTTGTTTGTGCATTGATTTTCTTTTCTCTTTTTGATTTTTTTCTTATGTTTGTTTGTATATCTTTTATTTCCTGAGAATTAGATGTACCTAGAAATAGGGAATTTATGTTACACAATCTACACCTCTTCTTGTCACTAGATAACATCGATGCAAACATAATCAATCTTTAGTGTTATTTGGAAAATCAATTACAATCATTGCATAGGTTTGATTGTAGGAGCTTCATATACTCTAGAGGCCACCGATGTTACTAAGACATATCTTCCCTTGATGAGAGATGCAACATCAACCTCTTTCACTGCTTTATAGTGATGTTCAATTTTAATTTGGACCAATAAACCAACAAAATTTTGCATTGTCTTATTGAACTATATGTGTGCATGAAATTAAATATCCATAAAAATTATGTAGCATGATACCCAATAACTTTATATTGAATTTTTGACATATTTTTTGGGGTTATGGTTATGTGTTAAGGAGAACCTTGAAGGATCATCTTTAAAGAAATACAAGCCATGATTTTGTTGACCTCCATATATGTGTCATAAGTCGAGTCAAGTCCACAAGTCGAATTCGATGGACTTCGAAAGTGACAGTACGCAAATCGGGGCTCAAAATGCACTAGGCGTTGCTGAAAATGGTCGAAACGACTTCTGATCGACGAACGGACTTCGCCGTTAACGCCAAAATTGATCGGATAATATAAATACAATCTAAAATCAGCGATCGACCTATCAATGCGCCGAATGCGATATCGAGTCGAAGCGGCGATTTACGACCGCTCACGAAATTGATCACTCTGTTAGCTTCGAAATATTGAAAACTATCAAATGAGATTGTTTGCGCTCGATTCAGACGAGTCTGTGCAAATGTCGAATGATTGGAAGTGACAACGCGTAAATCGAGACTGAAATGCACAGGATGTCGCCAAAATCAACCCAAATATCTTTCGATCGACGAATAGACTTAGTCATCGCAACGTAAAGCGGTCAAATAATGCACACCGACGATCAACCCATTGATCGTCGTTAACGCGTCACACGATATCGGTCGAAGGCACGTCGCAAACCAAATGACGCTTTTGGGAAATTGACGCGCTTTAGAACGCCGAAATCTATCAAGTAAGCTGCTCGCACTCAATTCGGACGACGCACGAATGTCAATGAGGGGACCGCATTTTAAGTGAAATTGATTCAATTTGACGACTAGCCAAATGACATCCGAGGAAACGAATCAAGGCCGTTGCGTTGAATAACTAATAACGAATCAACATATATATATATATATATATATATATATATATATATATATATATATATATATATATATATATATATATATATATATATCAACCCTATGTTGAGGTCGGAGTAAAATTCTTATTAAGGTTGATTACACATTTAAAAAGTAAAAAAAATTATTTACATCTAATAGCCCTAATTGACCTCTTCCCTAACCCGATTCACGCCTCTCTCTCTTGGCCTCCCTATCACACTGAGCCATGCTCGGTTTCTCATCGGTTCTCATCCTCACGCTGATTGAATGCACGCAAGGAAGCTCCCTCACGTCGGTTCATTCCTCTCTCACACAAGTGCGTTGAATAACGAATAACTCAATCAATATATATATATATATATATATATATATATCAACCCTATGTTGAGGTCGGAGTAAAATTCTTATTAAGGTTGATTACACATTTAAAAAGTAAAAAAAATTATTTACATCTAATAGCCTTAATTGACCTCTTCCCTAACCCGATTCACGCTCCTCTCATACTCACTCGACCTCCCCTATCGCACGACTCGAGCCATGCTCGGTTTCTCGTCGGTTCTCATCCTCACGCGATCGAATCGCACGCAAGGAAGCTCCCTCACGTGCAGCGTCCTCGGTTCATTCCTCTCTCCCCACACAAGCCGACCGCTCCCCCCCTCTCCTTCGTCAACCGTTCCTCCTTCTTCTTCAAGCAAAGGGGAAACCGAACGGCAAGCCCTTCCTTCCACGATTTCCCTCATCCGAAAATCCAAAACCCCTTTTCCTCTCCTCCTCCAAACCGAAAAAGAGTAAAGCTCCTTCCCTTTTTGCTTCTCCTTTCTTCTTCCTTCCTTTCTCTTCTTTCTTTCCTTCTTCCATTTTTTTTTCTCCAAACCGAAAATTACAGATTTTTTTTCTCCTTCTTCTTTCTTCCATTTCCATTTTTTTCTCCTCCCACAAAACCAATCCGAAATTTTTTTTTTCCGCATTTCTCAATCCGAAAATTCCCTCATTTCCACAAAAACGAATTTCTCCACTTCATTTCTTCCCTCCTTTCTTCCAAAACCGAAAATACCATCTTTTTTTTCAAATCCAAATTTCCTATTGTTTTCGCCAGAGAAGAATATCAGAAGATGGATTCTTTCGGTCTCCAACACTGCATTACCTTCCAATTTCTCTTCATAATCGAGGAGAAGAACATCACATGCGTTCTCCTGATTTTGTCTCCTTTATCTCCCTTTGACTTTTTTCCCTTCGCCGAAGGAGAGGAACATCACACGTGTTCCTCTTTTTCCGACATATCAACCCGTCTCCGATCATGGAACGAAAATGAGTTAGAATATGTGAGATCAATGTGTGATGTGGATATATATGATTGTGTTTCTTTACAGGTTTGAAGGTCTCGTCGTGCTCATTAAGGCGGACGAGATGAAAAATCGGTTGCGTTGAAGACTGCTTACGCTTCATTAATTGGTGCAACATCCGTTAGATGTCCCTCCCCAGATGAAATATTGCAAATTCTAGATTTAGAAAAAGAAGAAAAAAGAAATGAATATATATTGCATTGCATTTTATGAGTTTTAAGACTCGCTTAATGATGTATGCGAATGCGCGAGAAGGCGTGTCAAGAAGACATCACTCTCCATTAGATCAAGAAAACCAAAATACTCATGTATCCCCATACGAGCTGATGATCTTTTATCAAATTTTTAAGACTTCAATTTAAAATTAATTGGATATTAAATTAACGGCGAAGCATAAAGTCTTAAAATAAAATAAAATAAAATGTGGAGTTCACATGTACCTTAAAGTAATAATAGAGTGTGGTGTGCTCAATAAACATTATTACCCTACGAAAATGTACTAAGTGAAGATGAATTTAGTCATTTAATTTATTGCTAAATGAGTGCTTGATTCCTTGTTTAATATGTTCAAACAAATGAGGATACTCAAGTTAAATGCAAATGAAATTTAAGGAAGTTAATATTAAACTCATAATAAATTTGCAATAAATTTGAAGTTTAATTTTCAAATAAATAAAAAATTTGATATGAAGTTAAGGATAAATCTAAATTGGATCTAACAACTCTTGTTGTAGAAAGTATGAAGAGTCTTTAAATGATAAAATTATAGAGGTTTGAAGCTTTTTTTGGGGTGAACTTTGTACATATAAACTTGTATGAATACAACTGCATGAAGTATGCTTTCGCATATATCTTATAGCGATCACTCCTTTGGGTTAAATATTCCAAAATACAAACAAATGCTTTGAATGAAAATAAATTCATTACACATATCTAAAATGAATATATTTTTATTCAAATCTTATGCAGACTTTCAAATAAACGCCATCGGATCTGCAATTCTTTGTACAAGCAGACATAATGCGACACTAAATTAAATGCTGCACGAATGAAGGAGCTTTCCTTCAATACAAAAAATTAAGGAATTTTATTTCTATATTATCATGTTCAAAATTAACGAAATCACCAATTAGGTGAAATTATCTAAGTTTTATAACACCGCTTTGCCACATAGAGATTTAAAGTGCAAATTTTAAAGTTCAAAGTGAGTTAAATTGGAATCTATTAAATATTAATCGAAAAATCTAATAAGATATTAGATCAATTTACAATATACTCAACATGCAAACACATCATGATAACGTAGTTATTCTCAAATACACCGCGATAGCCGCACTTTGAATGCTTAAATTCAAGTGTTTGATGCCGCTTGCTTGCTGCTTTAAGACTGTCCGTTAATAAAATCTAAAAATATATTATAAAAATTTTAAATTAGTAAAATATCTGAGAAACTAATATGGGTGAGATATCTAATCTTCTATTAAAGAAACATATACGATCTAAAGCTCTTAAATATATCCAAATTAATTAAATTAACTCAAATTAAATATTAATCTCTAAAAAAAAACTGCTCAAATGAAATCTAATCATTAAAAGCTTAAAGCAAACTTAATCTATCCACCTTCCAATGTTTTGTTGGGGTAAAATTAAGAAAACTCTAGACAAAAGAATATCAAATCAAGTGTTCTACTATGTTGACTCTCAATCAATCTTTTGGGGCGTGACTGTCCTCCGATCATGGCCAGCTAGTCCACGATGATGCGACCCAAAGTCCTTTGATCGTGGTTTGGCCAAGAAAACTCCATTATATTACTATCAATGCACCATAGTATGCTCTCCAACGGCTCGCTTTGAGTGGAATCATGGTATCCGGGCAAAGAACCTTCGTTAAGACTTAAGTCTCTTTGACAAAACCCAGTGTCTATAAGGATTTCTTGACGACGTAATCCATGTGTTTGATAAGGATCCTTCGATCGAGAATACCTCCTTTTATTTAAAGTAGACCGGACCACTCTGATGATGGAACCATGAGATCTTAATCGGACATCATCATTCCCCAACCATCGTTGTTTAAATGATTAATTTCATAAATTCTAAATTTTAAACTCTACATGCTGTTTCTATATGCTATGCATTAAGCAATCTAATGACTAACCTTAATCGAAAGTTCTCTCACTTACTCAAGGGTAATTAATTATGAGCTGCCTATAGGAAACTTAGAACCAGATCTAAAGTCCTCGCAAAATGAGGACGAAATCTATGGGTAGTGTCTTATCTACTATTCTATCTGCCTTCTGAAAATTACATTTTTTAAAAATTCAAAAATGTGTAATAAACTTAAATTACTAATATATAAGGCTCTATATCGAATGAATTATTCTGTA
This sequence comes from Cymbidium sinense, assembly GCA_021442155.1. NCBI lineage: Eukaryota > Viridiplantae > Streptophyta > Magnoliopsida > Asparagales > Orchidaceae > Cymbidium > Cymbidium sinense. Next base: position 260,235,025 of record CM038215.1, on the reverse strand, counting down.
GAGTACTTTTTTATTACACTATTATTTTTGTTCTGTAGTGCCTCTGCATTTTGAAAGTATGGGGGTGAAATAATAATTGCTAATTACTAATCCCCAACTTTTACTTTTGCAGAATGGATCTACATAGCACTCCTTTCACCGTGAGCAAAGTATCTCTTAACATCCAACACCTTCATCGACAAGAGATGGAGCAATTCAATTTGGTAGCTTGAGTTTCTCGGTTATCGAATGCAACCCCCATACCCGATACATTCAGGGCCATCTGGAAGGCCTCACCAAGTTCCTATTAGCCGTGTTCATCAATCAGTTCAACAATCAACTGCTGTCAAAGAGTTCTCCCAACAGAGAACTTCAGTTTTCAAAAGACTAGGTCAATCTGAAGCCCCCGTGACGAAAAGAACTGTTAGTGGGCAAATTGTTTCTTTAATGCCTCGTGATACAGCTCCTGCGTCGATTGAACTTTTTGTATCTGGAAAGCATGATCATGAAGCTTCCTCATGAGGAAGCAAATTAACTAGAAGGCAGAGAAGAAGGAAAAATGCTGAGCTAAGGGCTCAATAGATCCCTTTGAACGATTTAGTGAACAAGCGATATTGCCACCAGAAGTGAGAATTTCTACCCACAACAACTTTGATAATCTAATGTGGGTAAAAAAAATAGCTCTACTGGTGAAGTAAAGCAGTCCTTCTGGAACCAACCACGTCAAGCTCCACCACCACAGAGGAGACAGCTTGAAACACTGTCTGCCAGAATATACAAAGTCCTCAAAATAGCCAAGGACAGAGGCTTAATGAAAAGAAGATTTCAGAGGCCTGCGGTGATGGAAAATACTGAAGCTCCACCAAGGAGGTTGCCATCTCACCAGTCATCGAGCGAAGTAAGCTTCGCTTGGTGAGCATCGAAGCGTGACACTCGGACTGCGTGTTCAAGAATCCGCTGCCGAAAGGTCCCTGCAAAAGGGTAAACAGATATGGAGGCCAAGGCCCCATGATGAAATCTCGAAGAATGGAAGATGTGTGACATCTGATATATATACTTAGAAGTCCACCTAAAAAACAACTCATCAGAAGTGGATACCCAAAAGAAGGGATATCACTGATGAAAGATATGACGGTCGACACCTTGGAGAATCCTCTAGGAGATCCCATCATAGATCAGATTCACCCTCACAAGAGAAAGTTGACTTTGATCACAGTCCTTTAATAGAAGAAGTGTTTGTTCCGCACATTGAACCAGAGATCCACTGGAAACGTCGATCATAAATTCATGTGTAAAAAGAAGGTGATGAAGAGGACACTATGAAAGTGGAAGTCATCTATATGGTCAGAGATATAGATGAACTTTCCGCTCAACACTATCAATAACAACATGGATCTAGGGAACCTGAACCTGAATTCGACGTTTATGAAGGAGAATCTTCACAGAAGCAAATAGAAGATGGATCTTCAATCTTTGCTGAAGATGAAGAAGAAGAAGATCATAATGAGAAAGAGATCATGAGTGTCGAAGCTGTCTATATGGTTGAACCAGAAAATGATTAGTCTAGTACACGCTTTTATACTCAACGTCGTCGTTCAGTCCCAACAACAACTGTCTTTGCAAATGCACAAGGAGAATGACAGTCAAGTTCTTTCCCTGAAAATGAGCAGAGAGCAGAACAACAACAAGAAATAGAGGAAGAAGAAGATACTATACTTGTTGACGCCGTGGCGTTAGCTAGAGAGCACAAAGAAGTGCAACGTCAAATGGAGGTCAAAGATAAAGAGATTGCACAGTTGGGTACCAAGATGAATGATATGATGGTACAAATAAATATGAAGATGTTGCAGAAGAATATCACATCAACTGTAACACTTGCTTCATCTGCTTATCAACAGGTAGCACCTGTTTCATTTAGGAATAAACTTATCATTGGTCATTTTTTTCTTAACTTTATCTTTATTCTTTTACTTGTAATTTGAATATTATTGTTTTTATGCCTTTGAAAAGATTATGGAGTAATTTATTTTTTCTAGATTTATGATGCAATCATGACTTCTTTAATCAAGAAATGGTTTGAATGTTGTGAATTATTTGGTTTATTTTCTTTCATTTAGTTAATTATTTGGCTACTTTTTAATTTAAAACTTACAACATTTAATAATTTTGAAAGAGTTATTTAATGTGATATGATAAATCAGCAGGTAATTAATTGAGATTGGAATATACTCAATTACAACTTACAATCGTGTCAGAACAAAATTTAATGTCTTTTGGACTAGTTCACATAGACTATATTGAATTGTTGTAAGAACTTCTAATTATTGGAAGTGATTAGATGATACATAAGTTCTTGATTGATAATTCTTGTTAGTGTTATAACATCAAACTATGGATTGGATTAAAGAAAGTAATGATGATACAACAACAACAAGCCTTCCCAATCTTGGGTGGTTACATGAATCTTAGTCTCCATTATGTCTTGTATTGTTATTCTCATTTTAAATCAAGTATACTAAGATCATTTTTATTCATCTTAACCAAGTCTTTTAGGTCTACCTACCTTTCTTAACATAAGGCAAATCTAATGCATCTACTCTCTAATGGTCATGGGACTGGCGCTTATGTAACTATCTAGGCTTCTTATCTACCACCGAGGTACTCCAACTTTTTCCCGAATATACTCATTTTGCATTCTATCTCTAAGAGTAAAGCCACTCATCACATCCTCATCTCAACACTTAACTTAGTCTTATGCTTCTCTTTTGTTGGCCAACATTACACCATAAGTGTCTTATCTTACCATTTTCCTTAAGTTTAAGTAGAACTTTTCTATCACATAACAGGCCAAAGCATTCCTCCACTTCAACCATCCAACTTGAATTCTACTAATAACATCTCCATCTATTTCACCATCATTTTGAACAATAGAGCCTAAATATCTGAAACGCTCACTCATATTAATGACTTGTTCTTCTAATGTCACAACACTATCACTAGAACTTCTATAACTAAAATTACACTCCATATATTCGGTTTTAGATCTACTTAAACAAAACCTTTAGACTCTTGAGTTGACCTCCATAATTCAAGTTTCGGTTGGACTCCCTCTAGTCTTATCAACAAGAAGAATGTCATCAGCAAAAGCATACACCAAGGTACATCTTCTTGTAAATGCCTAGTAAGAACATCCATAACTAAAGTAAAAAGATAAGGGCTTAAAGCTAATCCTTGATGTAATCCAATTGAAATAGGAAATTATTTTGTCAATCCTCCTTGTGTTTGGACACAAGTAATAGCTCTAGTATACATATCTTTAATGACTTAAATATAACCAATATTAACTCCTTTATATTATAGAACTCTCCAAAGAACATCTCTTGAAACTTTATCATAAGCTTTCTAAATCAATAAATCATATGTAGATCCTCCTTACTTTCTCTGCTTCTCCATCAAACCCTTAACAAATGTATAGCATCCATAGTAGATCTACTAGGACATGAAACCAAATTGATTATGAGATACTTCTATATTAGATCATATACATTTTCTCTCCCATAATTTTAATGTATTGCACATTAACTTAATTCCTATAATTTGCACTTCATGTCATGATTATTTCAAGTTTTATGATGATTTAATTTTATAAAAAATTAAGTAGAAGTTTAGATAGTTTCAACCATAGAGTTTTGTTTAAAATCAATTTATCATTGAATAATATAATATCATTCTTGGGTCCCCGTCGGGATGCAAAAGTGGAGGGTTGCGTTAGGTAGTCGACGTACGTAAAATTTGTCGAAATAATTATGACATGAATCCTTTAAATCATTGTGTTAATGCTAGTCCCAGGCGGCAGCTTGTATGAAAAGAATCTGATGAAAAATGTGCTAGAGCCAGCAGATGCGATGTTAAATAAGCAAGGGTTCCCACATTATGGACGGATCACAAGAAGTTAGTCCATGAAACTAGAATTAGGTTAGGATCTTGGAATATAGGTACTCTTACAGGTAAATTAATGGAATTAATAGATATTATGGTTCATAGAAAGATAAATATTTTATGTGTTCAAGAAACTAAATGGGTTGGGGAGAAGGTCAAAGAGATTGATAGTTTAAGTTTTAAACTTTGGTAAAAGTCGAACTAGAAATGGTGTAGGTGTGATTATAGATAAAAGTTTAAAGGATAATGTTATAAGTATTAATAGATATGGAGATAGAATTATAGCTTTAAAGATTATTGTTGATAAGATTATCAATGTTATAAGTATTTATGCTCCTCAAGTAGGTTTGGAGGTAAGTTCAAAAGAAAAATTTTGGAATGAATTAGAGGATTAATAAAAGATACCTCTTGAAGAAAAAGTATTTATTGGGGAGATTTAAATGGACATATTGGTAGAGTGGTAGAAGATTTTAAAAGTATTCATGGTGGTTATGGATTTGGAGTGACTAATGAAGAAGGTAGGTATATTAGATTTTGCCTTAGCTTATGATTTTGTAGTTGCTAATACTTTATTTAAGAAAAGAGATGAACATATTATTACTTATAAAAATAGATCTAGTAATACATGATTGATTATTTTTGATAAGAAAAATAGATCGTTTAGATTGTAAAGATTAAGGTCATTCCAAGTGAAATTTTAAGTACCCAACATCGTATTAGTTTTAGATTTTAAGATGAAAGGTTGTAAGAGAAAAAATAAACTTAATTATTGTCCTAGGATTAGATGGGGACACTTAAAGAACACAAATAAAAATATTTTTAAGAGCAAGCTACAAGAAATTAAAGTTTGGGATGTTAAGGAAGCTAACGTTATGTGGGAAAAGTATCAAGTCTATTAAACAAGTTGCTAAAAATGTGCAGAATCAAAAGGAAAAGCTTCTTTTAATAAGAATAGTTGGTGGTGGTCGAGTGTGGAAAAGATAAGAAATAAGAAGCATTGTTATAAAACTTGGTTTAGATGTAAAACTTCGGAATTGGGAAAGATATAAAATGGTGCATAGAGATTCTAAGAAAGCAATATATGATGCAAAAAATTTAGCTTTTAGTGATTTATACAATAGATTAGATACCAAAGAAGGTGAAAGATGTATGTAGTTAAGTTCAACCAAAGAGATAGGAGAAGTAAAGACATAGTTCAAGTGAGTATTAAGGATGAAAATAATAAAGTGCTTTTCTTAGAAAAGATATTGAAAATAGGTGGATGAGGTATTTTAATAAACTTTTCAATGAAGGATCGAAATGCGATTGATTTTAGCAACCTTAATACCCTAAACAAAAATAGAGAATTTCATTTTTCGTCGTATTAGTAAATGTTAGTGAAGCTTTAAAGAAAATGAAATGTGGAAAAGCGATAGGGCCGGATAATATTCCAATAGAAGTGTGGAAATGTTTAGGAGATCGAGGAATTTTTGGCTTACAAATCTTTTAATGTTATTTTAAAGACTAAAAAGATGCGAGATGAGTGGAGAAAGAGTTTGTTGGTTCTATATTTAAGAATAAAGGTGATGCACAAGATTGTGCAAATTATAGAGAATTAAGTTAATGTGCCATACATTAAAATTATGGGAGAAAGTAATTGAGCATAGGTTACGATGTGATCTGAAGTTTCTCACAATCGGTTTGGTTTCATGCCGGTAGATCTACTATGGATGCTATACATTTGTTAAGAAGTTTGATGGAGAAGCATAGAGAAAATAAAAGGATCTACATATGATATTTATTGATTTAGAGAAAGCTTATGATAAAGTCTCAAGAGATGTTCTTTGGAGAGTTCTAGAACAAAAGAAGTTAATATTGGTTATATTCAAGTCATTAAGGATATGTATACTAGAGTGTCACTTGTGTCCAAACACAAGGAGGATTGACAAACTATTTTCCTATTTCGGTTGGATTACATCAGGATCAACATTAAGCCCTTATCTTTATTACTTTAGTTATGGATGTTCTTAGGAATTTACAAGAAGATGTACCGGTGTATGCTTTTCGATGACATTCTTCTTGTTGATAAGACTAGAGAGGAGTCCAAACTTGAATTATGGAGGTCAACTTTAGAGTCTAAAGGTTTTCGTTTAGATCTAAAGCGAATATATGGAGTGTAATTTTAGTTGTAAAAATTTTAGTGGTAGTGTTGTGACTTTAGGTGATCAAGTCATTAATAAGAGTGAAGCGATTGAGATATTTAGACTCTATTGTTCAAAATGATGGTGAAATAGATGGAGATATTATTAGTAGAATTCAAGTTGGATGGTTGAAGTGGAGGAATGCATCCTTGTGATAGAAAAGTTCCACTTAAACTTAAGGAAAATTTTATAAGATGGTGGTAAGACACTGCAATGACTTATGCGTTGGCCAATAAAAGAGAAACATAAGAGTAAGTTAAGTGTTACGAGATGAGGATGCTCAAGTGGATGAGTGGCTTTACCCTTAGAGATAGAATGCAAAATGAGTATGTTGGAAAAAGTTGGAGTAGCTCCAGGTGGTAGATAAGATTAGAGAGAGTCGCCTTAGATGGTTTGGCCACATAAAGCGTCGGCGATGAGTAGAGAGTAGATGCATTAGATTTTCCTTATGTTAAGAAAGGTAGAGGTAGACCTAAAAGACTTGGTTAAGATGTATAAAAAATGATCTTAGTATACTCGAATTAAATGAGAATTTGACACATAATAGGACACAATGGAGGCGAAGGATTCATAGGACCAGTGGGAACTGTTGTTGTTGTTGTTGTTGTTGTATTGAATAATATCATCAATAATATAAATCTATAATTAAGTAATTTCAAAATAAAATATTTGATTTTTGTGGAAATGATACTTGACTCATTCTATATTTTATTCGAGCAGCATGTGTGCTTGCGTAACATGGTATAAAGTTCGATCACCAATGATTGACACAAAACACATAGAATTTCAAATGGCTAGTCCCCTTATTAGCGGTGAATAAAATAGGAAATATCTAATGTTTTGAAAAATTATAATAAGCGCATTTTTAATCCAAATTAAGTCATATAACTTATAAAACAAGTAAAAAAATCTAATGGAATAGGAATTAAGTCAAAATTTACTAAGTATAAGATAATTTCTTCATTAATATTAATTATTACATATTTTATGTAGTTTTAAATATAATACCTATGCCTAAAATATTGAAATATTTTATGTAGGAACACACATATATACATACACATGCATACATACATGCATCCATTTATCCATCTATACATGCATACGTATGTTGAAAATAATGATTAGCCAATTAAGTGTTTATCAGGGATGGATGAAGTGTAGGGGCACGTGTCCCCATTGTCCACGTCCACCATATTAAATTTATTTGGCTGTTTGTATCGAGATTTAGGCATTTGAAAACCTTGTCTATCTTCTCTTGTACTCCACTGCAGTCCTAAAAAAAGGAAGAGACTTTGGCGCTTCATGAAGGTAATCCTCATCTTTCCTCCTACATCGCTTCCCACGCTTCGGCTTGTCTAAATCCCATTTCAAGATTTAGTAAATCTGAATTTAACCATCAAAAATGGCTATAGCGGACTATACAAAGCCGTGGATTTAGTAAATCCCGATTTAACCATGCGAAAGCGGCTTGTCTAAATCTGAAATAGGTAGCCATTGTCTTTCCTCCCACCTCGCTTCACATGCTTCGGCTTGTCTAACTCCCGTAAATCCTGATATCCTTTAGCAATTTTATTTTGGTTGATTGTAATTAGAAAGAAATTATTTTGAAAAATGGTGATTACAGTTCCACTCAATTTGTGTGTGAAATTGAAACCATTACAAAATTGAAATCACTACATTTTGGGTATTTTAAGGGAGTTTGTGGAGGTTATTGAGTTAATACCAATTTCTATAATTTATAAAATTTTAAATCATATTTGCTAATTGAAAACAACTAAAGTTTACTTATACTTAGGTGGAACTAGAAATTTTTTTTTAGAGGGGATAAAAAATCAATTAAATCTTATATAAAATAAAAATTAAAGCATCTCATATAAAATAAAGAAATTAAACATTGTAATAATTTAAATTTTATCTACATTATATAATCTATAACTTCTTTAGTGTTTATATTTTAAAATCGTTGTATAATCAATTTTCAACACTCTTAAATACATCTTTTTTAATATACAGCCAATCATTCATTCAATCTCTTATCCATTATGTAAGCGATTATTTATGATCTTTATTAAAATCTTGATTTATGTTGTAATTCGATATCAAAGTAGCTTTCTTAGATATATATAAAAAGAATAAACATGTTTATTTGTCTCTTTGTAACTTTTATTTTTAATTTTTTAACTTTAAAAAAACATCATTAAATTTCATCTCAATAATATAATTCTCAATTTAACTATCTAAAATAATAATAACAACTTTTGAGAAGCTTATAAGATAGAATTTTGTCAAACATATCAATTTTTTTTAAAGGCGAGAAAGAGTCTAAGAAAGTATCTGCATAAAAGTAACTCAATATTAATCTCATCAAAACTATTATTAAGCTCTTGAAGTTCTATATTAATCATGAAAAAATATAATTAAACTTAATAATATAAATTTGTGATTCTTTGATTAAATCATCTTGATCTCTCAGGTATAATAAATCTTTCACTTACATTTAACACAATTATATTATTTTGAATATATATGAACTTTTTCAAGTAAAATATTTCATCTATCATCTTTCATATTTTCGAGTATTTGTACCGAAGTCATGGCATCTAAAATATCTCATTCCTTTTTTTTTGTAAAAGTTAAGATAACTCATTTACGTTTTTTAATATAGAATTCATCAAGTGCAAATTAAAAATAAACTCAAAACACTAAATTGAATCAAATAGATTATATATTTTATCTTTTTATTTACTGTTCAAATCATTTTCTACTATTATATCAAGAATATTAAATAAATGTATTAATGCGACATAATGTGATCGATGTCTCACTTGTTGAAGAGTTATTTCTTAATTTAAATCTCTATCATCTTATAGTTCTCCGCTCCTTATTCGCTCAATAATATTGTTTAGTCACTTTTTAAGTAGATTTTCTCTTCTTTTACAAGAACTCCCAATAATATTTATAAAATTAAATATATTGTTAAAAAATGTAGCAATTTGAACATAATTTTTAGCCACAGCAATCAGTAGTAATTACATTTGATGAGCAAAATAGTGAATGTAATAAGCTAAAGTATTTTCTTTTAAAATTAAATCTTTTATTCTATGAAACTCATAATGCATATTAATTGACACATCATAATTTGGTCACATATTTATAATATACTCAATTCATGCTTTGAGAAAAGTATTTCAATAATATATTTAAATATTATAGCAGTTGTTTCATTAATATGTATAATTCCAAAAAAGTGCTCAATACTATAATCTCTCTTATCAAAATAATGAAACATAATGGCTACTTATTCTTTTATCGGTATATTATGAGATTCATCTAAAAGAACTGAAAATAGCTCATTACGTAAATCATTTATTATAATACTTGAAGTTTCAATAGTAGCTGCATATGTAATATTCTTTTGAATTTCAAGAGCAATTATTTAATTATTTTTTAGAGTATTTTCAATAATAATTTTTTTAATACTTTTGTTATGATTAACAAAAAAAGTGCAAAAGTTCAAAAAAAATATTTGTGTGCTGCAATCTCTTCAAATTTGATCAAAATATCTTTTATAAGCAAATATAATGTGTTGATCACGATTTATTAAATTTTCACACTTTCTTCGTGCAATATAATGAGCATATTAACTTGACCAATATGAATTTTAAATATAAAATTTTTCAATTTATAAATATTTTAGAATCAAAACTATCATCACTTGCTTGTTTATCAATATTAGGTCTATAAATATAATAAAATAAATAATATATTGCATCTTTCGTAATATTGTACTCTAATCAACTTGTATATTCATCATTAAACCATTTTGAATTAAATCTGAACAACTTATTTTCAGTTAATGTTTGAGGAAATTCTTGATCACGAAGCTGTCATGACCATTTTTGAATTTTTTTTCTTAATCTAAGATCTTTTAAAATATCTTCTAAGTTAAATTCTGTCTGAGCTTGTTTAGACTTTATATTACTATTTTTACCAATAGTTATATGTGAAAAGTTGAGCTCATATTGTTGAATTTTTCTTTTAAAATATCTCTCCTATATAATTAAAGAAACTAATTAAAATAATAATGTAAACTCTCAATCAATGATATGTATACATATGAATATGTATTAAAAATTAGAAGACATACTTTCAACTATATTTCAAAAATGAAAATAAAAGCAGGCCTTCAGCCTTTATAAAAATAAAATAAAATCAGCACTTTTTCAAATATAAAGACACACCGTCGGCCTTTTCTAAGAAAACAAATCAATATTTTTTAAAAAATAAATCAATATTTTAAAAAAAATAAAAGCACACTGTCGACCTTTATTTAAAAAATAACAAATCAATAATTTTTTTTTTAAAAAAAACACATTCCGCTTTTATTTAACAACAAAATTCACGATCTTGATCAATTGTGAAGAATATTCCCTAAAATATTTGAATACTTTGATCCTCAGATCACTAACATAAAATATATAATTAATGATTAAATACTCATCAATGATTTAACGAAATTTAAGGCAAAAACATATCTCAATAACAAAGTACAAAAATAGAGGTGGGAGGAAAATAAAAGACTTAAGATATCAATTTACATAAGAATGATTTAATCGTGATCGAAATGTTGTCGATTTGAAAAATAAGCTACATCAATATATCTAGAATGCAAAAGTTAATTAAACAAAATTCATCATATTGATTAATAATTAATCAATCAAGAAAAATTAATTTTAAATGTAATTGTGCTCGAGGTGAAAGCACAATGCCCATGACTTTTTATGAAATTCATCGTTATCGTCACATCGAATCTATCAAATCTTTCGATCAATTTGGCGAATATCGAACATTGAGCAACTCAAATATGACGCTATGCGAATTAAGCAATTGAATAATTTGAATATGGTGGGCAGTCGTGGGGGGATGCCTCCAGTGCCCCACACTCCATCTGCCCCATTATACCTTCAATTAGGATTCTATTTGTGTGTCATAAATGATGAACCTTGGTGCATCTTAATGTCTTCAACCTAGTTATCTTTGTTGATTTTGCTATGGATTTTATTAGAAAATTTTTTATTGTTGATTTTAATTTTAATCCACCCAACTCTCTTTACCGTAGTCTCGTAACATTATTACTTTAAATTGATATTTCAAGTCTTTTTATTTTCCTCCCACCCCTATTTCTTTGTTATTGAGATATGTTTTTACCTTGAATTTTATTAAATCTTTGATCAGTATTTAATTGTTAATTATATGATTTGTGCTAAGTGATCTTAGAGAATCAAAATATTCAAAAATATTTCTCAGTGGAATATTCTTCACGATTTATTAAGATATGTGAATCTTCTTTTGTTAAATAAAAGCTAAATGTGTATTTTTTTAAAAAAAATAATTATTGATTTGTTTTTTTAATAAAGGTTGACAATGTTTTTATTTTTTAAAAATATTGATTTATTTTTTTTAGAAAAGGCCGAAGGTGTGAATTTATTTTTAGAAAATTGTTGATTTTATTTTATTTTTAAAAAGGCCGAAGGCCTACTTTTATTTCCATTTTTGAAATATAGTTGAAAGTATTTCTTTTAATTTTGATACATATTCATATGTATATATCATTGATTGAGAGTTTACATTATTATTTTAATTAGTTTCTTTAATTATATATGGAGAGATATTTTAAAAAAAAGATTGAACAAGATGAGCATAACTTTTCAAATATAACTATTGATGAAAATAATAATATAAAGTCTAAACAAGATCACACAGAATTCAACTTAGAAGATATTTTAACAGATCTAGATTAAGAAAAAAATTTAGAGTATCATCTTAATAATCGTGCTAGAGCTCTAAGAGCATATCTTCAAAATTGTCATGACAGTCTCATGATCAAGAATTTCCTCAAACATTAATTAAAAATAAGTTGCACAGATTTAATTCAAAATGATTTGATGAATATAGAGTATAATGTGACGAAAGATGCAATATATTATTTATTTTTTTATCTTTATAGACCTGATATTGATAAACAAGTAAGTAGTGATAGTTTTGATTCTAAGAGATTTATAAATTGAAAAAAATTATATTTAAAATTCATATTAATCAAGTTAATAATGCTCATAATATTGCTGAAAAAAAGTGTGAAGATTTAATAAATGGATCAACATATTTTATTTGCTTATAAAGATATTTTGATAAAATTGAGAGATTACGATTACACAATTAGTTATCAGGTTGATTTTGTAAGTTTCCATTCACACAAAGATTAGCTTTTCATGGTCATCACGAATCAAAAGATTTTGAAAATAATTTTTTTTTTTTGAACTTTTGCACTTTTTTGTTGATCATAACAAAAATATTAAAAAAATTATTATTGAAAAGGCTTTGAAAAATAATTAATTAATTATTCTTGAAATTCAGAAGAATATTACACATACAACTGCTATTGAGACTTCAAATATTATAATCAATGATTTGGGTAATGAGCTATTTCCAATTCTTTTAGATGAGTCTCATAATATACCGATAAAGAATAAGTAGTCATTGCACTTCATTATTTTAATAAGAGAGATTGTATTATTGAGCATTTTTTTAGAATTGTACATATTAGTGAAACAATTGCTATAACATTTAAATGTATTATTGAAACATTTTTCTTTAGAGAGAGTCATCTTAGATGGTTTACCCACATAAAGCGTCGGTCCATGTTTTAAGAGTAGATGCATTAGATTTGCCTTATGTTAAGAAAGGTAGAGGTAGACCTAAAAGACTTGGTTAAGATGTATAAAAATGACCTATATACTTGAATTAAATGAGAATTTGACACATAATAGGACACAATGGAGACGAAGGATTCATGTAGCCGACCCCACTTAGTGGGATAAAGGCTTGCTGTTGTTGTTGTTATTGTATTGAAACACTTTTCTCAAAGCATGAATTGAGCATGTCATGACTATGTGATTAAGGTTATGATGTGACAATTAATATGCATGATAAGTTTCATGGAATTAAAGCTTTAATTTTAAAATAAAATATTTTAGCTTATTACATTTACTATTTTGCTCATCAATTGTAATTAGTAGTAATTGTTGTGGCTAAAAATTATATTTAAATTGCTATATTTTTTAATAATATATTTAATTTGATAAATTTTGTTGGGAGTTCTTACAAGAGAAGAGAAAATCTATTTAAAAAAAATAAACAAAATTATTGGGTGAATAAGGAGAGGAGAATTACAAGGTGACAAAGGTTTAAATTAAGAAATAAATTTTCAACGAACTGGAGTATGTGTTGGGGATCACATTATGCTGCATTGATTAATATATTTATTTTATTTGAATTTATTATAGATGCTCTTGATATTATAGTAAAAGATGATTTGAACAATGAATAAAGAGGTGAAGTATATACTACTTAATTCAATTTAGTGTTTTGAGTTTGTTTTAATATACACTTGATAAAATCTATATTGAGAACCACAAATGAGTTATCTCGACTTTTACATAAAAGAGAACATGATCTTTTAAATGTCATGACTTTGGTTAAAATGTCAAAACAAAAAAACAAAATATAAGAGATGATAGATGGAGTATTTTAATAGAAGAACTTCATACATTTTGTGAAAAAATAATATAGTTGTGTCCAATAAGAATGAAAGATTTGCTATACATGTGAGGTGAAGGATTTGATCAAGGAATGACAAATTTATACTATTATTAAGTTGAGTTATTTTATTTTGTGATTGATATACAATTTTAGGAACTTAATAATTGATTTAATGAAATCAATATTAAGTTATTTTTGACATGTGAATCCATGTAACTCTTTCTTAATTTTTGATTAAAAAATTGATAGATTTGACGAAATTTTATCATACAGATTTATCAAAAGTTGACCTAGATAGTTAACTTGAGAATTATATTATTGACATGAAATCTAATGATGTATTTTTGAAGTTTAAAATAATAGAAATTTTGCACAAAAGTTAGCATAGACAAATAAACATGATGTTTATTCTTTTGTACATGTGCTAAGAAAGCTTGCTTTGATATTGTCAATTATTATAACAATTGTTGAATGAGTATTTTCTGTAATAAAGATCTTAAAGAATCATTTGCGCAATAGGATGAGAGATTCTTGAATGAATGTTTGACTCGTTATATATATTAAAAAAGATGTATTTAAGAGTGTTGATAAGGAATTGATAGCGATTTGAAATATGAAGACTCGAAGAGAGAAATTATAGATGGTATGTAATGTGGATAAAATTTGTCATAACAATGTTTAATTTCTTTATTTTATTATATGAGATGCTTTAATTTTTATTTTATATATGAGTGTATTATTTTTTTTATCTTGTTATGCTCCCTTTGAGAAAAGTTTCTAGACTCGCCCTTGATGTTATCATGTGTTCATCGTCTATTAGGTTATTTGGTAAGATTTATTCAATCAATTATGTTGAATACTAGAATTGAATACTCCATACCAACTTGGAGTCTTCATATCTCAACTTGAATCTTTAACTCTTATATATTTTAGCACATCTTCAAGTAATCATTCTTCTATTAAGCTTCGCAAAATCATCTTATCATCTTGATGATTGTTATGAAATGATAAACTTAGCCAACCATTTGAGATACAAATGTGTGCATAATCAGTATTTTTTGAGTATGCACTTGCATTTGCATGTTGCCTTTTTGCATCCTCAAATGTGTTTGCTTGCTTCTTCTTGCACACGCCTATGCAGTCCTGTATGCACACACTTTCCATTTTCGACTCCTGTGGTGATTCCGAGATAGAAATTAAGAAAAGGTTTAACATTGATAGAGCACTTGTCTGTGGATTTAAATTATTACACTTTACTGTGGATTTTACTTAAAATGTGAAAAATTTATGATAGTTTAATGTTTTTTATGTTCTTCAAAGCAGAGGAGATATCTACATACATCTGAAGAATACCCGAACTGTTTGATACTTGATATTGATAACTGATTGGGGAAAGATGTGTAAAAAAATTAGGTGGCATGATAAAGTTGGGAAAAGGTGATAATAAAATTTTTTAATGCAGTATAAAATACGAGTAATGGACATATGGGAGATTTAATAATTTTTCAGTATGTGTTTGATTCATTCAACAAGTTTTGCGATTCTGAAACTAATGCTGCACCGTAGCAAACATTGAATGTTTATCTAATTAATGGGCCTATGGGAGATCAATAAATCTCTAGGACTTGAGTGAATGTGAACTTGCTTATTCAAGCTAGCAAATTGTGGCTAAAGACTGCAAAAGCGATGCTCAGTTTGCTGCCATTTGTTTGGATAAGAAGGGTGACTAACTGAAGGCCTAGTGAAAATAGTTAGATGGCTGAAGCAACTAGTTCCTTATGCTAAACTAAATGTGATTGTGTGTTCTAAAGGAAATTCATGAGAAACATATACTAAAAGATAGGTGAGAGCTGAAGCGATGGCTCCATATTTGGGTTTGGAGTTATGATATCTGAGACACTACAGTTATCTACAACTCTCATTATCATATTAAGGATGTTCAAACAGTCGAAAGGAATGAGATGGAGACGTTCCATTATAAACAAAATGAATTAATTTGTTTAGACTATTTCATCAGCTCGCTTTATTATCTCATTAACAATGTTTGGACTAAAGGCAGTTTATATTCAAAATATTTAGGTTGAACACTTTACGTGGTTTAATCTTTTGGCTTATGCAACCCACATTTTTCAAAACAAGTCCAACTAACTTAGTTGTAAGTTTACTTTTTGCTATTTCTGTTACTCTCCAAGAAGCAGTCTGTTCATCTGACATGATCTATATTAATATGCTCATATTATTTGATGTTTTCATGAACAAACATTCAATTTATGTCATCAATTAAAAAATAACATTAATTTATGTGCCCCTTTCACAGGGATGCTGTGGCTTCCCGTGTTCTATGATCATGCATGGCTTCGATAGGTAACAACAAATTATTTTCAATGCACTAATTAGTTTGAGTGTTCAACTTGGTTTAGATGTAAAAACTCGGAGAATTGGGAAAGATATAAAATGGCCTGTAGAGATTCTAAGAAAGCAATATATGATGCAATATATGATTCTAAGAAAGCAATATATGATGCAAAAAATTTAGCTTTTAGTGATTTATACAATGGATTAGATCAAGAAGGTGAAAGATGTATGTATAAGCTTTCAAAGAGATAGGAGAAGTAAAGAGATATGATGAGATTAAGGATGAAAATAATAAAGCTTTTCTTAGAAAAGATATTGAAAATAGGTGGATGAGGTATTTTAATAAACTTTTCAATGAAGGATCGAAATGATTGATTTTAGCAATCTTAATACCCTAAACAAAAGAGAATTTCATTTTTTATATTAGTAAATCAGTTAGTGAAGCTTTAAAGATGAAATGTGGAAAAGCGAGACGATAATATTCCAGAAGTGTGGAAATGTTTAGGAGATCAAGGAATTTCTTGGCTTACAAATCTTTTAATGTTATTTTAAAGACTAAAAGATGCCGAGATGCAGGAGAAAGAGTTTGTTGGTTCCTATATTTAAGAATAAGGTGATGCACAAGATTGTGCAAATTAGGAATTAAGTTAATGTGCCATACATTAAAATTATGGGAGAGAAATTGAGCATAGGTTACGATGTGATTAAGTTTCTCGCTTTGGTTTCATGCCGTAGATCTACTATGGATGCTATACATTTGTTAAGAGGTTTGATGGAGAAGCATAGAAAATAAAGGATCTACATATGATATTTAGTGATTTAGAAAGAAAGCTTATGATAAAGTCTCAAGAGATGTTCTTTGAGAGTTCTAGACAGAAAGAAGTTAATATTGGTTTCAAGTCATTAAGGATATGTATAGAGGCTGCTTGTGTCCAAACACAAGGAGGATTGACAAACTATTTTCCTATTTGATTGGATTACATCAGGATCAACATTAAGCCCTTATCTTTTTACTTTGTTATGGATGTTCTTACGAGAAGATGTACCGGTGTATGCTTTTTTCTTGACATTCTTCTTTGATAAGACTAGAGGAGTCCAGAAACTTGAATTATGGAGGTCAACTCTAGAGTCTAAAGGTTTTCGTTTAGATCTAAAACTGAATATAGAGTGTAATTTTAGTTGTAGAAGTTTTAGTGGTAGTGTTGTGACTTTTAGGTCAAGTCATTAATAAGAGTGAGCTTGATATTTAGGCTCTATTGTTCAAAATGATGGGAAATAGATGGAGATATTATTAGTAGAATTCAAGTTGGATGGTTGAAGTGGAGGAATACATGCCTTATTATGTAAAAAGTTCCATAAACTTAAGGAAAATTTTATAAAATGGTGGTAAGACCAATGACTTATGGTGCGAGAATGTTGGCCAATAAAGAGAAACATAAGATTAAGTTAAGTGTTGAGATGAGGATGCTGTGGATGAGTGTTTTTACCCTTAGAGATAGAATGCAAAATGAGTATGTTGGAAAAAGTTGAGTAGCTCCAGGTGGTAGATAAGATTAGGAGAGTGAGATGGTTTGGCCACATAAAGCATTGTGACGACAAGGAGATGTAGATCTTATTATTTTTATGTTAAGAAAGGTAAATCTGTTCAAAAGACTTGGTTAAGATGTATAAAAATGATCTTAGTATATTTAAATGAGAATTTGACACATAATAAAACAATGGACGAAGGATTCATGTAGACTAGTGGGATTTAAGGCTTGTTGTTGTTGTTGTTGTTGTTGCACTAATTAGTTTGAGGAGGACGTGAGCACATGCCTGGCTTGGATCAGATCTCTTTCAGCAGTACTGTCCCCTATCTTTACTTTGACATGAAAGTGGATAATGACTTGTGGCCTTTTATAGTGCTTGTAGGAGCATAGAAAAGAATGTTGGTCATGTATGAATTTTTGGATGGATTAAATCTGAAGCATTCCATAGATGTAAGAAAAAGAGATGTGATTATGAAAAGAAACATAGATGTGAAAAATGATTCTGTGGAGAGAGAGGAACTTTACTTTGTTCTTATTCTTCATTTGCGAGTTTTTGATGTACTTGCAGTTATTAAGAAGTTTTATGTGGGTTATTATTATATCAAATTGGTTGAGCTTCTACTGAAATCAGCTTTAAGCACCTAGAATCTTGTCCACTTGTGCAATTTGGAGTTCCTTTTCATATATTTTTATCATTGCAGGAACCTTAAGATTCTTAGACAATAGACACTAGCAAGAACAGAATCCAGTACCCTTGATCTTTGATGTTATCGTATTTACTTTGGTTTTGCTTGAGGGTGGGTTCTGGAGGTCTCTCATTTAAAACAATGGAAACTCTCTCTCTCTTAAATGCAGGGATAAAGCTGCGTAGTTGGTTGTTCCTTTTTTTTTTTGTCTTGCAGCATATTGCTTTTGAAGGGAAATGCTCTCTCTCTCAATGACTGTGAAGTACTTCGCAGAAGAACTCAGCCACAAAAGCATTGGATTCTCCGCAGACACAAATTATGTTCATTGAAGCGTGGAAGTTTATATTATTGAACTTAATTTACCAAGGGATTATGGCATCAGCTCTTATTTGATAGGTTGTTTAGCTTTGTGCTTGAAAGAATTATTGCAAGTAAATTATGCCTAGATATTTTGATGGATTTCTGTCAGAATTGGGCTCACTATCCTTGAATTTGCACACTGATATTAGTGTCCAATCAGATATTTATAATTTGTACTAATCTCAGTTCAAATCTAAGATCAATATGCTCTTTTTAAATAGAAATTCTATCAGAATATTTTGATGTAACTTTTTCTTGAATTATTAATGCAGACGTCTTTCTTTGACCTTTTATGTACTCTTTTGGTACAGCCGTAACTAAATGTCGGCAGGCAAAAGATATCCAATATCTTGAAGAAGAAGATAAGTCATGCGCGTGCTTGAAGATACTATGATACTTTTTACAGGAATCCACTTATTTCTATAGCCTATATGATATTGGAGTTTAGTAGCTTGTATAGAGTGTCCCTTTTGATAGCTAGCTTCTTTTATTTCAGGCCGTATACTGGTAGTGTGTTCTATTTTAGGCCTACCAGAAGGTTAAACTTGTCCATTCAGTGAGGGATGAGTCTCTCTTTTTAGAAAAAGGGTTGGGTCTCTTTTGATACTCGGGAAACTACAATAGAACAACTAGCCAAAGCTGAGATCGCAGAATAAAGTAGCATATTGAGTACAATACAAACTGTTCATTTTTTTCTCATCTATAAAAATTAGAAAGATTTACATACATATTACACAATTCTTATATATTTACATATCTAACACTTAATGTTAAATATTTGCTTATCTTAAATTTTCTTATATACTTAAAAAGGTGTATTTTATATTTAAAAATGAGTGATGATGATATATATATTGAGGTTTAGGTATTAGATATGTTATTACATAAGAATTGTGTGGTATGTATGTAAATCTTTCTAAAATTTATTTAGGTTTAGTTCAACTAATCTGTTCAAAAGTAATCATTTTTTTATTAATAATTATTTATCTTATTGTTTGAGATAAGCCTCTATATCAAAAAATAATTTGAAGAAAATTATTTTGTCATCTTTTTTTTTGGAGGTGGTGATTTTAATTAAGTTCATAGTATCTCATGGCAATGGCATCAAATAACCTTTTTAAAGAATGAAGGATTGAATTATATTTTATATGTACTCTTGATCTTATTTAAAAGATGAAGGTAGTGTGGTGAATTTGCAACTCTATGTAGTGTCTTGGAGCATATAATTTATATTTGGGATATTTTAGGGGGCAATGATTTCTTCTTTTGGAAAGAATTAAGACATGTAACAAAAATGAGATGTTGGTGATGAAGTTTCTAATATCTTTTTATTTTCTTAAACTTTGATTTGGATGTTTTTTGTATGGAGTTTGTGAACTACAATTTCATCAAGAATGAACCCATTAATGCAATGTTGAGCATGATCTCTTATGATGATTGTTGAAGGATTTATGTTTACATAATCTTATGAGATAATACAAACTTTACCTCCTTATCCTTTTCTATTAGTTACTTACACAACTTAAGAAAAAGAAATGAGAGACATTCTAATAACTCATCCACCTCTAGGACTAGTATTGTTATGAAAATCAAGTTTTAAATAATATATAAATCATGAAGATGTAAGTTAAATTACTCTTAGCAATTGAGGTCAGGAGCTTATTGAACAAGTCAAATTTTGGATTATAGGAAAGTGGATTCTTGAATTGATTCGGGTGATACTTAAATTTCTATTTGGTTTTGGTTTTTGTTATGGATCTTTGTAGCTTATTGTTTGTTAGTTTGGTCAGGCTCGAGCACATCATTTCCCCCTCTTGCTCATCCTCCTCGGTGACGCATGGGGTACGCCTTCAACTCCCCACTTATAACATTGAACTGACTAGCATTAGTCGGTTTAGTTCCTCTTTTTTCTCATAGGATTTCTTAATCTTACCCATTTACAAAAAAACTTGTCCTTGAAATTAATGTAGACCAACTTTCAAGTTACATAACTAGAAGCATTCACAACAATAACATCATAAATCCAAACATTATTATTAAATATTTTCATTATCATAATAACATCATTTAAATTAAATCTACATTTGTACTTCTAGTAGATACACAAATAACTTAGTAAAGTAAAACATATAATTCAAAATACTAGTGAATGTCTTGTGCCTTAACAATTTATTTACTAGTTTTTTTATCATCATTTTCAATAGTACGAGTTCTTCAAGCTCTTGTTGTGTTAACATAGAAACATAGTCTCGTGGTCAAATATTTTATCTTGGCTGCTCTTGAGTTGGAGTTGAAGTGGTTGATTATGTCATTCTTTGCTTGTTAATATTCTATTTAGCCTTGTGCGGATTTAATTCTTCTAATTTATGGCCAAGTATTGGGCAATACCTTATTATATGCTCATGTTGATGATAATAATAACAAGTATCAAAACCCAACAGACAATCACTTTTACATTTCATAGTTTTACTAATTACACCACTACCAACCTTTCTTAAGGCATTGTCAATGAAGAGTGTATTGAGCAAATATTTTTTTTATTATAAATTTTATTTCAATAATTTCATGCTCATCTGATGTGGGCTCCGAACATTCACCATCGACCTATCATATTGAAGAAAGTATGATTTAATATGTCGGTAAAATTTTCAGAAGACAGAGGGAATAGTAGATAAGACACTACCTAGAGATTTTGCCCTCATTTTGTGAGAACTTTAGATCTGGTTCCAAGTTTACTATAGGTGCAAGCACCTATAGTTAATTACCCATCTCAATGCTAAGAGAGAACTTTCGATTAAGGTTAGTCGTTAGATCGTTGAATGCGTAGTGTATAATAGCAACATATGGAGTTTAAAATTTGGGGTTTAGAATTTATGAAATTCACTATTATTTAACTTAAAACGGATGGTTGGGGAATGATAGCGATAAAATATCCAGATCCTCATCATCGAGATGTGGTTCGTAGTCTACTTAGTCAGAGGAGGTAGTCGACCCAACCTGACTGAATGATTCTTATCAACAGTCATGGGTTGCGTCGTCCATGAAATTCTTGTAGACCTGAGGTGATGTTTGTCTAAGGAGATAAGCTTAAGTCTACCTTAGCTGACATATGACTTTTTTGCCCTATCATGTGTACCCTATGATTCATATCTCAAGGTACAGAGCCATTGGAGAGCATACGGGCTACAATCATGATCGTAATATAATGATGTCATTTGGCAATAGCCACCCGTTCAGAGGACTCTGGTCGTAACAACATCATATGTGCAGCCTACTGGCCCAACCACGTAGATAGAGGACACGTGCCATATCCTTACTAGCATGAGATTAATTAAGAGTGAATATAGAAATACACTTGATTTGACTTTGGTTCTTTTGTGAGCTAGAGTTTTCTTAATTTGTTACCTTCGACAAATAATTGCAGAAGGCGGGTTGAATTTTAGCTTTAAGTTTTTAAAGATTAAATTTCATTTAAGCATTTAACACTTAGTCATTTATCTGATTTTATATTTGTATTGATACTTGATATTGATTAATTCAACTTGTGCTTGCAAGCATATTTTGATGGTAAGTATCCCCTCTAGTTGAAATCTCGATTCAACACAATCATCATTGGGGTTTATGAGTTTGTTTTATCATTTAATTTATTATTTCATATCATGTCGACTCTATTATTTTAATAATAAAGGATCAGATCTACTATCTTATGACAGAATTAGCTTCTCAGATATTTTAATAAGTTGAAATTCTTATAATAATTAAATTTTTAGGTTTTGTTAACCCGAACTAAGTCCTAAGACCAAATAGGCGACTGTGATCCTCAAACTAAATTTAAGCATTCAGTGTAGTGTCGAGGCCCATGTGAGTATATTTAAAAATGCTCGCATAATTTTAAGGCATTAAATTTGAGTTTTAATCTTATTTCATAATATGTGCATGGGTTCAATTGAAGCCTTAATTAAAGCCTTTTATTTATGATGTGTTGGGAATCCAGTGGTGTATTATTTAAATATCAACTTATGATCATTAACTAGCTTTTAAATATTTATCAAATCATCATATTTTATTTGAATTTCATTCTTAAACCAAGCACTTAATAAATCCCCCGTGCTTTGGTTTCGTGTCCATTTATAGCCTTCTTCAATTCATTTTAAAATAGATATTACAATGTAAGAATTAAATAAGAAGGCTTTGTTTAGTTATGAATTTTATTCTAGAGCTTGATTTGAGCTTCATCTTATTGAAGAAATGGCCTTCTAGCTTCATGTAACCTCCCCATAAGTATGACATGAGTTCAAAGTTATGTTTGCATTTGGCTTATTCTCTTTCAATCATTTTCATGCATGATATAATGTAAGCTACAAAGTTCAATTAGTTCTTCTTAGCCAACTAGCCATTGCTATAGCATGTAAGTGAGTTATTTAATTTTGTGTTGCTCAATTATTATCATATTTTAATTTCATATTTAGCATATATATTTTTATTCATAATCATTCTCACTTAGCTCATTCTTGTTTAATATTAATATTCATTGAGCTCATTTATATTCAATATTCATGAATTTATTTTATTTTAAGACTTTACGTTTCACTATTAATTTAATATCCAAATAATTTTAAATTTAAGTCTAAAAAATTTGATGAAATTTTGGCAGTATTCCGGCCTCATCCTCTCGTAGGGGGTTACATCTGAACTATTTTGGCCTATCCGTCACGCTATGATGAGCGTGACGGTTGGTGTTTTGAAGCACCTCGGCCAAGTTTCTATCCCATTATGCCGTGATGAGCATAACGAGGGCTTCAATCACCTGCATAAAAGTAAATATATATACAATTTTTGCACATTCAAACCTTCTCCCTTTTTTTTAAGTCTCAGATTTAGTCAAACAACATTTCAGCATAAGGGGCTGTATCTAACAAATTTGGCTTACTCAGTACACCCTATTGAGTGTAGCGAACGACGTCTTGAGACACCACAACCATCTCTTTGCACTTACTATGCCCTATTGGGCATTAGCGGGGTCTTGAAACTTGTAAAAAGAGACACAAGAATATATATATTTTTACATTCATATTCCTATACATCCACAAATATTACTTCTACGCATCCACAAATTACATCATGAGATTTTATTATCTATTTTGGAGGAAGAAGGGAATGGATAGTGAAGGAGATGAAGAAAATCTGGAAAGCAGAGAAACCCGTCGATGATGGAGTTCCTTCTCACCAAGGGATACCATATTTTAGAATTCGCTTTGTTAGCGGAACAAGAAATCAAATGAGGAAATAGGAGGCTAAACGGGAGTTGCCATGGTTGGGTGTTCTATTGAAAGGAATCAAGTGGAGAGGAAGGGAGGGCTCTGTGGAGAAGGAGGAGCTTACAAAGGAAGGAGAGCGAACGAGGGAGTCAGTTTGCTCATGATTGAGGAAGAGATCGTGCGTGAGAAGGGGAAGAAAATGAGAGAGGAGAAGCGAGCTTACGACAATCGGGAGGGAATGCCTCGTTCGGCGTCACTGGGACAGACGATGAGGATCAAAGAAAGCTTGGATCAGTGTTCAATTTCAAGGAATCTAACAAGTGAAGGAAGAATACTTCTCAAGGAAAGCGAACAAAGGGAGAGTACCTTGTAGATGAGGGAGACCGAATCGAATGATTGGGGATTGGTTCCTTTGGATCGGGGGAAATTGTGAGAGAATGAGAGGGAGTGTCTTTTTGGAGGACGAACGAGAGCAGCCTGCCTCTGTGTGTGTCGTGCGTGCCAAATAGGTCGTGCCTCAAAAAAAAAAGCCAACCGCAGAAAATTACTTTCGATTTTTGGAGGATGAGCAAGAGAAGAGGGAACTATTTCTTCCTGAGCAGGCGGTTTTAGGGAGGGTGAATGAGAGAGTGGGATCGGGAGTTTTTGTGATCGAGCGTCAAAGAGGGTCAACAAATGCCCCCCAACAAATGTAATTTGCACATAAAGCGAGTCATATTTGTTGAAAATTGGTTGACCTTTTGTGTCGACCATGAATTTCAAATTATTTCAGTTTCAATAGGTTCACTAAAGAGCTCTTTCTTTTATATCTTTATGGATTTGAATTTTCTCCCACCATAATTTCATGATTGGGTTGGATGGAGAAGTTGGTTTGTTTGCTTTGAGGTTTGAAATTTCTTATCTAGCTTTAAGCTTGATGGACTTGATGAAGAATT